>MU224895.1:973377-1022185 GCA_018584345.1 Thuja plicata
TGGCTCTTCACCGAGCTCACTTCAGAAGAGTGAAAATTTTGGGTTACCGGTCCCAAGTGGTTTTTCCCTTAATAGGGTTTCCACGTTAAAAATCCATGTGTCAATGTGTTTATGAGTCATTACTTTACTGTTTTGCATTACACATAGCTTAACTGGATTGATCGGTATACTCTAGATAATTTATTGTCTTTCAGTAAATTAACAGATTGCTATTTGGTAAACATACAGTATAAGGTTTAACAAAGCATTCTGAGCAGTAGTAATTTGATAATTGTATTTGAAGGCATTCATCTTATAGGACTAAAGATAACTAGAGGCTTAATATTGTGGTACTAATTTTTTGGGTTGATTATTGGAATATTTTGAGGCCACTGATTCACCCCCCCCCCCTCTCAGTTATTACTAACAACATTTTATTACTATACATTATTTCAATTTGAATATTATTGTTGATTTAAATATTAGATTATGTTGTTATTACCATTTCGATCATATATGCATGATGATTAGCATTGATTTATGTTATATTGTGCCTTATATATTATTGGGTATTTTAATGGAGATTTGCATTGATATATGCTTATATTATAGGAAATGATTATTTTAATACTTTATAAAAAATTTAATTTAAATGCAACATTAATTTAATGAAATGATGTTCATTGCTATGCTTACATAGTTGTTATAGATTATGATTGATCTGATTGTACGAAGAGGGATGAAATCATAGTTGCTCATTCGTAAGGTCCACACGATGGTGTCATTCTCCTTCATTGTTTGATATCATGTATGTTCATGTTCTTATGCTATTTATATTGTTAGCATCTACACTTAATGTTTGCGTATTTTAGTGAACATGTACCAGACACATTTCGTGTGAGCTACGGGATTTGAGTGTGTCTATATTCCCAGTAGTGGCATAGGAGATAGTTTCACCGACTCTTCATTACTGAACCAATATCGCTCTTGTATGGATGATGTACCTATGATTATATTATTATCCCTCCAGTACATGTTGACAAATTCAGACTTCATGGTGCATTATGTGATAGACCAGTGATGTGTTTGTGCATTAGAGTTCCAGAAGAGACTTAATTAAAATGTTGATTTTAATTGTTTAGTGTTTATTTTTATCTTGACGGCTAATTTGTCATAATCAAATTATATTTAATTAAAATTAATTTATTTATTCCTATGAGATTTCTAGGAAGTCTATAGTTGGCTTTAATTTAAGTGACTTTATATTTGGAGGAAATGATTTTATTCCTCACTTTTTACATTTTGGATAGAGAAAAATTGTTCAAACCCTCTTATGAGCATTTTGAATATTTTCTCGTTGTGGTTGATCTGTTTGTTAGATCCATGTGGGTAGTGGCTCATTGGATTCATGTCATGATTGCTAAACTTCATGTGGAGCCATTTTAGTTTGTGTGGCAGTTTCATTTTCTTAACTCTATTTTCGTATTTCCCTCTTGGTTTGAGGTAGGGATTTCTATAACTTTTTATTTTCTTCATAATTTATTTTGAAATAAGATGCAATAGATCTCTAGGTCAAGAATTAGAATTCCCCCACTTTCTTATAGTTTTTCATTGCCTGGTTGGGTCTACATGTTTATTTCCATTTTGTATTTTTGGAAATTATCATTTTAGTGATGCTATGCTACCTGTTTTTATGTGTATGCCCGAAATGAGAATTTTATTGGAAAAGTGTGTTGTTGGGTACCTAACGGAAAATGGGTTTTCTTCTTTTTGCTTCATTTGAAATTTGATTTGGGCAGTTTTGTGGGCGCATCATTTTGTGTGCCACCCAGTTTTGTTTGTCACCATGTTTAGCATGATTGAATTATGGGATGTTGTACTACTCCATGTTTTTTATAGGATCATGGAGCCAGAATGGATTGAGGACATTCTAGGAAATTACTCTCATGATTTGAACTAACCTATTTCATGTTAAAATGATGATTTTTACACTGCCAGAATTTGCCAGAATTTGGGTATTTTGTTTCTTTTGGAAGTTTTGAGCCTTCCTTGTGTTCTAACAAGATGATTGGTTGATTTCATGGGAATCCATGCTCTTGGAAAAGTGTTCAATCGAGCAACTTGATTTTTGGCTTGGTCTTGTGTTTACTCGGTTCTTACCTTATGTGTTTTGGGAGTTGAGATTTCCTCTTTCCATTGCTTTTATTGTTGTTTATTTTTCCTTGTGTTGGCATGCTACATGCTTAAGGTTGAGATCACATGTGATATGTAGATGTAGAGTGTTGAGACCGCATCTAGACATGTAGTTGAGCTATGCTCCTATACTGAGGTTTGAATGACCTATGTTCTTTGTATTGAGACCAATAGATCTTACCATGTTCTTTATGGGCTTATGAATTTGAGAGTCTTGTGTTACATTTTACTTGTGTTTTATTGTGATTGTGCCTCATTGTATAAAAATATGAGCTTGTTTGACATTTGTGTAGTGGAGTGGATTGGCTCCTTACATGAATCCCAACATATGAGTGGTGGTTACAGGCCACATGAAGGAGTTATTAATAAAGTGATAATTTAATAAATTAACTTGGGTAAAAATACATGAATAAGATTAATTGGCTACTAGGGCGTTCAAGGGTGTTGATCAAAGGTAATTCATTGCCTGGTCATCTAATGAATTTGATACAAGGCACCATATCTGGCTACTCCAGGGTGTTGATCGAAGATACATTCTCAGTCTGGTCATCTACGGACGTTGATAGAAGACTTGATTCTACTTGGGCTACTAAGAGATAAGTAATGACACTCCTCCCTAAGTCCCTACACTTTATCTTTGATAGCTTTGAGTAGTACCTTGGGTGTACTATGACTATGTGGTTTCTTGGTTGTGTCCTTCCTTTCTTGCTAAATCTTCCACCTCTACATGATCATCTGAGGATCATTGCTTGTATTATTGTGTATGCTTATGGTTAGTTGGTAATTAACATGTATGTTTAACTATATTAGGAACACTTTCTTTGGGATTAAAATGAATGTTAGTTAGATAGATTTTAAGGATGGATTAGACTCCTCTTTGTATAGTCATGGGTTCTTGTTGGCTTAGCCTCTTACGATTAGTAGATGTTGTCTGAATCCTTGTAGGGTAGTCTCATGAATGTGTATTCCTTGTTCTGAGTATGTGATTGAGTTGTCTTGGAACCTTTAGAAGTGTTTGTTAGTCTTCCACTTTTGTACGATCATTTGATGATCGTGATGTATTCTTTTGCATGTTGTATAATGTTTATGTTTATGGTTGTGTGATGCACATTGTTAAATGAAGTTTATTCCATGTTTCTAAAAAAATTATGTGCATATTTAACCATTTGTTCCAAGAGTTCCTTAGCAAGGCATTACATCTGGTATCAGATCCCATGTTCATACGTTGGGATCTCTTGGTATATGCTGACCACATATTTGTTGTTGTTGGCATGTGAGTGCACATGAGTAGTGTATCTAGTAGTGGTAGCTTGTATCTTGGGCACCTAAGTGTGGAATTTTTTAGTGTTCTTAAGGAACCAACCCAAGTAGTATGAGGTGGAGGAAGGGTACCTATTATATATTTTCACCTTTTAGAGATAGATGATACCCATGTGTGAGAACCTCTTCAGAGCACTTTAGTTTATATGGTTGGTGTGTGGCTCTTGGTTTTGAGTGTTTTGTGACCCTTGTTTGGTTTGAGTGTGTGGATGCCTTGGTAATCATGGTTGTGTTTCCATTTTTTATAGCATGATAACTTATATGTATATATTGATCCTTGATTGCTTTATGTTGTTTGTAGTCTTTGAGTGGCTCTCTTTCTTGTCTAATCATACTTGGTTATAGTAATTGATTGGTGTCCGTGCTTAGCCATGAGTTCCTATTGATTGACTCCTAATGGAGTGTGGTGCATAGTATTATATTTATTATTGCATTAATATGGGATTAAATGACATGGTTTATGTTTTACATGTGCTGGCATCTTATTTCTTGCATTGTTATGCATCCCTCTTATAGAGTGATAGTTGAGAACCATTACATTCAAAAGAAGAATATTCATTAGAAAAGAATAGAAAATTTACATGTGTAGTAGAATACAATTGCTTTGAACATTGTATTAAACTTGCATTGAGTTAAATGATGGAACCATATTGATCTTTCTTTGTGTGTCTTGTCTATGGTTGTGGTGTTCTTAAATCCTCTCCTATGTGAACCCTGCATAATGAAATAATTGCATTGCATGAAAAAATAAAGGAATGTGAATTGAGAAGGAATTTACTACATTTAATAGTGTTTCAAGTGATGCATATTGTTAGAATCCTAGATGATTCTTTGCTTGGTGTGTCTAGGTACATTCTCTAATGTTTTTGGGATGTTGTATTCCCTAATATCATGTGGTGGTTACTCCCTCTGATGTGACTAATATTAGTCACAATATTTTGTGAATGTGTTTCATGATTGGTGATTTATTTTACTTTCTTTGTGGTATTCCACACGTTGTGTGGGCTAGCATTGAATTTTTGTTATTTATTATGGTTGGACTAGTCACCAAAAAAAATTATATCTATCTATTTGTGAATTTTGTCATGCTTGATTTATTGTTGAAATTGCATGCATTTTTTGGATTTATTGTTGGAATTGAAGATTCCCCCATTTGGGTTTTCCTTTTTTATTCTATAATGACTATTCTAAATGTTTGGTATTGCTACCTTGTCTTGTAAGTAGTGTGATTCTATCATGTTCGATCCAGACCTCTGATAGTATGTGTAGGGGAGAACATCATAAAGAACATACATATTGTGTTTGCTATTAATTGAAAAGATGGTAATTAGAATGTCCTTTTATGTAAATTATGATAAAAACTTGTGTTGTGCATGAAAAGAAGAGCAAGATGACAATGATTCTGTCATGTTTGATCCGGACCTCTGATAGTATGTGTAGGGGAGAACATCACAAAGAACATACATATTACGTTTACTATTAATTGAAAAGACGGTGATTAGAATGTCCTTTTATGTAAATTTTAATAAAAACTTGTGTTGTGCATGAAAAAAATAGCAAGTTGACAATGATGTATATGCATGTTAACATTTATTGATTTAAAGATGCACTGAATTGTAAATCCTCCTTGGTAAGGTTGTTAATAGTTGCATTGTACAATTGATGAGTAAATGTGTACCATGTTTAATGAGATTAAAAATTGCATGATCTTTTTCATAAATTGTTAAAAATAAATGGTTAATTTTAGTAGACCTCATTTTGAGCATTAGTTAGAATCATGTTATAAATGATATTTTCCGTTAATGTCAATACTTAACTTGTGTGGTATCTCTTGAGCTATAATACTTGTATTATATCTTTGGTGTGTGTGTGCTTATAATAATTTTGCTTGCTCCCATGCCTGTGAAATTGAGACCTTGATTATTTTCTACTTGGCATTTCTTCATTTGGATGGCTAGGTGTGACTTAGTCCACCTATGAGGTTTAATCCTAGTTTTGGGTCTTGAGACCATGCCTTGCCTTTGTGCTTGTCTCTTTTAGAGTGATTGTGGAGGTGTTTGATGTACCACTATTTTGTTTATTGTTGTTGGTGAGTGTTCTTGGGGGTTGGAGGGGGGGAACTTTTGTTATGGGTTCCCCAACTCCTCTTTCAGTTGGAACAGTGTGGGGATAGAGATTTCTCCCTTTCTACACTTTGACACTCCCTTGGCCTTCTCTCTATGTGTGTGTTATTATAACAATTATGTTATTCCTCCTTGCAAGACTACATGTAGGAGATTGGGTTGACAGATGATTTCTAGTAGTGTGTTAGTCCTAGCTTTAGGATAGATGGACGACGTCCTTTTAAGAATATCTTACCATCTGGATCTTGGTTGTGTATTTGTGTAGGATGATGTTGACCATTTAGTTTCATCATCACCTTGTAGAAGGTGAGACCATGGTCTAGTTGGGTTAAGAGACCCTAGTTTCCAGCTATATTTGAGTTCTGGATGTGAGATAATCATATCACTCCTATGCTTGGTGGTTAGTCAGGATTTGAGTATCCCTTCTTCTGGAAGGAGAGTTTTGTTGAGCCTCCATAGTGTGAGTGATCTTGGTTGTAAGAGGCAACTTTTTGAATTTGTACCTCTTGGTATCCTGAGATGGACGTAGTATGCCTTAGGAAAGTGCAATTTTGGTTGAGAATCCTAAATTTTTCAAATTCTTGAGTGAGTAAGTGTGACTCTAGTTAGATTCTAGAGCATTCTCCAAATGAGAATTGTAGTTTTTTTCATTCTTTTGGGATGATTTTTCCCTTTCTCTTGATTTTTTGGATCAAGAATGTGTGGTACATTGTTTTGTAGTTAGATGCCTTGTGATGAGGTAGAGTGGATAGAATTATGCCTCTTTTGGTAGATATCATGGCTAGATGTGCCTTTCCTAGAATGTATTGAGTTCCTTGTTGAAGGAATTTGGGAGATTGTTGATGCTTTGTTAGTGTTTGTTGATCCTTTCAGGAGTGGTGAGGCTAGATGGCAATGAATTGGTGTGGTTTGGCCAGGCTTTTGGAGGAGATGTATGGCTATTATGTATTTGGATTGGATTTTGATCTTGAAATTTCAGTGCTCTTTTGATTTGACTTGTAGGCTTCTAGGAGTAAGCCTAGTCTTTGGGGCCTAGATGATATAGTGCCTTTGTTATTTTCCTTCTGCATGGCATCCAGATGATGTGGCTTTGACTTTTTGTGTGTTAATGCCTTTGTGCGAATGGATGATATTTCTTATGATGCCTTGTTTGTCTCTGGATCTTCCTATTTCTTTGTGTGATTGATTGAGATTACCTTATGCATGGGTGGATAAATGTTGGTTTTGTGTGATCATATTGGACCCGTGAGAGGTTGTTACCTTTGGGGTGATCTGATTTATGCCATAGTATCAGTAAGTTTTTTATACCCTTATGTTTGGTTGTGATAACTATTGTGTTGTGGCTTGTTGCATGTCTGATTTGGAATGCTAGACCTACAGAGGTTATGATGGTATGTGGTTCATTTAATTTATGCGACCTTGCAGATTATATGACTTATGATGTGATTTGATGGTTTCACTAATGTATGCGTCAGTGGTTACCAGATTATATTGATTGTTTATCATGTTTAGATGTTATTTGGATTGGAGATAATTATATTTATATCACAATGTTGTTATCTCATGATTATCCATGTGATGTGACCTGGTGGTTGCACGGTATGAAGCATTTGATTATTGTACATTATTTCAGTTATAATATTACTATTGGTTTAAATATTAGATTGTGTTGTTTTACCATTTTGGTCATATTTGCATGATGATGCTTTATGATGATTAGCATTGATTTATGTTATATTGTGCCTTATATATTGTTGGGTATTTTAATAGAAATTTTCATTAATATATGCTTATATTGTTGTAAATGATTTTTTTAATGCTTTATATTTAAATAAAATGTTTAATATAAATGCAACGTTAATTTAATGAAATGATGCTCACTGGTATGCTTACATAATTGTTATATATTATGCTTGGTGTGATTGTACGAAGATAGACGAAGTCATAGTTACTCATTTGTGAGCTCCACATGATGGTGTTGTTCTTCTTTATTGTTTGATATCATGTATCTTCATGTGCTTTGACTATTTATATTGTTAGAAACTACACTTGATGTTTGTGTGTTTTAGTGAACAAGTACCAAATACATTCCACCTAAGTTGCAGGATTTGAGTGTGTCTATATCCTTGGCAGTGGCACAGGAGACGGTTTTATCGGTCATTCATTATTGAGAAAATATTGTTCCTATATGGATGATGTACTCGTCATTATATTATTATCCCTCTGGTACATGTTGATAAATCTAGACTTCATGATGAATTATGTGATAGGTCAGTGATGTGTTTGTGCATTAGATTTCCCGTGGTTTTCATGAAAGAGACTCGATTAAAATGTTGATTTTAATTGTTTAGCATTTATTTTTATCTTGTCGGCTAATTTGTCGTAGTCAAATTTCATTTAATTGAAATTAATTAATTTATTCCTATGGGATTTCCAGGAAGTCTATAGTTGGCTTTAATTTATTTAATTGATTTTTAATAAAGTTGCTTTTAGCCAAAAGTGACTTTATATTTGGAGGAAAAGATTTTACTCTTCACTTTTACATTTTGGAGAGCAAAAATCGCTCAAACCCTCCTATGAGTATTTTGGAGATTTGATCATTGTGGTTGATATGTTTGTCGGATCCATGTGGATAGTGGCTCATTGGATCCGTACCACAATATCTAAACTTAATGTGGATTATGTTATGCCCTGCATACCCGTCCCTACATTTTGTGTGAAAAATGTTGGGTCCCCCTTTTTCGCTTTGGCTCTTGCCTTGTTTTCTTTGTTTCCTTTGTTTTTCCTCTGGGCGTTTCTCCCGTGAGGTTTGTCTTTCTTTTTCTTTCTATCTTTTGTGCCTTTGATCTTGGTCTCAAAGTTTGTTGTTCTTTCCAGAGCTGAATTCTGGACTCTGAGATTCTCTTCAACTATGTCTTCTTTCACGAGAAGGCATAGTTGCGTGGGATCCCCAGGCCCGGAGTCTGGAGGTCTGTCTGTTCTGGAGTTTGTGGAGAATAATGTAAATTTTTTTTACCCTAAGGGTATAAATTAAAATTACCTTTCATTTTCACAGTTACCATGATTAAAAACACTTAAGAGCATTCAAAGAGATTCTTAGGCGATTAAGGTGATTAAACTGTGAATTACTTTGTACTTAGTGGTTGATTAAAAGTTGATTTGCAGTGCTTGTTTGTGATCGTTTGAGGGTAGACTTGTTATAGAGAACTCCCCATGTTCTTCTTCCCTGCTCTTCGTCATGTTTCCAGGTAGGTTTTCAGTTTCACCTTCTCTGGTTTCTTGCTTTCTAGTTCTTGTTGTTTTCTTTTGCTTCATTTTTGTTTGGTTCTGTCATTTCTGCCTTTTTGCATTTTGCTTTTGGGTTGCCTCCCATTGGTGGGTTGGCTCTGCCAGAGGATTTTCCACCCTCTGTGTAGTTGTAAATTGGTGTATTTAATGTACATTGTCCTAGGGTAGCTCTTGTGCCTATGTAAATGGTGTATAATCATGTAAGCAGTTTGTAGATAATGTATATATGTCATCGTTGTTCTGTGAGATTTGCTTTGGTCCTTGTAGAGCTTTGGTTCCCTATATTTTAGTGTATATATGTCTTGGCCTTCAGCCCTCTATAAACTCATATATATCTTGTGAGTATCCTCCCATTTTGATGATCTCATCGCACTCCATCACATATTTAACCACCCTGTCGAGCTCAAGGTCTCTACGGTTTGAAACTTGGTACCTCGTCGAGTTGAGCCATGGCAATGTTCTCTCTCTTCTATCTTATCACCTTAATGGTGGGATTAATTTCCCATGAGTGGGCATTTAAACCTTGTCCCATCTAGCATTCAAGTTACCTGTGTCAGCCCACTTGTTTCCATTAATTCCTTACACCATCTATCACGTGGCCATGTGACGGCCCATGTCAGCCAAATATGGCTTACTACCAGTCATATCGATAACAGCTAGTTTATCTAGACTCTAGATCCTGAGGAGTCCCTTGTCTTTCATTTCCTCCTGTCACTTAGTTCAACACCCCAGAATCTAACTCACGTCCCTTGATATGTGCTAACACTTATTGGATGAGTGCAGGGTGGCGACAAATTCCCTGGAGTTTCTAATGTTATTTTTATATATACCATGTTCTAATGGTTCTCCGGTCTTGCAGGTTGTGGATAGTTTATCAAGATGTCTGAAGTAATCACCCCTCCCGATATCCCAGAGCTACCTACCACCTCCACTTGGGCGGCCACAAAAACCAATGCTGAAAAGATGTTGACAAAGCTACCCTTAACCTCCAAATACCTGAAGGAGGGAACTCTCTTGGGGTCCAAGGTGGACTCCAAAGTCCAAGAAATAACAGACACAGAGCCCGGACTTAAGGCTAAAATGAAAGGCTTGATCTAGGCCATCTACAGGTTGAAGGCCGGCGGAGACAGTATGGCTACTCATTTGGCCGCCTCCGGCATTATAAAGGTTGCAAACTTCCCTTGTTTAGTGCAATCACCAAAATTGATACAAAAACTAGAAATACTATACAATGCACCTACTCAGACAGTTCTACTCGCCGATCCCTGGCCATTACAATATCCAGCAAAAATTGTCACCCTGGACACAGTGAATTTTGCCTCAGGGCTGGGGATTCCGCAGTTCAAGGGGTCCACCATCATCAACCGATCCAAATCATTCAAGGAGTTTGAGGAAGCTGAGATTGTCTCCCGAAAATATCTCAATAGTTAGTGGCTGAAGTCTTCGAAGACAGACCATAAAAAAGATGAAGTTGGAAATTCCTCGTGGCGATTTCAAAGAGCCCATTCAGGTGGGTATTATATTCTTATGCAGGATCTTCAGATTTCCCCACGCCTGGGATATCTTAGTGTGGATGTACTACTTTCTTTACTACATCACCACTCGCAGCCAGACCTTCAATTCAACGGCCATTATAGCCAACCATGTGGACATGCATCTAAAGGGCATCGTCTAGAGTTCAAAGTTCTACATGATATCTTATGTGCTATGGGCACTAGCCCAACAAAGACTGGCTTTTCTAAGTTTGGGGATAGTAGGTGAACTTGGGAATGGGCTGAGATAGTTGACCCTATGGGATCATTATCCCAAAGTGCAATGGGAACTCAGTTTCCTGAGTTTCTATTGGGTAAATGATGCTTTCATTTACCATAATATCCTAACACTTACTCAGGATTCCAAGTACCAATTACTACAGGAGGTGATGAAATTGGTCAGCACCTACGACCACTATTTCATTCAGTTCCAACACCACACCTACATTCGGGTTACCGGCTTCTCTGGGAATCCCTATCTTCTTCCCTGGTATTGCGGGGACAAAATCATTCTTTTGGAGTTCTGCCAGCAGATGATGGACTTGCACGCCTTCTTCACATTAAAGAAGGTCATCAACGTCCCATTCCCATTTTCGTGCGAGAATTATATGTGCATCCTTTCCACAGTAAGGGAGGTGGATAATGAATTAAAGATCCTGGGACTGGTGGAATTCCACCATGCCAGAAAGAACTATGATCCTCTAGGAAATATTGCCTTGGAAATCTCCTAGGTATTCCCCCCGCACAAGGAAGATATTGAGGACTTCTGGGCGGACTGTCAGGATAGTTTTGATCTCTGGGGCTAGCACTCCAAGCTTGCCCTCAAGACTGAGGTCTGCAAGGATTCAGTTAAGGCCCTAAAAGATAACGTAACCGCCACCCAGTATCCCTTGGGCCTGTTTGAAGCCTTTGTGGTAAGGGTGTCGCAAGTCGACCCCTTCACCATCAGATCATGCACCCCAGATGATTATGTCCTCAGGAAGTTTGATGAGTTCATGGATTCTTAGTATCGCGCCCCTAGAGATATTTATGAGAAGAAGTTGACAAGGTTGTCTAAAATGATGCTCTGAATGCATGATGTCGTGAAGTTGGTAAATGAGTTCCAGAATGGGGCCAGAGAAGTGCAAGAGAGCTTGGAGGTTGTCCGCAGCTAGTGGGACAGCATCCGGGGCATAGATGAAGAAGGTGTAAGCCAAGTGATGAAATCTCTCAAAAATAGTAAAGGGCAGCAAGGTTCTCCGGGCTCTGGATATAATTCCTAGCAAGTGCAATTTTTGTATTCATTCATTCTTTCAGAATGCAAGTTTCTGGATCCTGGAATTTTAGATCCTATAGTTTTGTATTCTTTAAGTGACCAGTGTCCCAGTTCCCAAGGCCGACTGGTCACTTTCAAGGTGGTTAATAAGGATGTCAGAAGGTAGGTGACTCCAGCAGGGCATGTCATCTCGACAAGATGGTTCTGACAGTTGGTCTTCCCAAGGCACCGCCCCAATGTAACACCTGGTGCATCAGAGACAGTGAGTCGCTCTTCCATTTATGAGGCATGTAGCCTCGATCCCCGGGGGATCATATTTCTTCTTTTCTCCTTACGGCTCGCTTCTTGAGGCCAATTATTCCACTCCACCTTTCTTGTCTCATTCTTCTGACATGTCAGACCTTTTCCATCTTGAGGTCTCTTGTAGTGTGGTGCAGGTAGTACCGACCACCAGAAATTGTATTATATTATTTGAGTGTAAAACAAGTTAGGTTAGTTTTAGGTCAAAAGCTTGTGTATAAATAATAAGTCTGACCTCATTCCAAGGGTTGGCAAAATTGATGATTTTGCAGTCCATAGCTATAGCATTTTGATTTTCTGAGTTGCATAGCTCAATGCTCCTTAGTTGTTAGAGATTCTCAATAGTTAGATGCTCCTTTGGAGCCACCATTATTGTACGCTCCAGTGCTTGTTGGCAACATGTTAATGAAGGAGGAAGGGTTCTACCAATGATGGTGTTAGCATTCTGATCTCTGTATTAACGATATTTTGTGTTGTATGTTCTTTATGTCCCTTGCTCTGATATTTTAAGTAGATTAACGACCTTCTTTTCCCTCGCTATTGATTAAATATGAGTTGATGGTTCTGTATTTCTTCAGTATTTAGTGTAGTATGTTAGAGCATGGTTGATGTCTTGAATGTTTAGCATAACTATAGGTAGATGGAATACTTCTAACCCTAATTTATCTTTTGAATTTTATTTGGTAAATTTAATGCGCACTTGTAGGAAACCTAACTCAATAAAATCCCTAGAGAAGATGAGCCAAGATAACTAGCTATCCCCCCAAACAAAATAGTCACACTCCCAACTAAGCTCCCATACCATCAAGACCCAACTCTCACGTGCTTGAAGGCCCAGTGAATCTTATTTCCCCAGACAACCTTTACAGGTGAAGTTGGTTGGTACCCCGGTACCTGATGACAACTTACATCTGTTGGCGGACTCGGTCACAAAGTCTCGTCAACAGAGCCACTTTAGGTTGTGTGGCGGTTTCATTTTCTTACCTCCATTTTTGTATTTCCCTCTTGGTGCAAGGTGGGTCTTTCTATAACCTTTGATTTTCTTTGTACTTTCTTTTGAAATAATATGCAATAGATATATGCTTAGAGAATTAGTATTCCCCCACCTTATATTTTTTCATTGCCCGGTTTGGGTCTGAATTTTATTTCCATTTTGTATTTATGGAAATTATGGTTTTAGTGATGTTATGTTTCCCATTTTTCTATATATGCTCAGAATGGGAATTTTTTTGGAAAATTCTATTGTTGGGTGCCTAAGGGAAAATGGGTTTTCTTCTTTTCACATCATTTGAAGTTTGGTTTTTGGGCATTTTCATGGGCGCATCATTTTGTGTGCCACCCAATTTTTTTGGTCGTCATCTTTAGCATGATTAAATTACAAGATGTTGTAGTGGTCCATGTTTGTGATAGGATCATGGAGCTAGAATGTATTGAGGACATTCCATGAAATTACTATCACGATCCAAACTCACCTATTTAATGTTAAAATGATGATTTATACACTGCCAGATTTTGCCATAATTTGGGTATTTTATTGCTTTTGGGCATTTTGAGCTTTCATCTTGTCCTAATGAGATGATTGATGGATTCTATGAGAACTCAAGCTTCTGAAAAAGTGGCCAATCGGCCAATTTAATTTTTGGCTTGGTCTTATGTTTACTCGGCTCTTACCTTGACTTGTTTCGTTTTCCTTGTGTTGGCACACTCCATGCTTGATATTGAGCTCGCATGTGATATGTGGATGTAGAGTGTTGAAACCACATCCAGACATATAGTTGAGCTATTCTCCTATGCTGAGGTTTGATTGACCTATGTTCTTTGTATTAAGACTAATAGAGCTTACCATGTTCTTTATGGGCTTATGAATTTGAGTCTTGCTTTTCATTTTACTTGTGTTGCATTGTGATTGTGCCTCGTTGTAGAAAAATATGAGCTTTCTTGATATCTGGGTAGTGGAATGGAGTGGCTCCTTATGTGGATCCCAACCCGTGATTGGTTGGTACATGTCATTTGAAGGAGTTCCTAATAAAGTGATAAATTAATAAATTAACTTGGGTAAAAACACATTAGTAAGAGTAATTGACTACCTGGCCACCTGAGGGTGTTGATCAAAGGTAATTCAATGCTTGGTCATCCGAGGACTTTGATAGAAGGCACCGTATTTGGCCACCTATAGGTTTTGATTGAAGATACATTCTAATATTGTCCATCTATCAACATTGATAGAAGACTCAGTTCTACTTGGAATACTAAGAGAAGAGTATTGACACTCCTCCATGAGTCCCTACAGTTTAGCCTTCATAGCTTTGAGTAGTACCCTGGGTGTACTGTGACTATGTGGTTTATTGGTTGTGTCTTACCTTTCTTTCTGAGTCTTCCACCTGTGCATGATCATTTTAGGATCATTGCTTGTATTATTGTGTATTCTTTTGGTTAGTTGGTAATTAACATGTATGTTTAACCATAATTGGAACATTTTCTTTGGGATTAAAATGAATGTTAGTTAGATGGATTAGACTCCTCTTTTTATAGTCATGGGTTTTTGTTGGCTTAGCCTCTTTTGATTCATAGATGTTATCTGAATCCTTGTAGGGAAGTCTCGTGAATGTGTGTTCTTTGTTTAGAGTAAGTGATATAGTTGTCTTGGAACCTTTGGAAGTGCTTGTTAGTCTTTTGCTTGTGCACAATCGTGTGACGATTGTGATGTATTATTTTGCATGTTGTATCTTTCTTATTTTTATGGTTGTGTGATGTACATTGTTAAATCAAGTTTATTCCATATTTCAAAAAAAAATGTGCCTATTTAACCCTTTGTTCCAAGGTTTTTGTTGACGGGGCTTTGGTGACCGGGTCCGCCAACAGATGTAAGTTGTCACCGAGTACCGGGGTACCGGAGAAATGAGATTTCCTGGGCCTCCAAGCAACTGAGGGTCGGGTCTCGACGGTGCGGGGCTTAGTTGGGAGATGTGACTATTTTCAAGGGGGATAGCTGGTTTCTTCAACTTGTTCTCTCCGGGGATTCAGGAAGGTGGGGTTTCTCCAAGCATTTTCCACTTAGCAAATAAATTGAAAAAGATCCTACAGGGTTAGAAGTATTTCATCTACCTATAGTTATGTTTAAACATTCAATACATCAATAATGCTCTGATATACTACACTAAATACCGAAGAAATACACAACCATGAGTTCATATTTTATCGGTAGAAAAGGGAAAGGAGGTCATTAATCTACTTAAAGTATCAGAGCAGAAGACATGAAGAACATTAAAATTTAAAATACCATTTAACTTAGAAGACAAAGTGCCAACAACATCATTGCAAGAAATCTCTCTTCTTCATTAACATTCCTTCCAGCGAGCACTGGTGCATGGTACAATGGTGGCTCCAAGGGAGCGTCTAACTACTGAATTCTTAAAGGCTAAGGAGCATTGAGCTCTGAAACTGAGAAATGAAAATACTACTTCTCTATTACTATGGACTGCAAAATCATCAATTTTGCCAACCCTTAGAATAGGGCCAGACTTGTTATTTATACACATTTCCCTTCTAACCCTAACCCTAACCCTATTTTACATCTTGAAATAAAATATAATATCCAGTGACCAGTACTACCTGCACCACTTTACAAAAGACCTCGAGACAAAGAAGGTCTGACATGTCAGAAGAGTAAGATAAGAAGATGGAGTGGAAGAATCGGTCTCAAGAAGAGAGCCGAGAAAGAGAAGGAAGAAATATGATCCCCCGAGGATCGAGGCTACATGCCTCATAAATGAGAAAATTGGCACCCTGTCTCCAATGCGCCAGGTGTACATCTGAAGTGGCACCTTGAAAAGATCATTTGTCAGAAATCCCTTTGTCGATCCGATGTGCCTTGATGTATCTACCTACCCTCTGACAACTGTCGACAACCTTTATTAACTGCTTGAAAGTGACCGGTCGGTCTTGGGGGCTGGGACACAGGTCATTGAAAGAATACAAAGTATAGGATACGGGACTCCAGGATCCAGGAACTTACGTTCTGAAAGAATAAAAAATACAAAAAGACTTACACTTTCTCCGGTCCCCAGAGAATCTTTATTGTTGCTTATTATCGTTGAAGGTCTAGAGGAGATAGGAGATTCCATCTTCATCAATCTCTTTAAGACTAGCCCACTGGTACTTTGTCGCCTCAATCTATTCCCCCAGGTCTGGAACATTCCCCTTAAATTCATCAGCCATTTTTGCCGCATCATGGCCACTGAGTACCATACAAGTTATTCTTGTCATTTGGGCACCATTTATTCCCTCCAAGGATTGATACCTTGATTTCATCAACTCATTGAACTTCCCTAGAACATACTCTTCTGGCATGCAAGTATTAGTTTTGAATGGGTTGATAATGGTTTCAGCCTGATGCAAAACATGGCGGGCCGCATATAAGTCCAGGAGGGTGGACACCAGGAAATGCTGGATGTTTCTCAACTATAGAGTGACCCACTCATCGACCGCCTGGGCTTTCTTCTTCATCCCCCGTAATGAATCTATGTCACTCTATGGCAGTGATGCATCAAATGTAGAGGCCTTTGAAGGAATAGCGTTGATAGGTTGGGCCAGCTCAATTACCAACCCCATGAGGTTTGCATTTTTCTTATTTTCTACCTTGAGCCTTTGGGCCTCCTTTTCATAATGGGCCTCTACTGCCTTAGCTGCTTCTTTTAACAGGTCTACCTCACCTTGTTTTCCCCTCTTTCCCAGTGATATCTCTGTGACATTATAATCCCCAGCCTTGGCGGTTGCTTCGTCAGCGTCTGGGGGAGGTTTTGCCACCACTGCAACTATTTCTCTGCCCAGCCTGGTTCAAAGAGTATGAACCATCCGGGCTTTCTTGGCCTTTGGTAGGTCCTGGGCCTGAGTCATCATCTTGGCCAAGGAGAGATGAGCTCTGGGAGTCGGTGGGGCCTTCCTTTTCTTTGTCTCTATTAACCACTATGGCGGTAGGGGTGGCTTATTAGCCAAAGTTTGTTCCTTCAGTTCTTCCCTGATATCTTGTTGTTGTTCCTCTTCAGTGGTATAGGTCTCACCCGGTTCCTTCCCTGTATCTTTTGATTCATCGGCAACATTTTCCCTGGTGACATTTGTTTCTTCTGCCCTATCATCTATATCTTTGGTTATGTTTGGGTCCTCATCGGCCTCCCCAGGGGTTTCTTCCTCTTCATGTTGTTGTTCCTCCTCAGCCTCTATCGCTGGAGTGTCCTCTTCCATAAGCACATCTTTTGGCAATGGGGGAGGTATTGGGCCAAGATTTAGTGTTTGAGCTGCAGTGATTACCTCCCCAAATTTAACCTTTGGGAGTGGCGCTTGGAACACGGCAGCTGAGGTTATGGTTGCTCCCAAAGGTCCAGTTCCCTCAGCAGATGCTACTTGTTTTCTTTGCTTTTATTGGTCCACTCCCGCATCTTGTATCTCCAGGACTTCAGAGGCAATCTCTTGCTCTGTCTCCTTTTTTTCTTCCATCTGTTCTTCCTACTCCTGCGCAGGTTCTTGTTCTGGAGCTTCTTCCTATTCTGGGACTTCAACCTTTGTCTACTCAATGTCCCCTTATGAATTCCTGAACTCATCGGTTCTAAAGACATCATCAAATTCATCCTACAGGGGAGGGTTGGCCGAGACATCACCAGACTCTGGTTCTTTCTCCGGCTCTGGGGAGTCAGAGAAAAGTATCTCAACTTGTGGGATCTAGGGCATCCCCAGCTCTAGCTCTGCCTTGGGCTTTTGATTAAGCCTCTTCTTTCTCCTAGTGACTAAGGGTGGCCCCGCATCCCTTAGTACTGCTTGTTCTTCTAGATCTACCCCTGTTGCTATAACCATTAAGGCCACTAGTGAAGGGGAGGAGGGAGGATGAATTGGTCCGGTCATGAGTACTGGAGTAGCCATCCGTGTGATCAATCTATCTTTCATTTGATGTGAGGTTACCAGCAATTGTTGCAGTTGCTCCTTAATGGGGACCTCTTACATAGTTGGAGTCTCCATTATTCTTTTTCCCTTATCTCCTCCCTATGAAGAAGTCCCGGCCCCCAGGGTTATCTTTGGTATCAGCTGGGCAGCCTGGCAGACACTCCTGGGGCAAACCTTCTTAAAGTAGGCGTGGCTGCGTTCGACCACATTGTGGGTGAACTCTTTAATGGTGGGCACCTCCTAGGAATCCCATTCCACTGGTGGGAGGGCCTACGTATCAATCCCCTTTGCTTTATACTGGGGATCTATTATGGAGCCAGCGTCTGAGAAGTCATCTAGAAATCTTCGGAGCTTCAATCTTTCTATCATCCCTGCGGTCATCCTGACGTAGTGCCAGCTTCAGACCTCTACGTCATCCTGGAAATCTTCCCAGAAGTCTTCCATGTGGTATTGGTGGGGCTCTGATGCCTGGGGAAGTGCCAATGCAATTTTTCCATGTGGATCAAAATGCTTCTGCACCAAGTAGAATTCTGCCAAGCTATAGCTTTTAAGCTCATTGTCCACTTCTTTGGCGGCGGCCAGACTACATGAATAATTCTCACAAGTGATTGGGAATAGAATATTTGTTACCTTCTTCAAGGCATAGAATGCATGCAACTCCACTATCTGCCTGTAATATTCCAAAAGAATTATCTTGTTCCCACAATGTTTGGGTAACAAGTAGGGTTTCCCAGAGAAATCAGTTACCCTTATGTATGTATGTTGTTAAAACTGTATATAATAATGGCCATAGCTCCAGACCAAATCCATCACCTCTGTAGACAGGCGGTATCCTGCATCCTAGGTGAGTGTGAGTAGTTTATAGTAAATGAAAGTGTCATTTACTTGGAAAAAATTGGGGAAACTGGCCTCCCATTGAATCTATGGAAAATGATCCCAAGGGGCTTTCTGACTGGGAGCTATCCTGAGTATGCCTTCTGTGAGTAACCCATTGGTGCAGGGTCACTATTTTTCCAGGGCCCAGAGAACATAGGAAGTCATATAAAACTTCTTCTTTTGGACCATCTGAAGGAATTGGGAATCTATGTGGTTTGAAATTATGGTGGCCCAGTCAAAATACTCCCTGCCCATGCTAATACCAAGCAAGAAGTAATAAATCCACCCAAAGAATTCTTGGGCATGCGGTTGCCCAAAGACCAGGCATAATGCTATCATTCCCATCTGGATGCTTTCTTTGAATTCAGACCAAGAAATTTCTAGCTTCATCCTCTTGGGATCCCTCTTCGGGGTCTTAAGCCAATGATTATTCATATATATACAGGCCACTTCTTCCAATTGCTTAAACTGTGCCAAGGCATCAGATCTAGTAACTACAACTGGCCTGTCAAATATAGGAATCCCCAACCCTATCTGAAAAGTTATGGTGTCGAGAGACACCATAGGGGTAGGATACCCAGTTGGCTCCAGGGCTGCGAGCATAATGGCCTGGATGGATGTATTGTAGTGCGCTGCAAGTGTAAGAATAAGTTCCAGTGACTACACTGAGCACAAAAAATAGGCTGCCTTAAGAATCTCAAAATTCCCAATTTTAATGGCCAATGGATCCCCGGCCTACCACTGAATGTACCTCATTTTTACCAAGGCCTGCATCTCAGGCCATGTCCCGACGCTGGTGTTGGTAATGAATTGAACTTTGGAATCAATCTTTGAGCCCATGATAACGCTATCTTTTACGTATTTCATACTCAGGGGTAGTTTTTCCAGAGCCTTCTCTATTTTGGACCTAACAGCTTCTCTGGTAACCGCCGTAGAAGGAAGTTCCAGACTCCTGGGTGGTGAAATGCAGAAGCTTCAGACATGATGAAAGTATGTTGTTCTGGAAACCTGCAAAGCAAGGCAACCATTAGAATAGATAAATAAATATTATTCCAAGGTCTGGAGATCTTACCACCATGGCGCTTGCTTTCCCTTGAAAGTTAGCTTAGTTCAAAAATACCAAAAAGTATACATATATTTTGCAAACTTGAAAGTTTAACCAATATCCAGGCTTGGGGGTCTCATCACACTTAGTAAAGGCAAGACATGGGTTGGGTGATGCAAAGAGACCTGGAGTCCGAAAAACTAACTTTTGGAAGGTGTACGCAAAAAGTGAGCCGTCAGACCTACGTGGACACCACGTGGCTATGCCATAAATGGAAGTTATGGTGACGGCAGCGGAGCCAACTGTCCAAATGCATGAAAAGTGAAAGCCACTTGGAAAAATTTAAATGCGTGCATGGGACATAAATGAAGGACAGGCTAGTCTACGGAGGAGAGAGAAAACCACCTGATTGAAATCGGCCGAGAGCCAAGTTTCAACCAGGCGGTATTCTGCCTGGAGCGAGCTCGTAAATTAGGAACAGGAAACAAACACAACACGGTGAGCTTGAAAAACTACCAAACAACTATACACAAAATATACACCCACCCTAAGTAGAGCCAAAGGATATATACATGACAAGCGGAGGGATATACAACAATATATACCAAATATACATATGTACAGAATGCAGGACAACTATTTACAAAACTAGAAAATGTACAAACATCTATAATTTTTACATTATCCTACATCTGCACAGAGGGCGGACAACCTTCTAGAAGATTTGACCCACCAACAGGCGGCAAACCAGAAAGAAATGCAAGACAACACAAAAACCAGGCAAAAACCAAAAAGTAGGAAAGCAGAGAGGAAAGAAGGCACCAACCCAAAAATGAAGAAGGAAAAGGAAAGGAACTCATGCTACAAATGCTCTGCAACAGCCACTACCATCGAACAATCAGCACTTACCACCACAAACCACCCACAATTGTTCAAAACATCTCAAAATGGTTCGCACTAGATTCTCGCTAAATCGCTGTACAAATTTCTCTGAAATCGCTAAAATTGCTTAAGTGTTTTAATCATGGTAATTGTGAAAATGACAGGTAATTTATATTTATACCCGTGGTAAAAAGCAAGTTACCTTTCCTTCCACAAACTCTGGATAAATAGACCTCCGGACTCTGGGCCCGGGGATTCCATGCAACCATACCTTCTTACGAAAAGAAGACATTGTGGTGAAGAATCCCAGAGTCCAAAATTTGGCTCTTGACAAAGGATGACCAACTTTGGGGCCGGGTCCTGGAGACACAAGAGACAAAAACAAAAATAAAACCAACATCGTGGGAAAGAAAACCCAGAGAAGGAAAACAAAGAAAAAGAAAAAGAAAAAAGACAAGACAAGAGCCAAGAGAAGAAAGAAAAAGGGGAGGGACCCAACATTTTGCATAAAAAATGTAGGGATGGGGATGCAGGGCATAACAAATGGTGACTATTTGGGATGAATTCCTTAGCACATTCAAGAATTGTAGAATCCCTGGTTAGCAAAAACTAGAACAAATCGTTAGTTTGGAGAACCCTACCTGCAAGGAATAACCTCTGAGAAAATCTGGCCATACGTGATTTAATCCATGATCCTTTCATCAGTGGTGAAGTGTGTACTTTGGGAGGAAATCAAGCCGATGACCTCTGGGAGAAGCAGAGAAGAGACACTAAGTATATCAAACCCTGAAGTCATTAGATTTTCTCATTTCTCCCGGAGACCAGAGTTTTGTCCCATTTTTTTTTTTGTTATTTTGTATGTCTCTAGGTGGGAGGGCAGTACTTCTTTCACCATCAAGCTTAAGTTTAGCTAAATTTAATGGCGGTACTTCTTTCACCCTTTCGCCCACCTTAATGTGCTGAATAGGCAAGAAACACTCTGAACCCAGAAAGAATCTTTTAAAAGTTCAGACTTGGGTCAACCAACTTAGTGCAACCGATCTACCCTCGATGCATCTGATTACTTGTTCCTTATTTTTATTTCACTGATTACCAGACTTCTAGAGATAAACCCAATGAAGATTACTCATTGTACCACCAAACTGGCAAAATAACTCTGGAGACTGAACCAATTCCCTCATGCTAACGATAGATTCTTAAGATCACCATGCTAAAGACAATATCCTGAAGACTAGATGTTATGCAAAGCATTCCAGCCCTTACAAAAGGGAGAGCAAAACACCGGAACCCAAAAAAGAAGACACAAAGAGTGAAAACAACCATGAAAAAAGGGCATTCTCAGAGGACAGCCAACAAGGCTATTTACAAGGCAAGGTACCTCCCAACAAGGCACCGGGAAGAAAATATTTACAAGCCAAAAACTTTACATAAAGTACAACTTTGGGAAAACCAACCTTATTCAAAATAATGTTTGAGAAATTGTCCATTGATAAGTAATGGGATAGGTTCTCTAGTCATGGTGTTAAGGTGATAGGTATTTTCCCCACAGATCTCTGAGATTAGGTATGGCTCGAGCCAGAGCCGTTGGAACTTGGTGTGCTTATCTTTCTTCTCCCAGGCCTTGTCCCACAGCAGGACCAAGTTTGAAATCTGAAAAGCCTTGTATTGGGCTTTGCGGTCAAACCACCTCTTTACCACTGCTTGATGACATGTGAAATGTTCAAGGGCTGCATCTCATTTTTCTTCCATCCACACCAGGTTTAGGAGCTGAACCTCTACGATATTATCTCAATTGTTGAATTCCTGCATAAACTGCAAAACTAGGATCTGTAAGTTGATTGGGAATACTAGGTTTTGGCCATAAACCAGATGGAATGGGGACGTTCCTAGGGTGGCCTTAATTTGAATGTGATCTGCCTAGAGGGTGAATCTCAACTTTTGGTGCCAATCCCAGGGATTCTATTCTAGCAGGTGTTTGATCACTTCAAGTAGATTTTTATTCATAGATTCAACAACACCGTTCCCCTGGGGGTAATAGTTGCTGAAAAACTTCAAGGTGATCTTTCGATTGTAGGTCCACTCAAGTAATTGTGCTAAATAAAACATCAAACCATTGTCACATACTAGAGCGAAGGGCATTCCAAATCTTGTGATGATATTTTCTTCCAGGAATTTAATAACTACATCTGCCGTGTTTTTTTATAAGGTATAGCTTCGGACCACCGAGTGTAGTAATCGGTTGCAGTCAGGATGTATCAGTGGTTGGCAGATGAGTTGGGTTTGATTTCCCTGATGAAGTCAAATTCCCATTGGGCGAAGGGCCTAGCCTCAGAGACTGGTTGTAAAGGAAAATTTGAGTTACGCTCATGATGTGCTACAGTTTGGCAAGTGTGGCATCTTCGAACATGAGTGTAAACATCTTTAAATATATAGGGCCAATAATACCTAGCCTAGAGGATTTGATATGTGGTGGTGTCGGCTGAGCCATGCCCAGTTCCAAACTACCTGTGGAATTCTTTGATCATCTTTGTAGCTTGGTCTCTGTCAATGTACTGAAGGTACACTCCCTCATAATTCCTGCGGTAAAGCATGAAGTTTTTTATCATAAAGTGAGCGCTTTTCATCCATAGGGCACGGCGTTTATTGGGAGGTAACCCCTCTAGGCACTTGTTGTTCAGCAATAAATACACTAGATCAATGTACCACGGGTCTTGAGTGATGGACTCCACCATGTAAGTCTGACATTCTATGTGGGGAGTCTCTTCTGTCATCGCTCGACTTAGTCCCTGGCCTTGGACTATCTTCATGGGTTGCATTTCCAAGTTGTACTCCTAGAGGATGGCCATCCATTTCCCCTGTCTTTCACCCAATTTTCTCTGCGTCAACAGAGATTTCACAGCCTGGTCAGGGATGATAGCATGCACCTTGCGCCGGAGAATATAATGTCAGAATTTCTTCACGGTGTGAACAAGAGAAAAGGCCTACTTTTTCAATGGTGAATACTGGACTTCAGCATTCTTAAAAGGGGAGCTCATGAAAGCTATGGGTCATTCTTCTCCTTTGACCTTTTCAGTCAATACTGCCACGGAAGAATGCAATGAAGCAAAGGAGTAAATGTAAAATGGGAGGGAGTAGTCCGGACTAGCCAGGACAGGTGCCTTCGTTATCGTCTATTTGATCTAGGTAAATGCCTGCTTTGTTTCAGGACTCCACTCAATTTTGGTATCCTTTTTCATCATTTCGTTGAGTGGTTTGACTATCTCAGCGAATCCAGTGATGAACTGCTAGACAAAGTTGATCTTTCTGAAGAAGGATCGCATCTCTTTCTTGCTGCCGGGCATCTATAAATTTAGTAGCGCTTCAACTCTCTCGGGGTCAATGGATATACCCTTCTCAAAGAAAATATGCCCAAGCAACTTCCCTTCAGTGACCCTGAATATGCATTTCTTGGGGTTGAGGGATATTCCATACCGGCAACATCTCTAGTAGATCTGAGCGAGGTGGGTGAAATGTTCATGCCTGTCCCGGGAAAAGACAGTCAAATCATCCATGTAGATTATTATACACCGATTCATGAGGCCCTCAAACGTGATGTCCATGGCCTTTTGAAATGTGACCCCTGCGTTAATCAAGCCAAAGGGCATCCTCTTGCATGCAAACATTCCCCACTTGGTGGTGAACGTCATTTTCTCTCTATCTTCATACTTAACCATGACTTGGTTATATCTGGAGTACCCATTCAAGAATGACATCATTTGGGATCCATTCACTATCTGCAACACCTCATCCAATGAGGGGAGAGGGTGATTATCTTTCTTGGAGGCCCTATTCAAGTTTCAGAAATCCACACAAAGGCGAATTTCGCCGCTCTTCTTTCTCATAGGGACCAAATTGGCAACCCACGTAGTATGCCAGATTGGAAAGATTATCCAGGCTGACAGTAATTTCTCCACCTCTTGACGAATTAGAGGCTCGATTAGTGGGTTGACTGGTCATTGTTTTTTCCAAAAAGGCTTAGCATCAGGTTTCAAGGGGATGGTATGAGTCATAATGGATGTGTCATATTTTTTCAAATCCTCATATCCCCATGCAATTACATCTATGTATTCTCAGAGAACTGCGAGAATCTTCTCCTCCTCAGGGGAGCAGGAGGTGCCAATGTGTATCATCTTTTCTTCATCAGGCTGTCCGATGTTTACTTTCTTGAATTTTCCTCCAACGGAGGAGGATGACATCTTTTCTCAGCCCCAAAGGTCCAAGTCAAAGATACGTTCAAGTGCGACCATCCCCTTAGGGAAGGTGTTAGTGGGTAGGTCCATGATCCCATCGTCTTCGTCACCTTGTCTAGTATCATCATGGTCTCATTCCTCCACTATCTAGTCCTCGAAGACACCAACATTGGCCATGAAGGCCAGGATATGCTAATCGTCCTCAAAAACCTGAAAGTGGGTGACATTATCTGGAATGGACGGGGTGGGGATCATCTCAACCAAAAATATCTGGATTCATGAGCCAGCCATGGGCTCAAGTGTGCTAGCAAAAATAGAGAGGGAATCCAGGACATAATTCTATCGCCCGGGAAAAAGATCAATGCCAAAGGCATCAAAATCTTCAATAAGGCTCCAAGCTTGATTGTGATATGCGGCCAGTCTCTTTTCGTGACATGTATATTGAATCCGGACCTGTTTGACAACCAACTCTGAATCACCTAGAGCTTGAAGGTGGGTGATTCCTTTCCTTAATGCAAATAACAATCCAAGGACTAAAGCCTTGTACTCTATAACATTGTTCGTGTAGTTGAACTACAGCCTGTAGGATGCGAGGAAGGATTTCCCTCACGGGTTGATTAATTCTACTCCGGCCCCACAGCCTTGTTTGGATCGGGACCCATCAAACTTAAGGGTCCATAGATCGTTATTTGCAGTCTGGAGCTGGGGAGAGGGAGTAGTCTTTGGATTGCTTTTGGGAGACTTGGGAGGAGCTTCCCCCCGCACTGTTGGCGCATGGGTGAGGCTTCCCTCTGGAGGGGTTTGAAGTTGAGATCCCCAGGGAGATGGCACCAAAGAAGTGCTTCTAATAGGAATACTGGGCTCCGGGGAATCAACTATGTGTTCTCTATTTCAGAAGGCATCAATGTGTTGGGTAGCGACGGAAAGAAAAATTTCACACCCTAGCTCTAAATGTTTCTGATAGTGTACTCAGCACCAAGTACCAGACAAGAGTATAGCCCAGGTTACTGCAGTACCCTGAGAGTCAACCTCAACCCTAAACTTTTCTTCTAGGTCCTGGGTTCTCTGTAGAACTATGGGATCTTCCCCAGGGGTGAAATTGAATGTTAAGATTTCAAAGGGTTGGTACACCCCCAAAGAAGTCTCAGAGAAGAAGACCTCACTAACCCTCCCAACTTTGGTAAGGGCTTGCTTCATCCAAGGTTCACTTTCAACCCAGATTTTGTTTGATTCTCCTTCCCACGGGAGCCATAAGTGGGAGAAGTCGGTCGAAAAGTATCCGTTCAAGGATTTAGACCAATTTTGACTTAATAACATCCCATAAGTCTCTAGGATATCCACCACTTGGATATTGATTATGCTGGCTATCCTGGGGTCCTGGATGAGTTGTATCCAGACGTTTTTCAATTCCCCCTCCATTTTCATGGTAGTTTTATCCAATTGAATCACTGCGCCATTTGATGGGGTGGGATGGAATCTGAGCTTCTGGCATATGGATAGGGGCATGATGTTTCCCGAAGCTCTGGAGTCTACTAGGAAATTGTGTATGTTTTTGCCTTGGATATTTAGGCCTAGTAGGAAGGGAGGATCTTCATTATTTCCCCAGAAGATAGCCGCGTTGGCGTCCTCAAAAGAGACAGTCTTGGGCGAGCGACTGACAACTTCCAAGTTTTCCAAGAGCTTCAGAAGAGACTTCTTCTGCTTGGGACAATTTAGAAAAACCTCCATCAAGGTCATGGAGGTGGTGGTTTGTTCTAATGCCTTTGTAATGTCAAATCTTCCTCCCAGGAATTGGTGGCTTCCCTCGGCTAGGTCCTTCGCTTGGTTAGAGCTAGAACCTTTTAGAGGGGTGGGCTGATCAGTTGTATTGTCTCAGGGAGGAGTGTCCTTATTAGGAGGTTTCGGAATGTAAACTATTCCTTTACCAACCTGGCTCTATGTGTTGTAAGGAGGCCTCAGGTTGGTGAAGGCATTGGCCTCAAAGGCCAGAATTGATTCATCAAAGAATCCTTACAATTTAGATTCTTCTTCATCTTCTCTGGAGGATATGAAGAAGATGGTCTCACAGGTGAATGCACTGTAAGTTGACTCTTGCACAAGAGGCTCTGGGGGAGTAGCATCCTGCGATTATTATCTATCCAGTTGGGAGATCATGATGACCTTCTCCAGCGTGGCACAGTTAACCTCATATTGGGAGTCTGTGTCATGCAATCTACACCAATTGGTCATGGGCTGGAATTCTGTAATTGGTGTGAAATGTGATTGTCCAGCACCACTTTGATTGGCATTTTGGCTCGGAGGTGGGCCTCCGGTGTTCGCATTATTGTTTCATTATTGTTGATTGGGTCAAGGCCCATTGTTGAAGTTTCTTCCCCCATCATTGTTGTTTCATTGGCTAGAGGAAATATTCCCTCTCTAGGAATTAGAATTCTAGGGTGCATAGGACCCCGCCTTTAGCTGACCCATATCCATAATTAGGGTGGACAATATTTGCTAGAGGGATTCAACCTCAGTGGTCAACTAGGTGTTTGTGTCATAATGTGATGGTTGTTGTTGTTGGTTCCCTGGGAAGGCAGTAGTATTTTTCAGAGTTAAGGGTGGCAATCCTCCAGCCGCGGATGACTGAAAGAAGGGCACTCTGAGTGGTTGTGTCTAAGGATGTTGTGCCTGCTACGGCTGATTCCAAGGGAATACTTCTAGATCTGGTATTGCCTGAGTTTGTGATGGATAAATGTACCAGGCCTACTGGTCTATTGGCGGTGGTGGGGGATTCATTTCCATCATGGGGGCACCCATTACCAGATTGGGGTTGTATCCCCCAGCGTATGCAGTTTTGCTGGGGATCATGTTGAAGGGCATGCTCTGCCCAATCCCACCCAGGGATTTGTTGAGTCTACAAGATAGTTCTAAGGCTAGGTTGTAAAATTTTGCCAAATTATCTCGATCACCCATGGCGGTTGTTCTCTAGAGGAGAGTGGCAACGAAGGGGTCCATCACATTGAGATAGGTATGTATGGTTATTTCTAGGGATGGAATGAAAGGGCCCGTGCACCGCTTCAAGGCGCGTTGGAACTGATGATTAAATGCTGCAAGGGGTTCATTGGGTTCCTTTCTGATAGAGATGAAATGGCTATGGGACCAAGCTGGGTCCACATGTATGCAAAAGGTAGCCAAGAAGGCATCCTCCGTGTCCTGCCAACTGTTGATGGAGTTGGCAGGAAGGTTTAGGTACCAGTTCAACTCACCCTATCCTAGGGACAGGGGAAACATTTGGGTCACAACATCTTCATGTTGGATCCGGTGTTGGTTCATGGCATCTTTGTATGCTAGTAAGTGTTCTTCTATAGTTTGTGAGCCTAGGTGCTCATATCATGGGAAAATCTTCTCCAGGTGTGAGGGTAAGTCGTTGACTGTGCCCAGAAAAGTTCTCATAGGGGACCCAATGTTACCAAAGTATGCAGCCATTGGTGGAACTAGATTTTGAGTAGTTTGAGCATAGTTCCCGGGACTGTCTGGGAAGTTTGGATATTCTGAGGTATACTAGACCCCCAAACAATAGTGGCTAGTGCTGTCTTTGGGGTCTATTTCTTTTGAGCGGGAGGCTCAAGTATGACAAACCTTCTGGGGTTTGGGGCTGACGTAAGGATTCTCTTAAATTTTTTTGGGGAGAAAGACCCAATCCCACTGAAGGCTTGACTCAAAAAACTACGGCTTGGAGAACCCTAGGGAGGTGTAAAATCAAAATCTTGAGAGGGGGATGAGTTCATGCCCTCCTTCTAGCGCCATTTTCTATTAACAGGGCTTTGGTGATTTGGTCCGCCAACAGATGTAAGTTGTCACCAGGTACCGGGGTACCGGCCAACTTTGTGTGTAAAGGTTATTTAGGGAAATGAGATTTCCTGAGCCTCAAGCACCTGAGGGTCAGGTCTCGACAATGTAGGGCTTAATTGGGAGATGTGACTATTTTCGAGGGGGATAGCTGGTTTCTTCAACTTGTTCTCTCTAGGGATTTAGAAAGGTTGGGTTTCTCAAAGCATTTTACACTTAGCAAATAAATTGAAAAAGATCCTACAGGGTTAGAAGTATTTCCTCTACCTATAGTTATGTTTAAACATTCAATACATCAATAATGCTCTGATATACTACACTAAATATTGAAGAAATACACAACCATCAGTTTATATTTTATCGGTAGCAAATGGAAAGGAGGTCGTTAATCTACTTAAAGTATTAGAGCAGAAGACATGATGAACATTAAACATAAAATACCATTTAACTTAGAAGAAAAAGTTCCAACAACGTCATTGCAAGAACTCTCTCTTCTTCATTAACATTCCTTCCAGTGAGCACTGGCGCGTGGTACAATGGTGGCTCCAAGGGAGCGTCTAACTACTGAAAGCTTAAAGGCTAAGAAGCATTGAGCTCTGAAAATAAGAAATGAAAATACTACTTCTCTATTACTATGGACTGTAAAATCATCAATTTTTCTGACCCTTGGAATAGGGCCAAAATTGATATTTATACACATTTCCCTTCTAACCCTAATCCTGACCCTATTTTACATCTTGCCATAAAATATAATATCCAGTGGCCGGTACTAACTGCACCACTTTACAAAAGACCTCGAGACAGAGAAGATCTGACATGTCAGAAGAATAAGACAAGAAGATGGAGTGGAAGAATCAGCCTCGAGAAGAGAGCCAAGAAAGAGAAGGAAGAAATCTGATCCCCCAGGGACCGAGGCTACATGCCTCATAAATGAGAAAAGCAGCACCCTGTCTCCAATGTGCCAGGTGTACATCTGAAGTGGCGCCTCAAAAATATCATTTGTCAGAAATCCCTTTGTTGACCTGACATGACTTGATGTAGCTACCTACCCTCTGTCAGTCATCGACAACCTTTATTAACTTCTTGAAAGTGACTGGTTGGTCTTGGGGGCCAGGACACAGGTCATTAACAAAATACAAAGTATAGGATCTGAGAACTTACGTTCTGAAAGAATAAAGAATACAAAAAGACTTAGGCTTTCTCTGGTCCCCAAAGAATCTTTATTGTTGCTTATTGTCATTGAAGGTCTGGAGGAGACGGGAGATTCCATCTTCATTAATCTCTTTAAGACCAGCCTGCCGATACTTAGTTGCCTCAATCTGTTCCCCCAGGTCTGGAACATTCCCCCTAAATTCATCGGCCATTTTTGCCACATCATGGCCACTGAGTACCATACAACTTATTCTCGTCATTTGGGTGCCATCTATTCCCTCCAGGGATTGATACCTTGATTCTATTAGCTCATCGAACTTCCCCAAGACATACTCTTCTGACGTCCAAGTATCAATGCTGAATGGGTTGATAATGGTTTCAGCCTAATGCAAAACATGGCGGGCTGCATATAAGTCCGGGAGGGTGGGCACCAAGAAACGTCGGATGTTTCCCAACTATAGAGTGACCCACTCATTAACCGCCTGGGCTTTCTTCTTCATCACCTGCAATGAATCTATGTCACTCTGCGGTAGTGGTGCATCAGATGTAGAGGCCTCCTGAGGAATAGTGTTGATAGGCCAGACCAGCTCAGTTAGCAACCCCATGAGGTTTGTAGTTTTCTCCTTTGTTTCCTTGAGCCTTTGGGCCTCCTTTTCATAATGGGCCTCTACTACCTTAGCCACTTCTTTTAATAGGTCTACCTCACCCTATTTTCCCCTCTTTCCCAATGATATCTTTGTGACATTATAATCCCTGACCTCGGTGGTTGCTTCGTCAGTGTCTGGGGGAGGTTTTGCCACCACTGCAACTGTTTCTCCGCGTGGCTTGGTTCAAAGAGTATGAACCGTCCGGGCTTTCTTGGCATTTTTTAGGTCCTGGGCCTGAGCCATCATCTCAGCCAAGGAGGGATGAGCTCTGGGAGTTGGTAGGGCCTTCGTTTTCTTTGTCTCTATTAACCACTATGGCGGCAGGGGTGGCTTATTAGCCAAAGTTTGTTCCTTTGGTTCTCCCCAATATCTTATTGTTGTTCCTCTTCAGTGGTATGGGTCTCGCCTAGTTCATTCCCTATATCTTTTGATTCGTCGGCAACATTTTCCCCGGCGACATTTATTTCTTCTGCGCTATCATTTGTATCTTTGGTTATGTTTGGGTCCTCATTGGCCGCCTCGGGGGTTTCTTCCTCTTCGTGCTACTGTTCCTCCTTAGCCTCTATCACTAGAGTGTCCTCTTCCATAAGCACATCATTCAGCAATGGGGGAGGTATTAGGCCAAGATTTAGTGTTTGAGCCACAGTGATTACCTCCCCAAACGTAACCTTCAGGAGTGGCACTTGGAACACGGTGGCTGAGGTTATGGTTACTCCCAAAGATCTAGTTCCCTCAGTGGATGCTATTTATTTTCTTTTCTTTTGTTGGTCCACTCCCGTGTCCTATATCTCTAGGACTTCAGAGGAAATCTCTTTCTTTTTCTCCTTTTATTCTTCCATCTATTCTTCCTGCTCCTATGCAGGTTCTTGTTCCGGAAGCTTCTTCCAATCCTGGGACTCCAACCTCTGTCTGCTCAATTTCCCCCTATAAATTCCCAAACTCGTCGGTTCTAAAGACATCATCAAATTCATCCTATGGGGGAGGGTTGGCCGGGACATCAGCAGACTCTGGCTCTTTCTCTGGCTCCGAGGAGTTAGAGGAAAGGATCTCAACTTGTGGGATATGGGGCATCCCCAGCTCCGGCTCTGCCTTGGGCTTTTGGTTAAGCCTCTTCTTTCTCCTAGTTACTAAGCATGGCCCCACATCCCTTAGTACTGCTTATTCTTCTAGATCCACCCCCATTGCCTTAACCATTAAGGCTGCTAGTGAAGGGGAGGAGAGAGGATGAATTGGTCTGGTCATAATTACCGGAGTAGCCAGCTGTGTGATCAATCTATCTTTCATTTGATGAGAGGATTCTAGCCATTGTTGCAGTTGCTCCTTAATGGGGACCTCTTGCACAGTTGGAGTCTCCATTATTCCTTTTCCCTTATCTCTTCCCTGTGAAGAAGTCTCGGCCCCCGGGGTTACCTTTGGTATCGGCTGGGCATCCCGGTGGACACTCCTGGGGAACACCTTCTTAAAGTAGGCGTGGCTATGTTTGACCATATTGCAAGTGAACTCTTCAATGGTGGGCCCCTCCTAGGCATCCCTGTCCACTGGTGGGAGGGCCAACTTATCAATCCCCTTTGCTTTATACTGGGGATCAATTATGCAGCTGGCATCTCAAAATTCATCCAAAAATCTTTGGAGCTTCAATCTTTCAATCATCCCTGCGGTCATCCTGATGTAGTGCCAGCTCCAGAACTCCATTTCATCCTAGAAATATTCCCAAAAGTCTTCCATGTGGTATTGGTGGGGCTCTGATTCCTGGAGAAGTGCTGACGCGATTTTGCCATGCGGATCAAAATGCTTCCGCGCCAAGTAGAATTCTGCCAAGCTATAGCTTTTAAGCTCATTGTCTGCTTCTTTGGCAGCAACCAGACTGCATGAATAATTCCCATAAGTGATTTGGAATGGACTATTTGTTACCTTTTTCAAAGCATAGAATGCATGCAACTCCATTATCTACCTGCAATATTCCAAAAGAATTATCTTATTCTCACAATGTTTGGGTAACAAGTAGGGTTTCCCGAAAAATATGGTTACCCTTATGTATGTATGTTGTTGAAACTGTATATACTAATGGCCATAGCTCCAGACCAAATCCATCACCTCTATAGACAGGCAGTATCCTGCATCTTGGGTGGGTGTGAGCAGGTTGTAGTAAACAAAAGCGTCATTTACTCAGCAAAAACTAGAGAAACTGGCCTCCCATTGAATCTGTCGAAAATGATCCCAAGGGGATTTCTTACTGGGAGCTATCCTAAGTATTCCTTCTATGAGTAACCCATTGGTGTGGGGTCGCTATTGTGCCAGGGCCTAGAGAACATAGGAAGTCATATAAAACTTCTTCTTTTGGACCATCTGAAGGAATTAGGAATCCACGTGGTTTGAAATTATGGCGGCCCAGTCAAAATACTCCCCGCCCGTGCTGATACCAAGCAAGAAGTAATACATCCACCCAGAGAATTCTCAGGCATGTGGTTGCCCAAAGACCTGCAATAATGCTATCATTCTCATCTGGATGCTTTCTTTGAATTCATACTGGGGAATTTCTAGCTTCATCCTCTTGGGATACCTCTTTGGAGTCTTGAGCCAATGATTATTCATATATATACGGGCTGCTTCCTCCAATTTCTTAAACTATGCCAAGGCATCGGATATGGTAACTACAGCTGGCCTATCAAATTGAGGAATCCCCAACCCCATCTGAAAAGTTGCGGCATTGAGAGACACCATAGGGGTAGGATACCTAGTTGGCTCCGGGGCTGTGAGCATAATGGCCCGGACGGATGTATTGTAGTGCACTGTAAGTGTAAGAATAATTTCCAGTGACTACACTGAACACTGGAAATAGGCTGCCTTAAGAATCCTGGAATTCCCAATTTTAATGGCCAATGGATCCTCGACCTGCCACTGAATGTACATCATTTTTACCAAGGCCTTCATCTTGGGCCATGTCCCGACACTGGTGTTAGTAATGAATTGAACTTTGGACTCAATCTTTGAGCCCATGATAACGTTGTCTTTTACGTATTTCATGCTCAGGGGTAGTTTTTCCAGAGCCTTCTCTATTTTGGATCTAACAGCTGCTCTGGTAACTGCCATAGAAGGAAGTTTCAGACTCCCGAGTGGTGAAGATGTGGAAGCTTTAGACATGATGAAAGTATGTTGTTCTAGAAACCTACAAGGCAAGGCAATTGTCAGAATAGATAAATAAATATTATTCCAGGGTCTAGAGATCTTACCACCATGGCACTTGCTTTCCCTGAAAAGTTAGCTTAGTTCAAAAATATCAGAAAGTATATATATATTTTGCAAACTTGGAACTTTAACCAATATCCAGGTCCGGGGGTCTCATCACACTTAGTAAAGGCAAGACGTGGGTTGGGTGATGGCAAGAGACTCAGAGTGCAGAAAACTAATCGTTGGAAGGTGTGCGCAAAAAGTGAGTTGTCAAACCTACGTGGACACCATGTGGCTATGCCATAAATGGAAGTTATGGTGACAGTGGTGGAGCCAACTGTCTGAATGCGCAAAAAGTGAAAGCCACTTGGACCAATTTTAATGCATGCATGGGACATAAATGAAGGACAGGTTAGTCTACGGAGGAGAGAGAAAACCACCTAGTTGAAACTGGCCAAGAGCCAAGTTTCAACCAGGCGGTATTCTTCCCAGAGCAAGCTCATAAATTAGGAACAGGAAACAAACATAGCACGGCGAGCTTGAAAAAATACCAAACAACTATACACAGAATATACACCCACCCTAAGCAGAACTGAAGGACATATACATGACAAGCGAAGGGATATACAACAATATATACCAAATATACATATGTACAGAACGTAGGGTAGCTATTTACAAAACTATAAAATGTACAAACATCTACAATTTTTACATTATCCTACATCTGCATAGAGGGCAGACAACCCTCTGGCAGAGCTGACCCACCAACGGGCGGTGAACCAGAAAGAAATGCAACATAAAATAGAAACGCAAGACAACACAAAAACCAGGCAAAAACCAAAAAGTAGGAAAGGAGAGAGGAAAGAAGGCACCAACCCAAAAATGAAGAAGGGAATGGAAAGGAACTCATGCCGTGAATGCTCTGCAATAGCCCCTACCATTGAACGATCACCACTTACCACCACAAACCACCCATAATTGTTCAGAATAGCTTGGAATGGTTTGCACTAGATTCTCGCTAAATCGCTATAAAAATTGCTCAAATTGCTTAAGTGTTTTAATCGCGGTAATTGTGAAAATGACAGGTAATTTCTATTTATAACCATGGTAAAAATAAAGTTACCTTTCCTTCTGCAAACTCTGGATAGATAGACCTCCAAACTCTGGGCCCGAGGATTCTATGCAACCATACCTTCTTACAAAAAGAAGACATTGTGGCAAAGAATCCCAGAGTCTGGAATCTGGCTCCTGACAAAGGATGACCAACTTCAGGACCAGGTCCCGGAGACATGAGAGACAAAAACAAAAACAAAACCAACACCACAGGAAAGAAAACCTGGAGAAGGACAACAAAGAAAAACAAAAAGGAAAAAGACAAGGCAAGAGCCAAGAGAAGAAAGAAAAAGGGGGGGACCCAACATTTTGCACACAAAATGTAGGGACGGGGATGCAGGGCATAACAAGTTCCTTCGTAGGGCATTATATAATCTGTTATCTTCAACTATTTCTTCCAAAATGTCAGAAGCAAATGAATTCTTAGCATACTCAAAGATTATGCAACTTTTCCAATTAATTTTTATGGTCGAAAGAGAGCACAAAGTAGGCTTCCTAGAAAGAGCACCATCAATTACATTTTTATTCCCTTCAATAGAATCTCAAAACCATATGCTTATAATTTAATTACTCATTTTTGTCGACTATCATTTAAATCTATTTGGTTCAAGAAAAAATTTAGACTATTGTAATTATTATTAACTATAATCTTTCCACATACAAGATATTACTAGAATTTATAAAGTGCATTCATAATTGGTAAAATTTATGTCATAGATACATTACCCTTTCTCCAAGTTACTCAATTTCCTACTCTCAAAAGTTATTAGGTGTCCCTTTTGAGTTAAGACAGCTCCAATACCTTCTCTAGAAGCACTACACTCAACAATAAATAGAAGAGAAAAATAGAAATCGCAAGCACTGGGCATGAACTCATTATCTCCTTAATCTTATCAAATGTTCTTTGATCTTTTTCAGTCCATGAAAATCTCCTTTCTCAGTTAAATTAGTCAAAAGAGAAGCAAGGTGAGAGAAACCTTTGACAAATCTTTATAGTAATTACACAGCCTGAGGAATCCTCTTAACTAATATTGGTTGGTGTAGGCCAATCTAGGATCATTTGAATCATTTTTTGATCAGTTGCTACAGTCCTTTAAAACATATGGCATATCCCAAATATAAAATTTCAATCAACCCAAACTCAAATTTTGATAACTTAGCATAAAATCATTGCTGCTCTAAGATGCCCAAAACTGTATCAAAGTGTTCTAGGTGCTCTTTCCATGATTTACTATAAATTAATATATCATAAAAGAAGAGTAGAACAAATTTATTGGGTTTGCTATTGAATATTGTATTTATTCAAGATTGGAAAGTTATTGGTGCATTTGTTAGACTAAAAGTAATGAAAAAGAATTCAAAATATTCATATTTGCATCAGAAAATAGTCTTTTTCATATCTTTTTTCCTATTGCAAATCTAGTAGTAGCCTAACCTTAAATCAATATTTAAAAAAAAAAAGTGTTCCATGTAACTCATCAATGATTTCATCTATCCTCGGGATAGGGTATCTATTCTTGATTGTCTTCTTGTTTAATGCTTTATAATATATGCACGTCCGCATTGTGATATCTTTTTTTCCAAAACCAACGATGAAGAAAATGGATTGGAGGTTGGCCTTATCAGTCCCATGTCCATGACTTCTTTAATAGTATTATGTATTTCCTCCTTGTAACCCCTTATATGATGGTAAGGAGTTGTGATAACAGGTTTGGCACCATTTTCTAATTCAATTACATGCTCAAATCCTCTATCATGCGGTAACCCCAAAGGTAAATCATTGAAACCAAGACTATGCTTATTAGGAATTGATTGAATTTAAAGATACTTTTATCTTGTTTCTAAAAATAACTTGTGGTGTGTACCAAAAATGTTGCTACTCATGCTACTTGTCCCCTTTCAAAAAAAAATTGATCCTCTTGGTTGAAACCACTTTAGGAGATCCATTTGATAAGCCTCTTAGAAAAATCTCTTTCCTATTGAAATGAGATTTAAAATCCATACTTTGGTGATTTAAATAGTATCCTCCAATGGAGTACAGCCACTAAACTCTTAAAACAACATCAATCTCTTCATTTCCTACCAAAAAAAAATCACATAGCTTGTAATCACTCAATGTCATTTTGAGTTGTCGAACTACTCAAGTGCAAGGTATGGTGAAACTGTCAACAATAGTGACATTGAAACCTTAAAATTCTCAAGTCCTATTTTAAGCACAAAATCCTCATCTATGAAGTTGTGGGTTTCACTACTATTAATGAAAATGGTTATTCTTTAACCATTAATCCTCAGACTCTGAATGGATCATATCTAGGTACTCCAGATAGGGCCACTATAATGGCTCCATTAATTTATTTATCTTGTTTTATTTCCACCTCTTCCTTAGTATCATGGAAATCTTCATTATCATCAACGTCAAAATATAAAACAACTTCAATGAAATGAATTTGTCTCTTACCCAAAACCCAAAATTGGAACCTGTGATTTTCTAGAAGTGAAATAGATCTTCTTCCTTCAGAGCTTGAACTTGGTCACTTCAACCACCTTATTAATAGTAGTGCTTGGAACATTTTATGGTGAAGGGACTGAAGGAGCCTTTTTTTTATGAAATATTTCCTATGGTTCCAAAGATTTGGTGGCTTGGATTGATGGAAACTAAATTTATTTGGCATAGACTCCTTAAGAAAAAAAAAAAATTTGTTGTTTCTTTCAAGGTGGGGGTGAAAAAGCATTAACCAAACCCTTTACAGGTTCTTCAAGGCCCTCAAGAAAGAGGTATACAATATTCCTTTCTGACATGTCAAGCACCATAAAAATAATAATCTAAAAATTCTCAACATACTCGTTGATAGAGTTTGTTTTCTTTATAGTGGATAATTCTTTAAAATACTCATCTTCATCCTTGAGCTTGAATCTATCTAAAAATCTCTAACTAAAATTATCAAAATAATTTACCTAGTTATGACCTTGAGTGGTCATACCATGGTACCGCCAATCATAACCATCTTCTTCAAGAAGTAATGTGGCATATTGAATACCATCCTTCTCTTTCACGGGACTAAGGGTGAAAATGGTCTACAATTTTTGCAACCATGTTCCAACAAAGATGTTGTCAGACCTGTCGAATGTTTGAGCTGAAATTTTATTCAACTTTCTCTTGATATCTCTCCCATTGTGATCTTCTCTCTCCTCCTTTGATCCTTTTCATGGATCTCCATTAATTTCTCAAATGGAATAGAAAATTTAAAGGCATCGGATTGTCTAACATAATCCTGATACCATTTGGAAGCTACCTAAATTGAAGATGTTAATGTTGAGGTATTAGGTGCAACTCCTACTCCTTCATTATCATGTGGGAATATGTCTTTGGTTACCTTCGAGTTAAGATTTGATCTCCTAGATTCAAAGGTACTTCCTACTAATCCATTCTCTTTACTACCCTTCTTAATTTATTTTGAGCACATTTGCTCCACAAAAAATGCCAGGTTATCCATAGTTGCAAAGAACTTATCTTTTTCTCCATCCTCTTTTCGCTTTTCCCTTCCTTCTTTAGCCATACTTACCTCTTCATGAATAGAGCTTCCCACTAAAAAATTATTTTTCTTTAACCTTATATATCTAACTTCTTTTTCACTAGGAAGCATCAATCACACTAAGAAAGATCATAACTATGATACCACTATAATAAATCTTACTACAAATTAAAATCAAATTTGAAAAGTCTTTCTAGTCTTAATTTAAAATTTGCAAAATAATGAAATCAGGTATGCCAAAAAGTTCACTAGAACACATAATATATATACTAGAAATAAGGGATACAAAGTGCCTTCACTCCCAAAAACATAACAACTCAAAGTACATATATATTACTGCTGAAAACATCAAATAGAAGTCATAAGATCTGCTGCAAATTACATCCAAAGAACTCTCAAATTCAGAGTTTAAACACTAAGGAAATCAACTTCAAAATTCAAATACTCTCCAAACTCTAGATTAATGTTTTGTGTGTGAGTTAATACACCTTCATGAAATTAGGACAATTAACTACAATTCTATGGAAAGACATAAGAAAATTAATCTAAAGAATTGCATTTAACATCCATAACATCCCATGGTTCTCTAACTAGGCTTTGCAAGTAGAGCTCTCAGCCTTAATCTCCACTAGTGACCATCCTAGAATGAGAAAAATATGATAAAATGCCTAATCTAGCTCTCAATTCTCTCAATTTGATACAAATATGAACTCAAATGCTCTCATGAAATGATATCATATCTCAATTTTCTATGAAAATTCTCTCACTATTGCTCAAGATGCTATGAAATTTCCTATAATGAGGATGCTTTGCATTTGAATTTTCTAGGATCCTTTATGCTTGAAAAATGCTTGTATTTGTAGTAAATTCCCAAGGGTAGGGGGTAGAGTGAATTAACCATGATCAAGCCTTAGTTAGGTGAAAGGCTTTGAGATGGTTTCAAATGGGGGGATAATTTAAATGGTTCTCTCAAAGATTGGGACAAAGGGAAAAATTTGAGTGATTGAGATTCAATTCTGAAAATGAGTGATTGAGATTCAAAGTTAGGAGTGATCCATGTGCTTTTGTGTTCTCAATTCCCACTCGTTGCTCAAATTCATGTTGAAAGATATTAAGATTTATTTAATTACATAAATTAATTAAATTAGCCATGTAGGGGAATAGGTTCAATTTGATTTTTGATTTAAAACTATACAATTAATTGATTAAAATTAGTTATATAATTTTGATTGATCCCTTTTAAGATGATATTTGATCATTTGATTTCATGATTAATTAATCCTTTGATTTTGAATGATTTTGTCCATTTTGATTGATAAATGTCCATTTGAATTGGTTTTGATCCATTTTGAAGTCTTTTGAATCATTTTGCTAAGATTTGCAAATTTTGATGATACTAAGACACATGGTCAATTTTGGGTGTCTACAAATGCCCCTCTTTGAATTGATGTGCGAAGTGCATTGATTCAAAGAAAATTACATGTCCTGATCACTGATTAGATATTGATTGATTGATCGGTACAACTGCTCTGATTTGAAAACTTGATTGATTTGAAACCCTGATCTGATTTGATTTGATGATAAAAACCTAATTCACAACTCTGATTTGAAATTCTGATTCACAATTCGGATTTGAAATTTTGATTTGAAACTCTGATAACCTGATTAATAAGATTAAGAATGCCCCACTGATAAAAGTTTGAAATTTCAATGCCCCAAATTCGATATAAAATGTGATGCAGAATCCTGATTTGATAATCTGATGATATATGCCCCCTCATAAATGAAAACATTTTGATGTCCCGATGTAAAATATGATGAGATTGATGTAAAAAGTAGATCCAAATGATTTCATTTTTGAAAACATGAATAGTGATGATAAGATCACAATATGCACAAGTTTGCAGAAAATGCATATTTAGGTCACATGGGGTAAAGTCTCTCCAAAATTAGGTCAAAATAGCTTAAATAGGTTGAAAACCCCAAATTTACTATTCATTTTCACTTTTGATTATTGATATTTTTGCTTTTATTCTGCTGTGATTGAGAGCAATGGTGGTCCCTATCTGAGAGTATCGATTTGAGAGAGCGCACTGGTATCAGAGACCTCCTGACTACGGACCTCTGGTGAGTGATTTGAACCTTCCTAGTGCATTTATTACTCTTTTTGATAGCATTTATGGTTAATTTGGATGCTTTTTAGATTAGTTTTAGCAAAATGTCACTTAGGAAGTTTTGAATGATGCTTAGGATAGTGAAATGTCACCTTCACACAGTTAAATAATGCGTAGGAAGTGTTAAACAACACTTAGCAGTTAGGTTAAAATGTTCACCCCATGTTTGTAATGACGCGTAGGAAACCCTTTGCAAAATTAAGATTTAAATGCTGCCTAGGACAGTTTGAATGTCGCTTAGGACTTGCAAATGCCATGTATGTTGTAAAGCAACACCTCCAAAACTTTGAATGATGTGTATGATGTTTTCAATGATGTGTAGTGTGAATCAAGTGACACGTACAATGATGTTTGATGAAAACCTGATTTTAGATAGAACAAGTTGTCTGAGATTGATCGTCTGGATAACCAGATTGATTTCCAAGATAAAAAGATATGATTCCATGATGTTACTTAGTTTTTAGGATATTATAATAATCATACTAGTGAATGTTTGATGTGTCAATCAAATTGATTAAAAGATATTTCAAAATGATCCCTTCTCAAGATCTAGAGGTCAAGAACAATAGGTTGATGCGCTCAAAAAAGAGCAAAGATAGATTTAATATGTTTGATTGACTTAGAATGATCCACCAATAGAAAGATACTTATATAATTCACTTCATTTACAATATGTAGACACATTATCGTAAGTTACACATACGGAATGTAGCATCTTGGGTATTCAATTTGGTCAATGAGCTGACCTTTCCAAAGAGACGTACGATCGAGACATGTGGACTTGGATTCCTTCTTAACCTCCCTTGGTTTCAGCTGAACCAAGGTTTATTGACAGTTGTGGCAGAGCATTGGCACTCTAACCATAATACTTTCCATCTACCCCTCGACAAGATGACCATCACGCCAGAGGATGTATACAGATTATTGAGGATCCTAACCCATGGAGACCGGGTTTATAATGATCAGGTCTATGATGGTAGTGCATGCAAATGGGTGTTCAGAGATGACACCATTGATGATGATAGCATTGCATGGGCACAGTTTGCTTCGTTTCCTACTTTTCCAGCTTTGTTAGGAGCAGTGATTGGAGGACTTCTCTTACCAAATAAGAGAGGTTGTGGCTTTTCAATCAGATGGGGCCACATATTAGAGGACTTGATTGCTCATCCTCAGATATTAGACTGGGGATCTTGTGTGCTAGCCCAGTTATATCATGATTTACACAAGGTTGTTTATAGGCATAGCACGGCTATATCTGCAAGTGCATTTTTGTTACAGCTATGGCCCTAGGAGCATATCTCGATTACCAGACCTATATCAGTATGAGTACGAGGTTGAGGATATCCATATGCTTTTCTATATGATGCATGATTGTCCAGCATCGGCTAGGAAAGGTTGAGTTCTGGCGTTGGACTATCTACGATATTGATTAGGTCGTATGGAGACCATACTTGGGTTGCGAGGGATGGAGAGAGGATGATGATGAACTTCCATATATGTTTTCCCCTTGGTGGATGATTGGTCGATCACCACTATGTATAGAGAGATTCTTCTTTAGGAGAGTTCTCTGACAGTATGGTCATGTTCATGATATGTTGCAGGGTATGGCATTATATGCTAGAGTATAAGAAGAGTGATCCATGTGGGGAGCCTAGGTGGATTATCAGTTTGCATTTGCAGAGATTGAGTGACTAGGACATATCAGATGGGATATGATGGAGCATGTAGTCGATGTAGGGATGTCCACTGAGTACTGAGAGTGGTTTTCTCGACATAGATTCAGTAGATTCACTGATCTAGCCAAGCCCATTCCTGATGTTGATGAGTTGTCTAATGATGGTAGTGGAGATGGAAATGATGGTGGTGATGATGGAAGGAGACTACAAAGGTAGAGAGTACAGAGAGTACCTAGGGCTGCTCAGGTACAGAGAGTTGTAGGACCTCAGATGCAGGGTGGACATGTGAGAGCTCGAGGTGGTGGGTTCAGATAGCCTAGATAGAGGCGATTATAGGTATCGATGTAGAGACAGGCGCAGACTATTCTAGTTGCAGCTTGGGCTAGATAGAGATAGAGATGGGTATAGGAAGCTAGACAGGCTCCTTTACAGGGTCAGGATCCACAAAGACCAGCATCTCCACAGAAACAGGTATCTTCTCAGGTAGATCCATAGGTGAGTGCAGCACATGTTCAGAGTGCACCTCAAATATAGGTGATACCACATATACCATTAGCACCACAGGCACCTCAGGCACCTCCAGTTCCTCCTATCATTGATGGATTAGTATAGGGTATGATAGGATTACAGGTAGGGATGACTACAATTACTAGATGCTTGGAGCATGTGACTATGATGTTACAGTAGTTCTTGGCTATGATGTCTCAGTTACCTACGAGTGCTAGCATGAGTCAGGCACCACCTTCCACTCAGGATAGAGCAGGTGACAGGGGTCTTGATGGTTTAGCGGATGGATCAGGTGCTACTAGAGATGGATCAGGTGCCTCGGTTGGGTCTTGAGATAGAGATGAGCTTGATATCCATATATTGCATTGATGTATCATATGGATTTTTGACCAGGACGGATGTATGGATCATTTTTTCCATGTATCTTTGATATACAGATTTGTTATAGACATTTGATGATGGAAATTTATATATGATTCTCTATGATTGATTTCCCTTTGATGTTGATTTATGATGTGATATTTCTTTATATTCATATCTACATGTTTTCTATGATGCGCTTACTTTTTATTATGCTATGGATGCAATATCTTAGATTATGACATGGATATATGTATGCAAATTATTATTATGCAACTATTTCTATATGATTTTAATTTTATTTTGATGTATGGTTTATGCAATGCAATGATATGGATGCAATACTTAGTGCAATGTTAAAATCAATGCAACTATCTTTTTGTATTTTAAAGTATGCAACTTAGTTTATGAAATGCAATTCTAAAAGATGAAGGATAAATGAATAATGATTAATGTATCTTTTCTTTTGTTTTTGCAAGATATGTATAAATAATGATTAATGCTATGAATGAATGCAAAAGATAATCTCACATAATTGATTCGAAACCCATTGAATTTGATGTAACCCCTAAAAATGATGAACCCCCTTGTACTTGGAAAAATACTCTAAATAATGCAATTATTCTAACATGAATATGCAATACAATGCAACTAATGGTCACTAGCTTTTTGCGGAAGAACTGCAAAAGAGATATATTTTCATCATTGAGCATTGTGGAACTGGGAGTCGATACAATCCTTACTGGTGCCACTACGACCATAATAATATGAATATGACTTTCATCTCATTTGGTAACCTCTGTTAAGAACCTAGTACAACTCTCACTAGTTGAATGACCAACTATGGGAGTATGAATACCGGTTTCAACATATTCAATGTTGCAAGTAGATTTTGGTATTAAGATATTGAAGATCTAAATAGCCAAAGTATCCTTTTGTACAAACAAACAAAGGTTAATCCTCCTTCCTATATGAATATCATTGATGGTTCTTTGATGACCATGTCCTTATACAAATTCACACAAGTTAAAGAATATCCCTCAAAACTATTAGAATGAATTTAGAATAACTAAGAGGGGGGGTGACTCAGTTATTCTCGGGTCCAGATGTGCCCATATAAAACTTTATACCACTTCAACAACTCAGATCTGCTCAGCAGCAATAAACAAAAAAATTGTGTTGTTTACTGTACTAATGAAATAAGCTTACAGAAACTTAACAGTAAAACACAACATAAACATTCACACATTTTTACACCATGATTTAACATGGAAACCCAATATGGGAAAAACCACCAGTAACATGCTACCAAAATTTCACTCTTCTGAAGTGACCTTTGTTAGTAGCCAACCCTGTTAAAGGTTACAAAACACACTCTCAAATGTGACCTGGTTAAAGGATTTAATCACCCTATTAGGAGTGGCCCTATTAGAGGACTTAGAACATTCCAATCTGAATGTCACCTTGTTCAAAATATTTATACAATGACTGCTAGGTCAACCTGGTTAAAGGATTTGAACTGATATAATGGCTAGAAAGTAATTAGCAATTGTGATCTGATACATACAACTTACTTTGCAAATCTAGATTCAATTTCAGCTCTACTACTAATTCACTGAGTGGCCTCTATTTTCATCTCAAACTTCAGATCTTCTTGGAAATCCATCAAGAAATCTCTTTCTGCTTCTATGCTCAGCCTTCTTTGCTAGGCTTTGCCAATTAGTCAATTAACCATGTAATACTCTTGCATACAACTTCTCCTTACACTTGGATACCATGATAATAACCTCTGTAGGTTATATTATACCTCTTCATCTAGGTCAAATAGATCTTTTGCCACTTAATCAAGATCATAGATCTTAGGTTAGGTTAGATCCAACGGATCTTTCCATCATTACATTTTATTTACTTCTCCAATACAATCATTAATTAAACATTGCATCCATGTGCTAATAATGGTTTCCCCTGCATTAAATCAGTGTGGACCAATCTTAATTAACAATACATATCCCAATAAAATCAACTATGTCAGCCAGAGATCTCAAATCTCATCAATTACTAAAATATTGTTGCTCAGCTTTCTCTGTCTCCCTCGGCATTTCACTAGTGCTCAGCTTCATCTTTGCTTTGCTCGGCATCACCTTTCTCTTTTCTCGGCATCAACTTTTCTTTCCAGTGAACTATCAGTGAAAGATAAACAACATATCACTTTTCCAAAGTGCCAAATGATCAAGTACCCTAGTGCATACTCATAAATCAACCTTTTCCTCGGTCTTCTTGTTGTCCTATTCTTCAAATCTTCATCAATCAATAGATATGGTACTCAAACATATAGCAATAGTCTCACCAGTTAAGGTTTGACATCAATGAAAAAATAACAATTTTCTACATTGTAGCAATCTTTCCAACAATCTCCCTCTTTGGCATTGATGGCAACACTAAACTGTAAAACAATAATTTCCAACCAAAGTTACCATACGATCCAAAAAAGTGTGTGTGTTCCTTGATATGAACAAATCTTCATTAATGTCTTTAGTTTCATTCTGACTCCCTCTATGTCTATAATCACACTAAAATGTTTTCCATTTCTTGTTCAGATCCCTCTTTCAGTAATATCTCTTTCATATCTGTTGTTTTTATCAATAATTTGTTTTAGCAATAATCTCCCTCTTTGACAAAAATGCCAAAGATGTTGACATATTTATTATGTAGATTCATCTTGTTCTAATCTTTGTATCATGTTGTTCCTTTCATCTTTGTTTATGAGTGATCTTCTTTTATGTTCTTGTCTTCTACTTCACAGTTGTTAGGCAGCATCCTAAAAATGTGACTCACTGTGCATCAATGTGTCAAGTGTTCTGATTAAAACATTTGATGCAATAGTACCATTCAGAACTAGTTAGCCTCTTCTAGGGGAATCACCCCCAATTTACCTATTAGATACTCATGAACATCCTTGGGTAATGCTTTTGTAAATATGTCTGCTAATTGTTCCTTAGTATGTACATATTCTAGTCTCACTTCCTTGTCTTGAACTAGCTCCCTCAAGTAATGATACTTGATAGCTATATGCTTTGTCTTAGAGTGCATTACAAGATTTTTAGAAATATTAATGGCACTTGTGTTATCACAATATATGACAACTATTTCTTTGATCTTCTCCTTCATACCTTTCAGTAGTATCTTCAACCACACAATGTTTGAACAATTAACTACTGCTGCCACATAATCGGCTTTAGTTGTAGATTGTGAGGTGCAATTCTATTTCTTTCTTGTCCAGGAAACTAATATTTTCCCCAAAATAAATGCTCCTCCTATGGTGCTTTTTCTATCATCCACATTACTAGCCCAGTTAGAATCAGTATAGACTCTGAGTTCAAACTTGTCATTCCTTTTGTAATATAGGCCATAATCTTCTGTACCTTTCAAATATCTTAGAATTCTTTTTACTACCATTATATGTGTCTCTTTTGGATTAGCAGAAAATCTAGCAACAATTCCAACTGCTAATGCAATATCAGGTCTACTGTGTACAACATATTGCAGCTTACCAATCATTGATCTGTACATTGTTTGATTTACCTCTTTTGTATCATCATTCTTTGTCAAATTTTTTCCAGTAGCCATGGGTGTACTCACTGGTTTTGAATCTTCCATACCAAAAAATTTTAGTATCTCCTTGACATATTTTGATTGAGTGATATAAATACCATTCTTCATTTGATGTATTTGTAAACCAACAAAGAATTGTATCTCACCAAACATAGACATTTCAAATTCAGTTTGCATCTCTTTTGCAACTGCTTTGCATATCATATCTTGTCCACTGAATATGATGTCATCAACAAAAATTTTAGACAATAAAATTCCTTTACCTTGCTCTATTTTCAAATACAGATTGTTGTTGTCATTTGTTCTTGCAAATCCAATCTTTATCAGATAATTGTGCAATCTTTCATACCATGCTCTGGGTGCTTGTTTTAGTCCATATAATTCCTTGTGCAGTTTGAAAACCATGTTCCTCTTGCTTGGGTCAAAAAATCCATCATCTTGTTCAATATATACTTCCTCTTCTAATATCCCATTTAGAAATTTTGAATTCACATCCATTTGATAAACTTTAAATCCTTTGTAGGCTGCATATGCAAGTAAAGTTCTTACACCTTCCAATCTTGCAACTGGGGTGAATGTCTCTCCATAGTCAATTCCTTCCTCTTGTGCATAACCTTTGCATACCAGTCTTGCTTTATTCCTTGTTACCTCTCCATGTTCATTCAACTTGTTTCTGAATACCCACTTAGTACCAATTACATTTTTGTTGTCACGCCTTGATACTAGTGTCCATGTCTTGTTCTTTTCTATCTCGTCTATCTATTCATTCATGGCTTGAATCCAGTCTTCATTGTCTAAAGCATCTTTTACTATCTTAGGCTCAAAATCACATAGCAAACATGTGTCTTCTCTTAATTTTCTTCTTGTCATAACTCCAGAATCCTTTGCTCCTATGATTTGATCAGGTTTATGGTGACTTCTCACGTATTTTTCCAAACTAGGCTCTTTCTCAGCTTTAGTTTGATCATTCATGTTTAGTTCAGGGTGAAACTGTGACTTGGCCTCTCCATCATATAGCTCGACAGTCACCTCCTATTGCCTAGAAATTTTGTTTTATGTCTTGGCATGTGCGGACTGTTTCTCGGTAACTTCATTTTTAGTTTTGTTAGAATCCTCCTCTTCAAGATAAGTGAATGATATATAACTTTCAGGCTCAATCATGCTTTTAGATTCATTTCTCTCTGCATATTCATCAATTCTAATATTTGCACTTTCCACAATTTTGTTAGTGTTAGAATTCAAGCACTTGTATGCTTTACTCTCAGTAGAATATCCAATAAATATTCCTTCTCCTTAGCATCAAGTTTACCATTTCTATTATCCTTTAGTATAAAACATCTACTCCCAAAGAATTTAAAATAACCTACAGTAGGTGCATACCCATACCATAGTTCATAAGGTGTAGTATTTGTACCTTTCTTGACTTGTACTTTGTTCAAGGTATAAACTGTTGTACTTACAGCTTCTCTCCAATATTTTTGTGCAACATTTTTCTCCATCATTAATGTTCTGGCACAATCCATGATAGATCGATTTCTTCTTTTAGCTATATCATTCTATGGTGGTGTCCTATGTGTGAGCATCTGTCTTTTTATCCCTCATTCATTGCAGAACCTATTAAACTCATTAGAAATGAACACACCTCCTCTGTCAGATCTCAGACATTTTAGACTCTTACCTGTTTCCTTTTCAACTTTTGCCAAGTACCACTTAAATAACTAAAATTTATCAAATTTTTCTTTAAGAAACATAATAGTCATCATCCTAGAGTAGTCATCTACAAGCAGAATAAAATATTTGTCTCCATAGTAACTTTTCTCACCAATAGGTCCACAAAGGTCAGTATGAACCAATTCCAAAATATTCTCAAAAGTATGAGTTTTGCTCTTAAAGCTAGATTTAGTCATTTCGCCCAATTAACATTGCTTACACATTGCATTCTCAGGTTTCTATAACTTAGGTAGCCCTCTAACCTTTTTCAATTTACTTATGCTTACCAAGTTATCAAAGTTAACATGACATAGCCTCTTATGCCATAACCAAACATCATTATATTGTGCAAACAAGCATGTCTCTTCA
>MU224895.1:1022705-1067290 GCA_018584345.1 Thuja plicata
CATCTTTCTCATTCTTATCAGGACATCTAGCAGCAATATGACCAACTTTGTTACAAGAAAAACAAATAATAGGAAGTTTACCTCTGAATTTTCCTTTTCCTCTAGCTAGTCTCCTTGCCATAAGTGCTTCAAGCTCTTCTAGATCATCATCTAAATTGTCACTGTCATTGTTCACACATTTCTTTTCTTTCCTTGATTTGTTGATGACCATCTGTGACTTGAATGCAGATTCAACAGTTTGTGGAGTATAGTTGTCAAAATTTGACATCTCAAATGCAATAAGTCTGCCTACCAAACTTTCCAGAGTCAAATTATTGTTAGGAGTACATCTTAGTTCTTGAATTGTAGATACTCTAATAGCATAAATAGGAATAAGTGCTCTTAGTACCTTGCTCATGATAGTGTCATCATCAATGGTTCCCTTTTCTCCTCTAATAGCATTTACAACTTCCTTTATCCTATCATTAAATTGTACTATATTTTCTCCTTCTTGCATTTTTAAAATCATCAAACTTACCTCTCAAGCTTTAAAATTTGGCTCTTAGTACATTCGTATCACCTCCATAGATGGTTTGAAGGGCATCCCACATCTTCTTTGCGTTTTTATAGTCCTTGATGTGCTCAAATTCATGATAGTTCAGAGATGATGCAAGTTCCAACATTACTTGATTATGTTCATGCTTTTCTCTTAATTGTGTAGCATTCATAACTATAGTAGGGGCTACATATTCTTGTTCAATATGTCATTTAGCAGAATCACCAATACTAGCCAAGTGAAGTTTCATCAAACTTTTCCATGTAGGAAAGTTTTCCTTGTTAATCTTTGGTCCTGTTGACGGATCTTTGTGACCGGGTCTGCCAACGTATGTAAGTTGTCACCAGGTACCAGGGTACCAGCCAAATTCACCTGTAAAGGTTATCTGGGGAAATGAGATTCCCTGGGCTTCCAAGCATGTGATATTTAGGTCTCGATACTGTGGGGCTCAGTTGGGAAATGTGACTGTTTTGTATGAGGGGGATAGTTGGTTATCTTAACTCATCTTCTTTAGGGATTCAGGTAAGTGGGGTTTCCTGCAAGCGTGCATTAATTTAACAAATAAACTTCAAAAGATATTATAGATTTAGAAATATTTCATCTACCTATAGTTAGACTTAAACATTCAAAACATCAACAATGCTCTAACACACTACACTAAATACCGAAGACATACAAAACCGTCATCTCATATTAGATCAGTAGCAAAGAAAAAGGAGGTAATTAATCTACTTGAAGTATTAGAGCAAAGGACATAAAGAACACAAAGCATAAAATACCATTAACCCAAAAATCAGAATGCTAACAACGTCATTGATAGAACTCCTCCTTCTTCATTAACATATCTCCAGCAAGCACTGGTGTGTGTTACAATGGTGGCTCCAAGGGAGGATTTAATTACTAAAAGCTTAGAAACTATGGAGCATTGAGCTCTGCAACTAAGAACTGAGAAAACTAAATTGCTATTAGCTATGGATTGCAAAATCATCAATTTTTCTGACCCTTAGAATGAGGTCAGACTTATTATTTATACACAAGATTTGACCTAAAACTTAACCTAACATATTTTACACTTTACAATATAATACTATTTTTGGTGGTCGGTACTACCTGCGCCACGCTACAAAAAGACCTCGAGACGGGAAAGGTCTAACATGTCAAAAGAATAAGATAAGAAAAGAGGAGAAGGAGAATCAGCCTTGAGAAGAGAGCTGAGAGGAGAAAGAAGAAATCTAATCCCCTGGGGATCGATGCTACATGCCTCATAAGTGGGAGGGTGGCTCACTGTCCCTGATGCGCCAGGTGTGATGTTAAAGTGGCACCTTGGGAAGACCATCTGTTAGAAATCCTCTTGTTGAGCTGACATGCCTTGTTGTGGTCACCGACCTTCTGACAACCTTTATTAACTACCTCAAAAGTGACCGGTTGGCCTTGGGAACCGGGACACGGGTCACTTAAAGAATACAAAATTCTGGGATCTGGAATTCTGGGATCCAGGAACTTGCATTCTAAAAGAATGAATAAATACAACTGATACATGGTTAGCAGGATTCTCTAGACTATGGAGAACTTTATTGTTCCTTATGATTTTTTCCAAGCCTCCAACACTTGGCCTACGCTTTCTTCATCTACATCTCTGATGCTATCCCACCGACTGCGGATAGCCTCTAATTCTTGCTCAACATCCTTGGCCCCGTTCTAGAATTCATCCACCATCTTGATGGCATCATGTGATCAGATCATTGTCTTGGACAATCTAGATAACCTGCCCTAGTCTAAATCTACAGCAGGCAGATACAGGGACCCCATTCTTTCATCAAACTTGCTGAGGACGTAGTCCTCCATGGTACACATTCCAGTGGTGAAGGGATAGACTTGCAATACTCTAGCCACGAATGCTTGAAACAAACCCAAGGGGTATTGGGCAACTGTCACTTTCTCTTTCAAGGCCTTAACCAGTCCCTTGCATACCTCAATCCTGAGGACAAGTCTAGAGTACTGAGCCTAGAGGGAATCATATGATTCATCTCCCAAAATCCCTGCCTTTATGGCGACTTCTTCTACTATGTTGCAGATTTCTTCCAGCTCGGCCTTCCATTTTTCATACTTTGATAAATCTTTCTCCCATATAAGAGCGGAGCCCTTTGCCTGGCTAAGAAGAATGTTGACCCGATAAAGGTCCGGGAGGGACGCCACTAGAAATTGTCTCATGGCGGCCACTTGCTCAGTGACCCACCCATCTACAACCTGTGCTTTTTTCTTCATGATACGTAGAGATTCCACATCACCCTGTGCAAGTGGAAATCCAAAGGAAGGGGTTTCAGGGTGGACCTCGGCCAAAGACTGTGTAAGTTCTGCTAGAAGCACAACGAGATTGGCATTTTTCTCTCTTTCCTCCTTTAGCTTCTAGCCTTGCTTAACATATCTGGCCTCTATTTCTTTTGTGGCATCTTTTAGCAAGTCCAATTCACCTTGCTTGTCTCTCCTCCCCAATGCTACTCTATTATGTTATAGGATTCGGGCCTTACGGCCACCGCATCTACATCTAGTGGGGCTGTTGTGATGGTCAAAACTGTGCTACCTGTTGGACTAGTCTGGAGAGTATGGACTGTTCATGCTTTCTTGGGATTTTTAGCCTCTACATTCCTTGCCATCATCTCGGCCAACGAGAGTGTAGCACCTAAGGTCACCGCCGGGGCCTTTCTTTTCTTTGATTTGACCAGCCATTGGAGCGGTTGGGGCGGCTTCGCTATTAAGACCTATTCATTGGGATTCTTTTTAGAATCTAGTGGTACATTCTCGGAGTGTACATTGTCTTCAGGATCTTTCTCCCTCTCTGGTTCCTTTTCTTGTTCTTGTTCCTTTTCTTATTCTCCAGAGCCTTCAATATTTTTTGCCATGCCAGCATCTTTCGTTGTACTATCCACAACCTTTTCTCCAGTCTCAATATTACCTATATTTTTAGGGACCTCCTCGTCCCTCCCAGCGTTAGCTGATTCTGCATTTTCATTGTCCGGGGCTTCTTGATAAATCTATTGTTGTTGTTCTTGGGCCTTATTGGCCTCATCTCTTGGAATATTCTCCTCCACTAGAACATCCTCTAGAGGTGGGTGGGGTCTCTGGCCAAAATTTAACAAGGCAGCCACCGTTACTACCTCACCAAATGTCCTCTGGGGCACTTAATCACACATAGTAACCAAAGGCGTTTGGAGCGTGATGATCGAGGGTATGGTTGATCCCGTGGGTCTGGGTTCCCCGACCATTGGTTTCTCATATATGGGTTGCCTTGGTGTGTTCTCGGTCTCCTAGACCAGTATCTTCTCCTGCTCAAGCTCCTCTTGTACTTCTTCTCGGGCCTCCTACTCTAATGTATCCTTCTCTTCTGGGATTTCCTTTTTCTACAAGGGCCTCTTCTTTTTCCTGAGCTGCTATCTCCTCCACCACATGACCTATACCTTGTTGGAGGTCCATGAGTTCCTCCACCGAGAAAGTGTCATCGAAATCATCATGCGGGCACAAGGAGTCTGAAATATCTTCCAGTTTGGGAGAGTTTGAACTGACATCCACCGGGGGCACATTCGGCATACCGGGACTGGCAGTTGCGCTTGGTGTAAGGGTCACATTTTTCTTATTCTTTCTTGTTAGTGGGACCCTGGTATCCAGAATGCTGGTAGAATCTGCATTAGTGAAGGCCTGTCTACTCATCATTGCAGCCAATGACAAGGATCTCATCGGGTGAGAAGAAGCCATTGGAGTTACTTGGAGGCCATAGGATATCTACTTACTTAAATGCTAGCTGGATAATCTTTCTGACTCCATTTGTTGTTACAGTTGTTCCATTAGGAAGGTAGGAACTTGGGGAGGCACCTTGGCTTGGGTGCCCTCCTTCTCTTTCTCTTTGCTTGTGCTTGGTTCAGTAGCCACAGAAGATGAAGAAGGTCTAGCATCAGCTAAAGAGGGAATGGCCTTTTTGATCGTTGGTTTCTTTTGGGTGCTCTTGGGACATGCTTGGGAAAAATATTGGTGACTTGCTTCTAAAATGGGGTGACATACCCCTTCAATTGTTAGGTCCTCAGGGGTGGCCTAGTCCACCAGAGGGAGATCTAATTTATCTAGCCCTTGCCCCTTGTATGTTGGGTCCTCCAACGGCCCATCATCTCAGAAACCCTTCAAAAGGTTCTGGAGGTCAAGCATTTTCATGAGCCCTCTTCTCATCCTTGAATGTTGTCAGGCCCAGAGGTCAAAATTGTCTTGGCAGTCTGTCTGAAAATATTTAATGTCTGCTTCTTGGGGAAAGGATGCCCAGGGAAGTGCTACGAAAATATTTCTGAGAGGATCGTAGTTCTTCTGGGCATGGTGGAATTCCACCAGCCCCAGGTTCTTCAATTCACTATCTGCCTCCTAGGTTATGGTGAGGCTACATGTATAATTCTTGCATGAGAATAGGAATGGGACGTTGATGACCTTCTTCAATGTAAAGAAGACATGCAGATCCATCATCTGCCAGCAAAACTCTAAAAGAATAATTTTATCCCCGCAATACCAGAGAAGAAGATGAGGCCTCCCATTAAATCCTATCACCTGATTGTAGGTGTGATGTTGGAATTGAATAAAATAGTGGCCATAGGTGCTAGCTAGAGTCATCGCCACTTGTGACAGTCGGTACTTGGAATCCTGAGTAAGTGTTAGAATGTTGTGGTAAATGAAAACATCATTTACCCGATAGAAATTTTAGAAACGGAGTTCCCATTACACTTGGGGATAATGATCCCATGGTGTCATTTGGCTTGCCCCATTTCCAAGCTCCCCAACTGTTCCCAAACCTGCAAAAATCCGATCTTTGTTATGCTAGTACCCATAGCATGTATGATGTCATATAGAACTTTGATTTCTAGACAACGCTCTTCAGCTGCTTGTCCACGTGATTGGATATGAGGGTCGCCCAGTTGAAAGTTTGACTATGAGTGGTGATTCAATACATAAAGTAATACATCCATGCTGAGAAATCTCGAGCATGGGGCAATCTGAAGATCCTGCATAGAAATATAATACCCGTGTAAATGGGCTCTTTGAACTCTCCATGGGGAATTTCCAACTTCATCCTCTTGCAATCCCTCTTTGGGATTTTTAGCCAGTAGCTGTTGATATGTTTATGGGAAATAAGTTCAGCGCCCTTGAACTCCTGCAATGTCTGGAGTCGATTCCAGATAATGGATCCATTGAACTGTGGGATCCCCAGCCCCGAGGTAAAAGTTGTTGCATCCAGGGTGACAATCGTTGCTGGGTACTATAGTGGTCGAGGATCCGGGAGTAAGACGGTCTGAGTTGGTGCGTTATACAATGTTTCTATTTGGAGTATTAACTCTGGTGATTGCACTAAAAAAGGAAAGTTTGCCGCCTTGATGATGTCGAAGGTAGTGATCTAAGTGGCCATATTATCTCCGGTGGCCTTCAACCTGTAAATAGCTTGAATCAAGACTTGCATTTCCTCCTAGGGTCCGGGCCCTGTGTCTATTACTTCTTGAACTTTGGACTCTATTTTTGACCCCACAAGGGCACCCTCCTTTGGATATTTGGAGGTCAAGGGCAGTTCTTCCAACAACCTTTTGGCCTTAGTTTTGGTGGTTGCTCGGGTGCACATGGTAGGCAGCTCCAGGCTGAAAGAAGGGGTGATCACTTCAGACATCTTCTATCAACTTATCTATAACCTACAAGACCGGAGAACCATTAGAATGTGATATATATAAAGAATATTAGAACTTCGGGGAAATCATCACCACCCTACACCTATTCAACAAATGTTAGCATACATCAAAAATTCCCAGCATACTTGTAATAGACGTGAATAAGACTCCGGGGGAAATTGAACCAAATGACAAGGGGAAACATAGGACAAGGAATTGCTTGAGACCCAGAGCCTGGATAATTTAGCCATTGTCATGCCGATGTGACATGTAAGAAACTGTATTCGACTAACGTGGGTTGGTACGTGGTCAGGTGGCAGGTGAAATAAAGGCATTAATGGTGACAAGTGGGATGACACAGGGTAAAATAAATGCCAGATGGGACATAGTTTGAATGCCCCCTCGTGGGAAATTAATCCCACCATTAAGGTGATGAGACAGAGGAGAGAGAAAACTGCCATGGCTCCAACCAGCGAGGTGCCGAGTTTGAACTATGGTGACTCCGTCTCGACGAGCTCAGTCTCATGGGTGAAAATGCATGACAGAGTGCGAGGAACTCATGAACTTGAAAGGATATATAGGATATATACATACATAAAAATACAGAGGGTCAAGGGTCAAAACACATATACATAAGATATACAGCATTTACAAGATTTTACAAAATTATACAACTATACACATATATACACGAGCCAAACTAAGACAGTGTACATTATAAACATTAATCTACAACTGCGTAGAGGTCGAACAACCCTCTGGCAGAGCCAACCCATCAATGGGAGGCAAACCAAAAATAAAACATGAAATGGAAAACCAGCAAAAAAAATGAAGACCAAAGAAAAAAAAGGGAACCAGGAAAACACAAAAACAACAAGAAACCAGAGAACCTACCTAGAAATCTGTAGAAGAGAAGAGAAAGAGCACACTAGGAATTCTCCCATAACAGGTTCTACCTTCAAATGACCACAAATAGGTACCTCAAATGAGCTGGCAACAACCCACTAAGCACTGAGTAATTGCAGTTTAGTCACCTAAGAATCACTATGAGTGCACAAGTGTTTTAATCATGGTAACTGTAAAAGTGGCATGTAATTTCTATTTATACCCAAGGTAAAAGCAAGTTACCTCTTTTCCCACAAACTCTGAAATAGGAAAACCTCTGGAAGTTAGGCCTAGGGATTCTGTGCAACCATATCTTCTCATGAGGAGAAGACATCGTGGCAGAGAATCCCAGAGTCCAGAATCCAGCTCTAGAAAGAACAACAAACTTTGGTACTGGGTCCCGGAGACACGAAAGACAAAAGAAAAAAGAAAACAAACCTCATGGGAGGGAAAACTTGGAGAAGAAAGAAAAGAAAAAAAAAGACAGAAAACAAGGCAAGAGCCAAAAGTGAAAAGAGGGGACCCAAAATTTTGCATACAAAATGTAGGGATGGGTATGCAGGGCATAACAAATGGTGACTATCTGGGATGAATGCCTTAGTGCATTTGAGAACCGTAGAATCTCTGGTTAGAAAAACTGGAATCAATCATTACTCGGAGCATCTTGTTTGCAAGGCGCGAAGCGTCTGAACCAATTCAGCTCATACATGATTCAATCCTTGGTCTTTTGTCAATTGTGAAGAGTGTGCTTTGAAAGAAAATCAAGTCGTTGACCTCTGGGAGAAGAAGAGAAGAGGCGCTAGGTATATTAATCCAAAGTCATCAAATTTGCTTGTTTCTCCTGGATACCAGAGTTTCTACATCCCATCTTTTCTTTCCTTTATATTTTATTCTTTTCTGGATGGGAAGGTGGTACTTCTTTCACCATTAAGCTTAAGCTTAGATAAATTTAACGGCGGTACTTCTTTCACCCTTCCATCCATCTCAATTTGCTAAATATGGAAGAAAAACTCTAGACCCAGGAAGAATTTTAAAAGTTCAGACTTGGGCCAACAAAGTAGTGCAACTGATCTATTCTCAGTGTGTCCAATTACTTGTTCCTTTTGATTTTGATTTAACTAATTGCCAGACTTCCAGGGATGAATCTGATGAAGATCACCCATAGCTTGTTACCAAACTTACAAAATAACTCTGAAGACTAGACCAATTTCACCATGCTAACAATACATTCTGATTTCACCACAAATGCCAAAGGTACCATCCTGGAGACTAGATGTTATGCAAAGCATACCAGCCTACAAAAGGGGGAGAAAAACACTAGAAACCCAGAAAAAAAAAAATCTGAAAGAAAAGGGGCAGTCCCGGAGGACTACCAACAAAAATATTTACAAGACAAGGCACACCAAATGGAGCACCGGGAAAGAAATATCTACAAGCAGGAAGATTTACATATAGTACAACTCTGGACAAACCTGCCTCATTCAAAATAATGTTTGAGAAACTGTCCATTAATGGGCAATGGAATGGCTTCTCTGGTCATGGTACTGAGGTGATAGGTATTTTCCCTGCGGATCTCTGAGATCAAATATGGTTTGAGCCAGAGCCGTTGGAATTTGGTGTGTTTTCCTTTCTTTTCCCGGGCTTTATCCCACAAGAGGACCAGGTATAAAATCTGAAAGGCTTTGTACTAAGCTCTTTGGTCAAACCATCATTTCACTACTGCTTAGTGATGCACAAAGTGGTCAAGGGTTGCATCTCTTTGTTCCTCCATCCGCACCAGATTTAGGAGTTGAACCTCCACAATATTGTCCCAGTTGTTGAATTCATGCATGAACTGTAAAACCAAGATTTGTAAGTTAATGGGGAACACTGGGTTCTAGCCATAAACCAAATGAAATGGGGATGTCCCCAGGGTGGCCTTAATTTGAATACAATCTTCCCAGAGGGTGAATCTCAGCTTTTGGTGTCAGTCCTAGGGATTCTATTCTAACAGGTGGTTGATCACCTCAAGCAAGTTCTTGTTGGTTGATTCAGCAAGACCATTCCCCTAGGGATAATAGTTGGTAGAGAACTTGAGAGTGATCTTCCTATCATAGGTCCATTCAAGTAATTGCGCCAAAGAAAATGTCGAACCATTGTCACATACTACAGCAAAGGGCATTCCAAATCTTGTGACGATGTTTTCTTCCAGGAATTTTATGACTATGTCTAACGTGTTGTTTTTACATGGTATTGCTTCAGACCACCGGGTGCAGTAATCAATGGTGGTTAGGATGTACCATTGGTTGGCAGACGAGTTGGGGTTGATTTCCTTGATAAAGTTGAATTCCCATTGGGCAAAAGGTCTAGCTTCAAAAACTGGCTGCAAAGGCATGGTCGGGTTCCGCTCACAATGTGTCACGGTTGAAAAGTATGGCATTTCCTGACGTGAGTGTAGACATCTTTAAAGATATAGGGCCAATAGTATCCGGCCTGGAGAATTTGATGGGTGATGGCATCAGTTGAGCCATGCCCGGTTCCAAACTGCCAGTGAAATTCTTTGATTATCTTTGCAGCTTGAACCCTATCAATGCATTGGAGGTACACTCACTCATAGTTTATACAGAAAAGCGTGGCATTTTTTATCATGAAGTGTGTGGTTTTCAACTGCAGGGTGTGATGTTTGTTTGGAGTCAATCCCTCTGATTATCTATTATTCAACAAGTTCACCAGGTCTGTGTACCATGGGTCTTGAGTGATGGACTCCATGGTATATGTCTGACATTCAATGTGGGGAGTCTCTTCTGCCATCGCTCTACGTAGTCCTTGGCCTCAGACTATCTTCATGGGTTTCATTTCTATATCATATTCCTGGAGGATGGCCATCCATTTCCCCCATCTCTCACCCAATTCACTCTGCATCAACAAATATTTCACTGCCTGGTCTGAGATAATAGCATGCACCTTGCTCCAGAGAATATAATGCCAGAATTTATTCACAGCGTGAACAAGAGAAAAGGCCTGCTTTTCCAAAGGTGAATACCAGACTTTGGTTTTCTTAAAGGGGGAGCTCATGGAAGCTATTTTTCATTCTTCCCCTTCAACCTTTTGGGTCAATACTACTGCAGAAGAATGCGGCGAAGCAAAGGAATAAATGTAGAAAGGGAGGGAGTAATCCGGACTAGCCAGAACTAGTGCCTCCATTATCATCTGTTTAATCTAGGCAAACACCCACTTTTCTTCAGGACTCCACTCAATTTTGGTATCTTTCTTCATCATTTCGATGAGTGTCTTTATGATCCCGACGAATCCAGTGATGAACCGCCAAACAAAGTTGATCTTTCCAAAGAAAGACCTCATTTCTTTCTTGTTGTTGGGCATTTGTAGGTTAAGCAGCGCTTCAACTCTCTCAAGGTCAATGGATATACATTTCTCAGAGATAATATGCCCGAGAAACTTCCCTTGAGTGACCCTGAATATGCATTTCTTAGGGTTGAGGGATATTCCATACTGGTGACATCTCTCACAAATCTGGGCGAGGTGGGCAGGATGATCACACCTATCCCGAGAAAAGACAGTCAAATCATCCATGTAGATGATTGTTCATCGGTTCCCAGGGCCCTTAAACACAATGTCCATGGCCTTTTGAAATGTAACCTCTACGTTAATCAAGCCAAAGGGAATTCTCTAATAGGAAAATGTTCCCCACTTAGTGGTAAATGTCATTTTGTCTCTGTCTTCAAACTTAACCATGACTTGGTTATACCTGGAGTACCCATCCAGGAAAGACATCATTTGTGATCCATTCATGATTTGTAATACCTCATCCAATGAGGGGAAAGGATGATTGTCTTTCTTGGAGGCCTTGTTCAAATTTTGGAAATCCACACAGAGGCGGATCTTGCCACTTTTCTTCCTCTCAGGGATTGGAAAGATTATCTGGGCTGACAATAGTTTTTGGACCTCCTAATAAATTAGAGGTTCGCTCAATGGGTTGACCGGTCATTATTTTTTCTGAAAAGGCTTAGCATCAAGTTTAAGTGGGATAGTATGAGTCATAGTGGATGTATCATAGGTTTTCAAGTCCTCATACCCCCACGCGATTACATCAATGTATTCTCAGAGAACCATGAGAATCTTCTCCTTCTCCTCAAGGGAGCAGGAGGTGCCAATGTGTATCATTTTCTCTTCGTCGGGCTAGCCAATGTTTACTCTCTCAAATTTTCCTCCCTCAGAGGAGGATGATATCTTCTCTCGGCCTTGAGGGTCTAAGTCAAAGATTCATTCAAGTGCAACCATCCCCTTCAGAATGGTGTTGGTTGGCAGGTCCATTATCCCATCATCTTCATCACCCTGTCCAGTATCATCATGATCTCTCTCTTCCACTATCTGGTCCTCAAAGACACCAACATTGGCCATGAAGGCCAGAATATTCTAATCATCCTCAAAGACCTAAAAATGGGTGACATTATCTGGAATGGATAGGGTGGGGATCATCTCAACAGAAAATTTTTGGAGTCACGACCTAGCCATTGGCTCAAGTGTGCTGGAAAAAAGGGCAAGGGCATCTGGGACATAGTTCCATCTCTAGGGAGTAAGATCAATTCCAAAGGCATCAAAATATTCAATAAGGCTCCATGCTCAGTTGCGGTATGCAGCCAGCCTCTTATCGTGATAGGTATATTGACTCCAGACCTGCTTAACAATCAACTCTGAATCACCCAGGGCCCGGAGGTGAGTGATTCCTTTTCTTAGTGCAAATAGGAGTCCAAGGACCAAAGCCTTGTACTCCATGACGTTGTTCTTGCAGCTAAACTACAGCCTATAGGATGCGAGGAAGGATTTTCCCTGCGGGTTGATTAATTCCACTCCAGCCCCACAGCCCTGTTTGGATCGGGACCCATCAAACTTAAGGGTCCACAAGTCATCATTTGTTGTCTGGGGCTGGGAAGACGAAGTGGTCTTTGGATTGTTTTTGGGAGGATTGGGAGGATTTTTCTCCAGCGTTGATGGTACGCAGGAGATGTTTGCCTCTAGAGAGATTTGTGATTGGGATCCCCAAACACTTGGTGTCGAAAAGGCGGTCACAGTAGGAGCACTGGGTTCTGAGGGATCAGTTGTATGTTCTTTCTCCTAGAGGGTATTGATATGTCAGGTGGCAATGACAAGACAAGGCTCACACTCTAGCTCTGAATGTTTCTGGTAATGCACCTGGCACCAAGTACCAGAAAAGAGTGTGGCGGGAGTCACTGTGGCACCCTGAGAGTTAACCTAAACCTTCAATTTTTCTTCCAAATCTTGGGTTCTCTGCGAAACTATGGGATCCTCCCCGGGGGTGAAATCAAATGTTAGGATCTCAAGGGGTTGGTACACCCCAGGGGAAGTCTCAAAGAATAGGACCTCATTCACCCTCCTAACTTTGATGAGGGCCTATCTCATTCGGGGCTCACTTTCAACCTGGATCTTGTTAGATTCTCCTTCTTAGGGGAGCCATAAGTGGGAGAATTTGGTCGAGAAGTATCCGTTCAAGGAATTAGACCAATTGTGACTTAACAACATCCCATAAGTCTCTGGGATGTCCACCACTTGGATGTCGATTGTGCTGGCTATTCTGGGGTCCTAGATGAGTTGAATCTGGACATTCTTCAGTTCACCCACCATTTTCACAGTAGTTTTATCCAGCTAGATTACTGCACTGTTAGACGGGGTGGGGCAAAATCCGAGCTTCTGGCATATGGATAAAGGCATGATGTTGCCCAAAGCCCTGGAATATACTAGGAAGTTGTGTATATTCTTTCCTTATATGTTCAAGCCTAGCAGGAAGGGAGGATCTTCAGTATTTCACCAAAAGATAGCCATGTTGGCATCCTCAAAAGAGACAGTCTTGAGTGGGCAACTGACAACTTCTAGGTTTCCCAAGAGCTTTTGAAGAGACTTCTTCTACTCGGGACAGTTAAATAGAACCTCCATCAAGGTCATGGAGGTGGTGGTCTGTTCTAACACCTTCGTGATGTTGAACCTTCCTCCTGGGAATTGGTGGCTTCCCTTGGCCGGGTCCTTTTCTTGGTTAGAGCTAGGGCCTTTTGGAGGGACAAACCAATCAGTCATGTTGTCCTAGGGAGGAGTATCTTTGGGAGGTGTGGGCGTGTAAATTGATCCTTTACCAGCCTGACTCTGAGTGTTGTAGGGAGTTTATGGGCTGGTAAAGGCATTGGCCTCAAAGGCTGGAATAGATTCATCAAAGAATCCCTATAGTCCAGATTCTTCTTCATCTTCTTTTCTTGTTCCAAAGAAGATGGTCTCACAGGAGAATGCACTGTGAGTGGGATCTTGTATAGGAGGCTCTGGGGGAGTAGGTTTGAAAGCTTTTTGTCTGCCCAGCTAGGAAATCATGATGACTTTCTCCAGCGTGGCACAGTTTACCTCATTGTGAGAGCCTGTATCATGCAATCTACACCAGTTGGTCATAGGCTAGAAATCTGCGACTGGTGTGAAATGGGAAGGTCCAGCACCACCTTAATTGGTGTTTTGGTTTAGAGGGGGACCTCCGGTATTGGTGTTATTATTCCATTTGTGTTGGTTGGGCCGAGGCCCATTGTTATAATTCATTCCTCTGGCATTGTTGTTTCATTGGCCAAAGAAAATATTCCCTCTCTAGGAATTGGTGTTGTGGGGCGCAAAGGACCCCACCTTCAGCTGACCCATGTCTACAGTCAGCATGGACAACATTCACCAGAGGGATTCAACCTCGGTGGTCAACTGGGTATTTGTGTCACAGTGTGACGGTTGTTTTTGTTGGCTTCCTGAGAAAGAGGCAGCATTCGCCAGATTTAAGGGTGGAAATCCTCCAGCTGCGGATGACTAGAAGAAAGGAACTCTAGGTGGTTGTGTTTGTGGTTGTTTCATTTGCTACAGCTGGTTCTAGGGGAAGGATTCCAGACCTGGTGTTGTTTGGGTCTGAGATGGATATACGTATTAGGCTTTATGTTCTATCATCGGTGGTGGGGGATTCATGGCCATCGCGGGGGCACCCATTGCCTAATTGGGGTTATATCCCTCAGTGTAATAAGTTTTGTTGGGTATCATGTTAAATGGCATGCTCTGCCCAATCCCACCCGTGGATTTGTTAAGACCATGGGACAACTCCAAGGCTAGGTTATAAACCTTTGCCAAAGTATCCTAGTCTCCCGGGGTGATAGTTCTCCAGAGGAGAGTGGCAACGAAGGGGTCTATCATGTTAAGATAGGTCTGGATAGTTACATCTGTGGATGGGATGAAGGGACCCGTGCACCACTTCAAGGCAAGCTGGAACCTGTGGTTGAATGTTGCAAGAGGCTCATTTAGTTCCTTCCTAATGGAAATGAACTGGCTGTGGGACCACACTAGGTCCACGTGTACATGGAAGGAAGCCAGGAAGGCATCCTCCATGTCCTACCAACTATTGATGGAGTTGGTGGGAAGGTTAAGGTACTAGTTTAGTTTGTTCTATCCCAGGGACAGAGGGAACATCTGAGTCACAATGTCTTGATGTTGGATCCGGTGTCAATTCATGGCATCTTTGTATGCCTGCAGATGCTCTTCTATGGTTCGTGAGCCTAAGCGCTCATATCGGGGATAAATCTTTTCTGGGTGCCAAGGTAAATCATTGGCTACACCCGAAAAAGTTCCCATTGGGGACCTAGTATTTCTAAAATATGCAGCCATTGGGGGTGTTTTATTTTGACTAGGTTGAACGTTTAATCCTCCAGATTGTTTGGGGGACTTGGGTATTCTGGGATGTGTTACCTCCCCAGACGATGGTGGCTAGCTTGGATTTTGGGGTTTGTTTCTTTTGAGCGGGAGGCTCGAGTTCGAAAAACCTTCTGAGATTAGGAGTTGATCTAAGGACTCTTTCGAATCTTGTTGGTGAAAATGACCCAATTTCGCTAAAGGTTTGACTCCTAAAACTATGGCTCAGGGAACCCTCGGGCGGTGTAAAATCTGAATCCTCAGAAGGGGACAAGTTCATGCCCTCCTTCTAACACCAGTTTCTGTTGATGGGTCTTTGTGACTGGGTCCGCCAATAGATGTAAGTTGTCACCGGGTACTGAGGTACTGGCCAACTTTTCCTGTAAAGGTTGTCCGAGGAGATGAGATTCCCCAGGCCTCCAAGCACGTGAGATTCAGGTCTCGACGGTGTGGGGCTCAGTTGGGAAATGTGACTATTTTTTTTGAGGGGGATAGCTAGTTCTCTTAACTTGTCTTCTCTGAGGATTCAAGTAAGTGGGGTTTCCTGCAAGCGTGACTTCAATTAACAAATAAACTTCAAAAGATATTGCAGAGTTAGAAATATTCATCTACCTATAGTTATACTTAAACATTCAAAACATCATCAATGCTCTAACACACTACACTAAATACCAAAGAAATACAAAACCATCAGCTCATATTAGATCAGTAGCAAAGAAAAAGGAGGTCGTTAATCTGCTTGAAGTATCAGAGCAAAGGACATAAAGAATACAAAGTATAAAATACCGTTAACCCAAAAATTAGAATGCTAACAACGTCATTGATAGAACTCCTTCTTCATTAACATGTCTCCAGCAAGCACTGGTGCATGTTACAATGGTGGCTCCAAGGGAGCATTTAACTACTGAAAGCTTAGAAACTATGGAGGATTGAGCTCTGCAACTAAGAACTGAGAAAACTAAATTGCTATTAGCTATGGACTGCAAAATCATCAATTTCGCCGACTCTTGGAATGAGGTCAGACTTATTATTTATACACAAGATTTGATCTAAAACTTAACCTAACTTATTTTACACTATACAATATAATACTATTTCCGGTGGCTGGTACTACATGCACCATGCTACAAAAAGACCTCAAGACAGAAAAGGTATGACATGTCAGAAGAATAAGACAAGAAAAGAGGAGTGGAAGAATTGGCCTTGAGAAAAGATTCAGGAGGAGAAAGAAGAAATCCAATCCCCCAGGGATTGAGGCTACATGCCTCATAAATGGGAGGGTGGCTCACTGTCCCTGATGTGCCAAGTGTGACGTTGAGGTGGCGCCTTGGGAAGACCATCTATCAGAAACCCTCTTAATGAGCCGATGTGCCTTGTTGAAGTCACCTACCTTCTAAAAACCTTTATTAACTACCTCAAAAGTGACCAGTTGACCTTGGGAACCGAGACACGGGTCACTTAAAGAATACAAAAATGTGGGATCCAGAATTCCAGGATCCAAGAACTTGCATTCTGAAAGAATGAATGAATACAACCGATATATGGTTGGCAGGATTCTCCAGACTCTGGAGAACTTTATTGTTCCTTATGATTTTTCACAAGCCTCCAACACTTGGCCTATGCTTTCTTCATCTACATCTCTGATGTTGTCTCACTGATTGTGGACAGCCTCTAATGCTTCCTAAACATCCTTGGCCCCATTCCAGATTTCACCCACCATCTTGATGGCATCATGTGATCGGATCATTATCTTGGACAATCTAGATAACCTGCCCTGGTCAAAATCTCTGGCAGGAAGATACAGGGACTTCATCCGTTCATCAAACTTGTTGAGTACATAGTCCTCTAGGGTACACATTCTAGTGATGAAGGGATCAACTTGCGATACTCTAGCCATGAATGCTTGAAACAAACCCAAGGGGTATTGGGCAGCTATCACTTTCTATTTCAAGGTCTTAACCAGTTCCTTGCATACCTCAATCCTGAGGACAAGTCTGGAGTACTGGGCCTGGAGGGAATCATATGATTTGTCTCCCAAAATCCCTGCCTCTGTGGCAACTTCTTCTCCTATGTTGTGGATTTCTTCCAGCCCGGCCTTCCATTTTTTATACTTCAATAAATCTTGCTCCCATATAAGAACAGAGCCCTTTGCTTGGCTGAAAAGAATATCGACCCAATAAAGGTCTGAGAGGGACGCCGCCATAAATTGTCTCATGGCAGCTACTTGCTCAGCGGCCCACCCATCTATAGCCTATGCCTTTTTCTTCATGATACATAGAGAATCCACATCGCCCTGCACAAGCGGCAATCCAAAGGAAGGGGTTCTGGGGTGGACCTCGGCCAAAGGATGTGTAAGTTTTTCCAGAAGCGCGAGGAGATTAGCATTTTTCTCTCTTTCCTCCTTTAGCTTTTGGTCGAGCTTAACGTATCTGGCCTCTATTGCTTATGTGGCCTATTTTAGCAATTCTAATTCACCTTGCTTGTCTTTCCTCCCCAATGCTACTTCTTTTATGTTATAGTCTTTGGGCCTTACGGCCGCCGCATCTGCATCTGGTGGGGGTGTTGCAATGGTCACAATTGTGCTACCTGTTGGACCAGTCTAGAGAGTATGGACTGTTTGTGATTTCTTGGGCTTTTTAGCCTCTGTATTCCTTGTCATCATCTCAGCCAACAAGAGTGTAGCGCCTGAGGTCATCACCAGGGCCTTTCTTTTCTTTGATTCGACTAGCCATTGGGCCAGCTGGGGCAGCTTCACCATTAAGACCTATTCATTTGGATTCTTTTTGGAATCTAGTGGTACATTGCTAGAATGTACATTGTCTTCGAGCTCTTTCTCCCTCTCTGGTTCCTTTTCTTATTCTTGTTCCTTTTCTTGTTCTCCAAAACCTTCAATATTTTCTACCATGCTGGCATCTTCTGTTGTACTATCTAGAACCTTTTCTTCGGTCTTAATATTACCTATATTTTTAGGGACCTCCTTGTCCCTCCCGGCGTTAGCTGATTCTGCATTTTCATTGTCTGGGGATTCTTGATCAATCTATTGTTGCTGTTCTTGGGCCTTATTGGCCTCATCTGTTAGAATATTCTCCTCCGTCAGAACATCCTCTGGAGGTGGGTGAGGTCTCTGGCCAAAATTTAACAAGGTATCTGCCATTACTACCTCACCAAATGTGCTTCGAGGCACTTGATCACCCAGAGTAACCAAAGGTGTTTGGAGTGTGATGATCGAGGGTACAGTTGATCTCGTGGGTCCAGGTTCCCCGACCATTGGTTGCTCATCTATGGGTTGCCTTGGTATGTTCTCAATCTCCTATACTGGTATCTTCTCCTACCTAGGCTCCTCTTGTGCTTCTTCCCGAGCCTCCTACTCTAATGTATCCTTCTCTTCCACGATTTCCTTTTCTACGAGGGCCTCTTCTTTATCCTAAGTTGCAATCTCCTCTATCGCATGACCTATACCTTGTTGGAGGTCCATGAGTTCCTCCACCAAGAAAGTGTCATCAAAATCATCATGCGAGGGTGAGGAGTCTGAAATATCTTCCAGTTCAGGAGAGTCTAAACTGACATCCACCGGGGGCACATCTGGCATACCAGGACTAGCGGTTGTGCTTGGTGTAGGGGTCACCTTTTTCTTCTTCTTTCTCATCAATGGGACCCTGTATCTAGAATTTTGGTGGACTCCACCTCAGCGAAGGCCTGTCTTCTCATCATTGCAGCCAATGATGGGGTTCCCGTCGGGCAAGCAGAAGCCATTGGAGTTACTTGGAGGCCAGAGGATATCTACATACTTAACTACTAGCTGGATAATCTTTTTGACTCTATTTGTTGTTTTAGTTGTTCCATTAGGAGGGTAGGAACTTGGGGAGGCACCTTGGCTGGGGTCCCCTCCTTCTCTTTCCATTTTCTTATGCTTGGTTCAGCGGCCATGGAAGATGAAGAAGGTCCGGCACGGGCTGAAGAGGGAATGGCCTTTTTTACCATTGGTTTCTTTTGGGTGCTCTTGGGACATGCCCGGGAAAAATGTTGTGACTTTCTTCTAAAATGGGGTGACATACCCCTTCAATTGTTAGGTCCTCAGGGGTGGCCTAGTCCACCAAAGGGAGATCTAATTTATCCATCCCTTGCCCCTTGTATGCTAGGTCCTCCAGCGGCCCATCATCTCAGATCCCTTCCAAAAATTCTAGAGGTCAAGCATTTTCATGAGCCCTTTGCTCATCCTTGAATGTTGTTGGGCCCGGAGGTTAAAACTGTCTTGACAATCTGCCCAAAGATCTTTAATGTCTGCTTCATGGGGTGGGGATGCCCGGGGAAGTGTTGCTGCAATCTTACCGAGAGGATCATAGTTCTTCTAGGCGTGGTGGAATTCCACCAGTCCATGTTCTTCAATTCACTATCTGCCTCCCGGGCTGCGACGAGGCTGCATGTATATTTCCCACATGAGAATGGGAATGGGACATTGATGACCTTCTTCAATGTAAAGAAGGAGTGCAAATCCATCATCTGCCAACAGAACTCTAAAAGAATAATTCTATCCCCGCAATACCGGGGAAGAAGATGGGGCCTCCCGTTGAAGCCTGTCACCCGAATGTAGGTGTGATGTTGGAATTGAATAAAATAGCAGCCATAAGTGCTGACCAGAGTCATTCCCGCTTGTGACAGTCGGTACCCATAATCTTGAGTAAGTGTTATAATGTTGTGATAAATGAAAGCATCGTTTACCCGGTAGAAATTTGAGAAACTGAGTTCCCATTGCACTTGGGGATAATGATCCCATGGTGTCATTTGGCCTAGCCCATTTCCAATCTCCCCAACTATTCCCAAACCTGGAAAATCTGATCTTTGTTGTGCTAGCACTCATAGAACGTATGATGTCATATAGAACTTGGAATTCTGGACAACGCTCTTCAGCTGCTTGTCCACACGATTGGATATGAGGGCCACCCAGTTGAAAGTCTGATTGTGAGTGGTGATGCAATACAGAAAGAAATACATCTATGCTAATAAATCCCAGGCAATCTGAAGATCCTGCATAGAAATATAATGCCCACCTGAATGGACTCTTTGAACTCCCCACGGGGAATTTCCAACTTCATCCTCCTGCAATCCCTCTTTGGGATTTTTAGCCATTGGTTGTTGATATGTTGCCAGGAAAAGAGTTCAGTGCCCTCAAACTCCTGCAATGTTCCGAGTCGATTCTGGATAATGAATCCATTGAACTATGGGATCCCCAGCCCCGAGGAAAAATTTGTTGCGTCTAGGGTGACGATCGTTGTTGGGTACTGTAGTGGCTAGAGATCTGGGAGTAAGACAGTTTGAGTTGGTGCATTATACAATGTTTCTAGTTGGAGTATTAACTCCGGTGATTACACCAAACAAGGAAATTTTTCCGCCTTGATGATTCCGGAGGCAGCAATCTAAGTGGCCAGATTATCTCCAGTGGCCTTCAACCTGTAAATGGCTTGAATCAAGCCTTGCATTTTTGCCAGAGGTCCAGGCCCTGTGTCCGTTACTTCTTGAACTCTGGACTCTATTTTTGACCCCACAAGGGCACCCTCCTTTGGATATTTGGAGGTCAAGGGCAGTTTTTCCAACAACCTTTTGGCCTTAGTTTTGGTGGCCGCTTGGGTGGAAATGGTAGGCAGCTCCGAGCTAGAAGGAGGGGTGATCACTTCAAACATCTTTGATCAACTTATCTGCAACCTGCAAGACTAGAGAACCATTAGAACATGATATATATAAAGAATATTAGAACTCTAGGGAAGTCGTCACCACCCTACACCTGTTCAACAAGTGTTAGTATACATCAAAAAGTCCCAGAATACTTGTAATAGACGTGAATAGGACGTCGGGAGAAATCAAACCAAATGACAAGGGGAAACATAGGAAAAGGAATTGCTTGAGACCCGAAGCCTGGATAATTTAGCCATTTTCATGTCGATGTGACCAGTAAGAAACCATATTCAGCTGATGTGGGTTGGTACGTGGTCAGGTGGCAGGTGACATAAAGGCATTAATGGAGACAAGTGGGCTGACATGGCATAAAATAAATGCTAGATGGGACACGATTTGAATTCCCACTCATGGGAAATTGATCCTACCATTAAGGTGATGAGATGGAGGAGAGAGAAAGTCATCATGGCTTGGACCAGCGGGGTGCCGAGTTTGAACCATGGTGACTCAGTCTCGACGAGCTCAGTCTCATGGGTGAAAATGCATGATAAAGTGTGAGGAACTCACAAAATCAAAAGGATATACAAGATATATACATACATAAAAATATAGAGGGTCGAGGTCTGAAACACATATACACAAGATATACAACATTTACAAGCTTTTACAAAATTATACAACTATACACATATAAACACAAGCCAAACTAAGACAGTGTACATTATAAACATTAATCTAAAATTGTGTAGAGGGCAGACAACCCTCTGGCAGAGCCAACCCACCAATGGGAGGTGAACCAAAAACAAAACATGAAATGGAAAACTAGCAAAGAAAACGAAGACCAAAGAACAAAAAGTGAACCAGGAAAACACAAATATAGCAAGAAACCAAAGAACCTACCTGGAAATCCGTAGAAGAGCAAGGAAAGAGCACACCAGGAACGCTCATGTAACATGTTCTACCTTCAAATGACCATGAACAGGTGATTCAAATCAGCTGGCAACAACCCACTAAGCACAAAGTAATCACAGCTTAACCTTTGTTTAGTCGCCTAAGAATCGCTCTGAGTGCACAAGTGTTTTAATCATGATAACTGTAAAAGTGGCATGTAATTTCTATTTATACCCAAGGTAAAAGTAAGTTACCTCTTTTCTTGCAAACTCTGGAACATGCAAACCTTCAGACGCCAGGCCAGGGGATTCCGTGCAACCATATCTTCTCGCGAGGAGAATACATCATGGCAGAGAATCCTGGAGTTTAGAATCTGGCTCTGGAAAGAACAATAAACTTCGGGACCGGGTCCTAGAGACACGAAAGACAAAAATCAAAAAGAAAACAAACCTTACGAGAGGGAAAACCCAGAGAAGAAAGAAAAAAAAAACAAAGACAGAAAACAAGGCAAGCACCAAAAGTGAAAAGAGGGGACCCAACATTTTGCACACAAAATGTAGGGATGGGTATGCAGGGCATAACAGGTCCATCCCTTTTATACATCTTGATCTTTATCTCCAAGTACCTTCAAACTATTTCAAGAGAACAAAGCTCTGATACCAATTATGAGACAAAATTTAGAATAACTGAGAGGGGGGTGAATCAGTTATCCTCAGGTCCAGATGTGCCCATATAAAAATTTATACCACTTCAACAACTCAAATCTGCTCGGCAGCAATAAACAAAAAAAGTGTGTAGTTTACTATACTAATGAAATAAGCTTACAGAAACTTAACAGTAAAATACAACATAAACATTCACACATTTTGACACCATGATTTAATGTGGAAACAAAATATGGGAAAACCCACCAGTAACATGCTACCAAAATTTCACTCTTCTGAAGTGAGCTATGTTAGGAGCCAACCATGTTAAAGGTTACAAAACACACTGTCAAATATGACCTGGTTAAAGGATTTAATCACACTGTCACGAGTGGCCTTGTTAGAGGACTTAGAACATTCCAATCTGAATGTCACCTTGTTCAAAGGATTTATACAATGACTGCTAGGTCAACCTAGTTAAAGGATTTGAACTGATACAATGGTTAGAAAGTAATCAGCAGGTGTGATCTGATACATACAACTTACTTTGAAAATCCAGATCCAATTTTAGCTCTAATGCTAATTCACTGAGTGGCCTCCATTTTCATCTCAAGCTTCAGATCTACTTGGAAACCCATCAAGCAATCTCTCTCTGCTTCTCTGCTCAGCCTTCTTTGCTAGGTTTTTCCAATCAGTCAATTAACCATGTAATACTCTTGCATACAACTTCTCCTTACACTTGGATACCATGACAATAACCTCTGTAGGTTATATTATACCTCTTCATCTTAGTCAGATAGATCCTTTGTCGCTTAATCAAGATCATAGATCTTAGGTTAGGTCAGATCCAACGGATCTTTCCATCATTATATTTTATTTACTTTTCCAATACAATCATTAATTAAACATTGAATCCATGTGCTAATAACATTTTCCCCTACATTAAATGAGTGCGGACCAATCTTAATTAACAATATATATCCCAATAAAATCAACTATGCCGGCCAGAGATCTCAAATCTCATCAATTACTAAAATACTGCTACTCAGCTTTCTCTGTCTCCCTCGGCATTTCACTGGCGCTCGGCATCATCTTTGCTTTGCTCGGCATCACCTTTCACTTTGCTCGGCATCAACTTTTCTTTTCTCGGCATCGACCTTCCAGTGAACTTTCGGTGAAAGATAAACAACATATCACTTTTCCAAAGTGCCAAATGATCAAGTACCCTAGTATATACTCATAACTCAACCTTTTCCTCGGTCTTCTTGTTATCCTATTCTTCAAATCTTCATCAATCAATAGATATGGTACTCAAACATATAGCAATAGTCTCACGAGTTAAGGTTTGATATCATTGATAAAATAACAATTGTCTACATTGTAGCAATCTTTCCAACAAAAATAGTCACACAAAAGCCAAGAAAACATCATGTCTTCATCATTGCCAATCTAGTCGAAACATCATCGATTAGCTAAAAATACATTACTCAAAAAAATCAATGAAAAACTTATCAAAATTTCAAGTGTATCGCAATGTATCAAGATTTTCAAAAAGAATTCCAAACATTCTGATCATTTATGGTGTTGTCAATTTTTAATCCTGATAAAATAAGTCAATGAAACTCAAGGATCATGTTGTAGGATCAAATTGTTTAGGGTTGAACAATGATATCCATCAAAGGTTCCAAAATAGCTCTCCTCTTAATTCTGAAAATCTTCTTTTGTCATGTGACCAAGATGTTGCACTTGTGAATCCATTTTGTACCAAAATCCATGATGTTTTCCCCCAAGTGATAAATTTGATCAATGTGAAACTTAGGGCAAATGAAACCTAGAATACAACAGTAGCTGAAAGGCTTTATTATGACTATGTGCAAATGACAGATGCAATGAGGATATACAAGATGAGATGGTGAAATGCAATATGTACAAATGTGACAAGGAAAGACCTAAGGGACAAAAGGCACATATTTCTAGGTTTTCACCTTTTGGGATTATTGCTTTTGTTTCTCTTTTTTTTCTTTGCTACCAAGGCACCTATTACTAGGTTTTCACCAAGGCACTTTTCTCTTTTTCAATTTTTTTGATTTTTCCATTTTTTCTTTTTTTTATCTTTAAGGCGTTTATTTGCTAGGTTTTTACCAAGACAACATTTTTTATTTTTGCACTGTTTTTTACTTTCTTCATGCTCAATTTTCTCCTTTTCTGATTTTTCTTCTTTTTCATTGTTTTTGGCTTTTTATATCTTTTTGATATTTTGTATTTTGATCTTTTCTCATTTTTTTGGATTTTTACTTTTCTCATGTACAAAGAAGATGATAACTCATCTTATACTCTCATCTGATTCTCTTTCATCTGATTAGGTATGAAACCTCTTTAAATGGATGCTATTAATGAGTTCTTGCGACTCATCCCCTTCACAATCAGCTAGTTTGTATGTTCCCGTTCCAAAAGAAGAAACAATTACAAAAGGACCAAGCCAATTTGCTTCCCATTTTCCTTTCTTTTCCCTATCTGCCTGATTTTTATGGTTTTCTCTTAACACTAGGTCTCCCACTTGAAAGGCTCTTGGTTTGATGTGCTTGTTGTAGTTTCTTGAAATTCTATTTTGATACGCTTTCAAATGATCATATGCTTGTGTTTGATGTTCCTCTGAAAATTCCAATTGTTGAAGTTGGGCAACCCTATAATCCTCATCCATGATTAATCCATGTAGTGACACTCATAGGGATGGTATTTCAACTTCTAAGGGTAGAACAGCTTCAGCCCCATAAACCAAGGAAAATGGTGTAGCTCCTGTTGGTGTACAGATGCTAGTTCTATAGGCCCACATTGTCAGGTTTATCTGAATATGTCAATCTCTTCCTGACTTATCAACCAATCTCTTCAATATTTTGAGGATGTTCTTGTTTGTAGCTTCGGCTTGTCCATTACCTTGAGGATAGTAAATGGAGGAAGAATGGTGAATAATATGAAATGTTTCACAAAGTTCTTCCACATCTATGTTCTTGAATTGTTTTCCATTATCTGTAATGATGGCATGGGGAATACCATATCAAAAAATAATGTAAATCATGCCAATTAGATCGAAACCCCATTGATAAAACATCCATGGTGTAAAAAATGGATGTAATTCTTGCACCGGTGCATGGATCATGTCTCTGTTATATTGGCATTTAGCACAAACTTTCACAAATTGACAAGTATCTTTTTCTAAGGTTTTCCAAAAATACCCCATGCGAAGGATTTTCTTTGCTAAATTTAATCCACTAGAATGTGACCCACAAATTGGGATCGTGGACATCTCTTAAAGCTAACCTCGATTCCTCTTCCTCTAGACATCTAAGGAGCATTTTTTCAAGACCCTTACGATACAATGTGTCTGATAGGATGATATAACAAGCTGATTGTCTTATGAAATGGTATTTTTGAGCTCGGGTTCGGTTCAAAGGTAAGGTTTGGCTTTTAAGATAAGTATGAAAATCACCATTAAGTATAATATGGTATCTTTTTTGATAGATCCCACTTGGATAGGTAAAACAATCATGCCTTTTGAAGACCTTTCTTCCTCATCATAAGCCTTAATGGTGATTTTCTTTTTAGGGTCAATGGATGCTTCAGATATCCCTAAATACTTGACAAGGTTTAATGTACAAATATTGAGACCAGCTCCCCCATCAATGAGAACTCTCTTAACCCTATTCCTTTGGATTAACACTTCTATATGCAAGGGAAAATTTTGAGGGTGGGTAATAGACATGTCATCTTGTTCGGAGAATGAAAGGCAATGAGGAGCTATGAGATGTCCTACCATATTTTGAAACTTATCCTCCTCCAAGGTTATAGGAACATTGGTTTCCACTAGGGATTTTTCCAATATTTCTTTGTGATTAGGAGATGGTTTCAACAACTCCAAAATAGAGATTTGTGTTGGAGTTTTATGTAATAGATCCACCAAACTATAAGGCCTTATTGAAGAGGATGTTGGTTTAGCCAAAGTAGTTGTTGAAGTAAGACCAAAATTTTTAGGGGTACTTCCTTGTAGGGTAACTCTTGCTTCTTGCCCCCTAGTTACAACATTAGAGGACTCTTGAATAGGTTGTTCTTTGATAACCACAACATTGATAGTAATATCATGTCTGGATAGGGCATTAATAGTATTGTCATAGGTATGGGCAAATTTACATTGTTGTTGCCTCTCGAATTGTTGTCGTTGTTCCCTTCATTGTTTGAGTTGGAAGATTCACCCTTTTCATGTTTATAAAAAGGAGTCTTAAAGGTCGTGTGATCTTTGTTGTTTTGAGGGCCTTCTACCTTTATCACACCATTGTCAATTAATTCTTTCACTATGTGTCTCAAATGCATTCAATCATTTATCGTATGTCCTCGATTTCTATGGTATTCACAATGACTAGACTCACTCCACCATGTAGGTTTTATTTGTGGTTCATATGGTTGAGCTCTAGGTAAGTCAATAAGCTTATTAGCAATGAGGGTTCTTAATGCCTTCTCAAGGGGTTCACCCAAAGGTGTGAATGTTATTTTAGGAGTTGGTGTAAAAAAAGGCTTGGGCTTGTTAGCCCCTTGATTGTTCCCAAAGTTATTATTGTTATTGTTATTGTTGTTGTTGAAAGGTACTTTGGGTTCTTGGGTCACAATATTAGCTTGAGAAAATCCTTTGGTAAGATTGAAAGGGGGCGGCCTTCAAATTTTTAGCCTCTACAACTCCATAATTCACCACTCCTTTATTGTTATTCCTCATCCAAAACTGGTTATTGTTAGGAGGATTTCTATTTTGGTTGTTATTGGAGGTATTTTTGTTATTGTTCTTATAAGCTTTAGTTCTCCACTTTTGACAAATACCTCTTCCGCAGTAACCCCATTCTCAATTAGGTATTGGAAAGACCTAAGACATTGTAGTCTTAACTGATAATTCATCTCATTAGTCAAGCTATTAATAAAGATATCCATCTTCTCTTTTTTAGGTACACTTCAAGGGTATCTAGCAAATACCGCTCTCCATCGTTGTAAGAAAAGTAGGAATCCTTCTCCCTCTCGTTTCTTGGTATTGCATAAATTTATCATTGTAACCTCATGTTTGATATTGTAGGAATAACGATTCATGAATTTGGAGGCCAACTCTTCGAAGGTTCGGATGCTGGAGGGTAACTTCAAAAACCACTCCATGGCCATGCCTCCTAAACTTCTAGGAAATAACCTCATGAGGTGAGTCGTATCATGCATGAACTCTAGGCTCAATGCGCAAAATTCCCTTAAGTGATCTTGAGGATCAATTTTTCCTTCATACTTGTCATATTTAGGAAAGATAGCATTAGTTGGGAATGGAACCATAATTAATGTCTTATCAAACGGAAAAGCACACAAAGCTTCGATAGAAAAGGGTTTAGGAACCCCGCTTTGTTTCATCGTGTCCAATTGCATTTGGAAGAGTTTGAATTGTTTGTTCATGATATCAATAGGATTAGCCTCAGCTTCTTTTTGTTTAAGTTGATTGACATCATAGTCATGGGGAAGTTTGAGACCCATTTGTGCTAGGTTTAGGAAGTATTTTTCTTTGTTTTTTTCCAACACTTTTTCCATGAGCTTCATGAAAAAGGGACTTTGCATTGCTTCATTGGCCTTTTCATTGGTTGCTTCTTCATCATTAGGGTCAATTTTTCCCCCACTGTTATTTTTATTTAACCCTTGGTTGTTAGGGTCAACATTTCCTCCTCCAAGATTATTGTTGTTTAACCCTTGGTTGTTAGGGTCAATATTTCCTCCTCCCATGTTATTGTTGTTTAACCCTTGGTTGTTAGGGTCAACATTTCCTCCTCCAAGATTATTATTACTAACCCCACCACCTCCATTGTTGTTCATATCTTTGTTAACGTGGTTGATTTGATTGGGGTCCATGTTGCCAAATGGAAAGGACATTGTTGGCTCTGTCTCCGTTATAGGTTCTCGTAAGGGTCTTGAAGAGGTAAAGGTATCACTCGAAAAAGAACACTCCTACCTTAGATAGGTTCCATTGGATTGCAGGGTAGACTTGATATAATGAGATCTAGTAAAATTCAACATGAACATAAATCGTATAGAGACCTTAGGCTTTTCTCTTCACTTAAATGATCAATCCTTGTATGATTTTGTGAAATGTCCAAAAATGGAGGATTTTGATCAAGTTGAAAATACACAAAGGTAAAATCTCCAAAATGGTATCCAAAAATGCAGGTATCTCATTTTCAAGCCTTCAGGAAATATCCAATCGTTGTCCTTCTTTGTTTCTGGGCATCACTTCCTGGTGTGTAAGCATCACTTTAATGTTAGTATGCGTTTACTGGAATTCTTGTACGTGGCACTCTGCAGTTAGTAAGCGGCATTTTTCCTGTTGATAAGCGTTGTTGAATTGTTTCCAAGAGGCAATTTCTAGTGACTTACATGGTTTTTGACAGATGCTAGGCATCATTTCAGTTGTTTACGCGTCACAGAACTATCTGTAAGCATCACGTAATTGTTCATTCGCGGTACTTCACAGATCAAAGTTGAATTTTCAAATTTTTTAGGTTTTAAAAGTTTAAGGTCTTTGATTAGATCTGTCAGAGAAGTTTCTTTCTCAAAAATTAAATACAAACTCAACACAGACATCAAATTTGCATCATGTCCCTAAAACAACACTAAAAGTGTATGTCCTCGGTCATTTTCACAAGTATAACACAAGAAAGTCTTCCAAGCAATATACCTAGAGTCAAATTTGGCTTTTAACAATGGCTCTAAAAGGTAGGCTTACTATTTTAACTAGGTTTCAATGAACACCTCCGTTCTAAATCGTGTCAAGTTCCTTTACCCCCTTGCAGGCTTCCCACGCGCACAAAAGTATGATTTTTCCAAATCCCGAAGGACTACTCAAGGAAGTGAGGATGACTTGCACACAACTTAGTCACTTTTAGATTAAGGTAAAGTGCATTTATTTATAGTGGGTCAGATAGTATCACAGCTAAAGTGATTGTCTCCCACTTCGGGTCGTCCCCTCTCACCGCCTTCGTAAAGGAATTCTCGGGAGGCATGCTCTCTAAAGTTCTATTTGATCTAGCATATATAGAAAAACAAGAAATTGAACTTGGTTCAACAAGTTTGGGAGTTTGATTCACTTAGAAAGTGAAGAGCATATCCCTATTGTTGTTCCTTGTTCAAAACACCTCAAATATGCTTTTTCTTTTTCAACCCCTTGACAAGGGGATTCTTAAAATTGAAGTGTTTCGTTAATTCCTTATCCCTTTCTTTCTACCAGGTTGAACTCACACATTTGGCTTTTTGATCCACTTCGCAAAGTGGAGAGCATATGCCTAATGTTTGTTCAATTTGGACAATAATAGGGTTTTTTTCCTATTAAACTAGTTTTAAAGAAAAGCCACAATTTAAGCAATGCAAGCTTGATTTGACAAATACCTTGTTTCGAAGCTAGCAAAGGATAGGTGCATTTTTGATAGATTTTTCTTTTTTTGATACTCACCTAGTGGCGATCGTTCCCACTCCGGCTCCTCCAACAAGTTAGTCAACACAACCAACAAAGTGAAGAAAATCTTGAAAACAACTTGACAAAATGCTCCTAAGTTCTTTTTGATCAAATTTTGCAAAATCAAGCTTAAAGAACTCAAGAAACAAGAAATCAACTAAAGAGTAGGGAATCTCTTTTTGTATGCAAAAAAAAAATTTATATAGTGATCATACAAATGTTCTTCTTCCTTTAAACTTTCTAAAAGATTTGAAGCGTGAATTTCCTTAGCATTTTTAGTTTGTGCTCTTACCTCTTTACTAGGCCTTGTAACTCTAAGTTCTGGTTTCTAAACTTTCAAATGTTGTGTCATCTTCAGAGAATAAAAACACAAAGAGTTAAAATAGAGAGCAAATCAAATTTAAACTTGATATAAAGCCATAAATTCTACGCAGCATTTAACAGCTAATACGCGGCATTTAACTGTTAGTAAGCGGAATTTAAAACTTTAAAGCGAAATGTAAACTTTAACATGCGGCATTGAAAAATGCACAGGCAGTAAATTAAACTTCATAGGCAGCATAGAAATTATAAAATGCGTCAAAATACATCACACACTGCAATTGACAGTTCATAGGTGGTTCTTTGCAGCTCACAGGCAACGCTTTACAGGTTTAGGCGTCACACTTTGTCTCGTACGCGATGAAATAAATTAAGAAAAAAATAGAGTAAGATTGTCACACGTCACTTCACTATTCACACGCGTCATCAAATTCTTCATATGCGTCACTTCACCTTTTTCTGCAAAATAGACATAAAAGTGAAGAAAAAACACACAAAACTTGATGAAAATGAGGCCTAAAGCCCCACGGTGGGCGTCATTTGTGTGTGAGTTAATACACCTTCATGAAATTAGGACAATTAACTACAATTATATGGAAATAAATAAGAAAATTAATTTAAAGAATTTCATTTAACATCCATAACATCCCATGGTTCTCTAACTAGGCTTTGCAAGTAGAACTCTCAGCCTTAATCTCCACTAGTGACCATCCTAAAATGAGAAAAATATGATAAAATGCCTAATCTAGCTCTCAATTCTCTCAATTTGATACAAATATGAACTCAAATGCTCTCATGAAATGATATGATATCTCAATTTTCTATGAAAATTCTCTCACTATTGCTCAAGATGCTATGAAATTGCCTATAATGAGGATGTTTTTCATTCAAATTTTCTAGGATCCTTTATGCTTGAAAAATGCTTGTATTTATAGTAAATTTCCAAGGGTAGGGGGTAGAGTGAATTAACCATGATCAAGCCTTGGTTAGGTGAAATGATTTGAGATGGTTTCAAATGGGGGGATAATTTAAATGGTTGTCTCAAAGGTTGGGACAAAGGGGCAAATTTGAGTGATTGAGATTCAATTCTGAAAATGAGTGATTGAGATTCAAAGTTAGGAGTGATCCATGTGCTTTTGTGTTCTCAATTCCCATTGGTTGCTCAAATTCATGTTGAAAGATATTAGGATTTATTTTTTTTTCTATTGCATATCAGATGAACAAAATATTACATCAAAATTGGATCATATACGGGAGTGTATGAGTTTTAGACAAAATATTACATGAGGTCTGGCTACTGCCACAACCTTATCCAGCAAGGCTCAAAAATACAATTACTAATATCGCGGAGAGTTTTTACTTAATTAAAAACATAGAGGACATAAAATCCATTCTAATCAAAGGGGAGATCATGATCATTGTCTGACTCATTTGAGTCTGGGGATACAGCATTGTATCCTATGATGCCAAAGTCAGGGCCTGTTGTTGTATTCCCTATGTCTGGAGTTGCATCGTGTTGCTTCATCTTGTCTATGAACTCTATGAGTTTAGTATCAAATAGTGGTCCTAGTTTATTGGTAGTGTACCCATGTGCAATGTCTTTTTTGTTAATCGTAATCTCTCCTTCCCTCAGGACCTGCAAAAATTTACTTTCTTTCAACTTTATAAAAGTAGTCACCTACATGGAAACATCAGAGTAAATGAGTCTCCTTAGAGACTCAGTAAGATTCCTGTTCTTCCCTTCCAAAACATCATTATTGCGAACCTTCCAAATAACCCACAATATAATAGAAGACAAAATATACCAAAAGACATTGCACCATTTGCTGCCATTGATGCTTCCATTTATGACATTTAAGGTATTAAAATGGGTTTTGTACTTGAGGCCAAACAACTTCCAAATCTCTGAGGCAAATAAACATTCAAAGAAGACATGCAACACTGATTCAGGTTGTTTACAGACAATGCATAAATTAGGTTCCCCCCTGGCTTTCTGAACAGAAGCTTATGCAAAAGGAAGCGCCATAAGAAACACAAGATTTTAGGTTCAAGAGGTCTGGTCCAAATAGAGGTGAAGTATTTGTTCCACAATTCAGGTGGGGTCTCAAGGTGCCATAGGGAATTGGAATGCAAGAGGATATTAGAGCTGAGGGTGAGGAGGTGGTAGAGATATTTGACCTTGATAAGATGCAGAGGGGTACCATCGGGCCATTTAAAGAGGGTGGTGCAGCTGTCCGGGGTACAACAGCCATGGAGGGGTCCTAGGAAGTTGATGGAAGCAGTGAGGATGTTATATGTCCTATTCTACAAGGAGGGTAGGTCAAATCTCTCCTGCAAGTTTTCCCAAGTGCTCAACTTGTCACCATGTATCACATCTTGAAAAAGACAAATACCTTTTGCTGCCCATCTTTTCGCCGAACATCCTTGGAGTAGGGAAAGAGGCTTATTTTTGTGATTAAGGTTCCACCATATGGATCTGGATCCACAAATTATCCCACCATTTTCTGTTGGGGTTGTATTTCAGAGAAATTTCCTAACCAGCTTCCATCTCTTCCATATAGATCTGAAAATATTAGATCCTTGTACTGCAATAGTGCTATCGATACTAATAAGATCAGAAAAACTAAGGTGGGTCCAGGATTTGGCTTTGCAAGGGTGGGCCCTATACAGGTTGTTTATGATCAGAATCTTCCAAGGTTCCTCACCATTGGAGGCCTTGGAAATCCACTTAGCTACAAGTGCTATACCTTGAGTTCTTAGGTCCTTCAGTCCTAGGCCTCCCCAGGCCTTAGCTCTGGTGCACCAATTCCAGGAAATAGCATGGTATTTCTTATTCCCCCTACCATCTGTCCACAGGAAGTCTCGGATAATCTTCTGCACAACACTGTATTGGTTCTGGTTAAAAATCCATGAGGAGGAGAAGTAGATGGGATATGAGGAAAGAATCTTTTGGTAGACCTGGACTCTACCTGGGAAAGAGAGGAGGTTGTTGTCCCATTTACTAAGTTTGGAGAGGATCCTGTCCTTAGCCCAATTCCACATCTCATTGATGTTTGGATTAATAGCAAAAGGAATCCCAATGTATCTTACAATGTGAGAAGGGCCTCCCCATTCCAATTCATATTTGTTCCACCAAACTGGGGGGTTGGTACTCCACCCCAGCATGATGGACATGGGTATGGAAATCTTGCTTCCTGCGGCTTCACAGAATAGTTCCAATTTCTACATTAGGTATCCCATATTTTCCTCTTCTATGTTTAGGAGGATGGCTGTGTCATCTGTGAACTGGATATTGGAGACCTCTTGTCCATTGGGGAGGGATATACCTTTAACCTTGGGAGACAAGGTGTCATCTCGAAGTAAGTAGTGGAGGGAGTCTGCTGCCAAGACAAACAGTGTTGGGGCAAGGGGACACCCTTGCCTTATGGATCTAGTGAGTTCAAAGAACTAAGATCTGTATCCATTGACCTCTACGGCTGTCGTGGCCCCTTTTAATAAGGTTGCAACCATATTGCAGAATGAAGGGGGGAATCCCAACCTATCTAGCATGAGCAGGATGAATCTCCATTCTATTCAGTCATATGCTTTCTCATAATCTATAAGAAGCATGGAACTCTGCTGTCCTGAATCTTTGGCCCACTCTAGTGCTTCCTAGCATGTGATCAAATTCTCAAGGATGCATCTTCCCTTTACAAACCCTATTTGGGTACTATTTATCCTACATTCAGCAATGTGATAGGTCTCCAATTTTTTATTAGGAGTCTATCTCCTTCTTTAGGGATCAGTTTGATAAGGCCAGCATTTAGTGTAGGCCCTAGAGAGCCTTCAGCAATGGCCACCTGGAAAACTTTGAGAAGGTTGTCACCAATCCAGTCAATATTTGTCTTATAGAACTCCACTGTGAGGCCATCTGGGCCAGGTGCTTTATCATTGGCCATACTCATGATGGCATTATTAATTTCTGCTGCTGTAAGGTTTGTCCCAAGATTGGCTGCATCTTCTTCTGAGACTTTATTAGGGGTAATACCACTAATCTTCTGCAAAGCTGAGGTCATGTATCCATTATCTCTAGCCTCTTTCTTTTTTAGGATTTGGAAGAAGAACTTGGATCCCTTGTCTCCCAGATTAAGCCAGTTAGCCCTGGCCCTCACTCTAGCACCTTTGGTTTTATAATGTTGGAGCCTTCTAAGGGAGTCTCTGCAACCAACCACCTTATCCAAAATCCCAAGGTCTATGGGGTTGTTTTGGATTTGAAGCTCAGCAACTTGCAATTCTTCCACTAGTTTGACCTCCTTCATCCTGTTGTCTTTGGCTTTCTTTTTCCCAACAGTCTTAAGCATTTGTTGCCAAGAAAGTGTTGGTTGATTCCATCTATCCACCTCATTATTATGTTGGGCTATATCCTTATTGTACCAAGCTATAATTTTGATAGCATCTTGGACTACTTCATATTGGAGAAGCGATGCATTCAGTGCAAACCCTGTTTGGCAATGGGTTGGACCATCGTGGGATGGAATAAGGTGTATGCATGACCAGATAGGGTTATGGTCTGATAGGGTGTATGGTATTACCTTGACACAATTGTCCCCTGGGGTAGGTGGGCAACTGAAGAGCTGTTTGTTCAAGTAAAATCTGTCCAATCTGGAGTATATCCTTCAGTCTCCTCTCTGGAAATTAGACCAGGTGAACCACACTCCTTCCGACTCACTTCTCCTCCCTGCCAATGGGTCAAAAAGATTTAGTTTGGAGATCATCCTATTCTAGAAGACCATCTCATTCCCTTTCCATTCAAACCTCTATCCTCCACTCTTATCTTGGGCCCTTTCTATCATGTTGAGGTCCCCTGCTAGTATCCAAGGTATATCTTCTAATCCTGAGATCCAATTCCATTGGTCAATCCTCTCATGGTGGTCATTAGGGGCATAGACTATGTAGACACCAAAAGTTTGATTTCCAGATTTAAGAGAGACCCAGACTGCTCTATTGCAGGGTGATGCCCCCCAATCTTGGACCATCTTTCTCCACCTGGGACCAATCAGCATGGAGGCTCCTCATTTACCTCTCTGATGCTTAGTGGAGAATGTCGTGGCATCCTTCCATATACATTTCAATGCAATATCTAGAGATAATCCTACTTCTTTGACCTCTTGAAGCATAAGGATATCTACCTCTTTGTGGGTCTGCATGAATCTTTTGACGACATACTTTCTGTCAGAGGTTTCTAGTCCTCTGACATTCCATGATATGCAGTTTAACGACATGATATATATTTGTCAGTGTTCATGGGAGTCTTGAAACTCTTAAAACATGGGGGGATGTCTTTCTTTTCTTGTTTGAAAGGCTTAGGGTTGACATGAAGAAGTAGGGGTCTCCCTCTCCTCTTCTTGATACTGGTTCCTTCTGTAATTTCCTGTGGGGGCTTCTTGTCCATCTTGGTATCTTTCTTCTGCTTACTGATTGATTCTGAATTAAAAGTGAATTTGTCTCTCTTTGCATTGCAGGGGTCTCTCTAAACATTTCTGATTTCCCCTTCCTCCAGGTCAAGGTCCTCTTTGGGTCCATCATCCATCCTCTCTACACCTTCTATCAGGGTGGATGCTATGCAACTCCTCTTTGGCCTATACTTCCACTGATTAGAAGGAGGTGGGAGAGGGGGAGGGGCTGGGATGACAATCACATTATAAGCATTGAGCTTATCTTCTATATCTGTCCCACTTGCTTGTAAGTCCACCCCATCTGGTTTAGGGGGAGGGTCAAGGAGAAGGGGGGTGGCAGAGCAATCCATCTTGTTAGAAGATGCACCCAGAATGGAGGTTTGGGATTTAAGAACATCTTGAACTGGAGGAAGCATTGAGTATGTTTTTCATTTAGGTTTTGAGATGGATCTGATTTTATCAGCTCTGATTTTAATCCTCTCCAGAGTGATCTGCTGGGCATTTTTAGTCCTTTGTTTTGGTCATGAGTTTATGGTGTCTGTATTCAGTCCAAAGTCCAAGTTGCAGGCAGGAGGGAGATTTTTAATAGTCTCCGGTACATCTAGGGTAGGGGCCGGGGGGGTGGGGTGTTGAGGGCTACAAACTGGTTTTTGAGTTTGTCAAGGGTAGCAGTGATATGTTCTGGGTTCTCCCTCTAGTCTATGGTGGACCTAACCGCTGGTTCAGGAGGACTATGTATCTCCTGGGGAGGATGGTCGGGCGGGGATATGGGTGGGGTTACTTCAAGAGAATTAGGCTCGGGAGGAATCTCAGTTGAAACTTTGGGGTTAGTATTCGAGGAGGGGTTGCATTTTTTCAAAATAGGGCAATCTTGTTTCTTATGGCCCTCTTTCCTGCAGAGGTAGCAACTATTCAGTCCACCCAAAAATGTGACAAGGCATACTATCGGGCACCCCCCAAGGTCAAAATGGAGGGATTTAGGAAAGTCTATTCCGGGTCGCAGAGAGATGAGGATCCTTACATCAGTGTGCGGGATAAGCGTGTTGGATTGGTCAATCCGAAGCACATTACCCACGGGGTCGAGTGCTTGAGCAATAAGATTAAGCAGAAAGGGAGGTATGTTTTTAATGACAATCCAGCGGGGGAAAGATAGGGCCATAACTTCATTGTGTGATGCCTCCAGAGACCAGGGTAGGGCTTTGAATTCATATGGCCCCACTCTCCAAAATTGTTTTTCAATTATAGCTTTTTGAGATTTAGGTTCTACAAAAAACATTAGATATAGCCCTTTTTGTAACATCCTACAATATGAGAAATGATATCCTAGTCTTTGCCCCCAAATCTTCTGAAACCAATCATTAAGGTAATTCCTAGACGGGATATTAGACGCATCAACAGCAGCAAAAAATATTGCACAGTCTTTAAGCCTAGTTTTCTCATGTTCAATTGCGACCATCATTTGGGGATTAGCTTTAATGATGAGACCAGGTGGCAAAGGAATCTTACCTCCATCTCCTGCTATGGTTTGTGTGTTGGGTCCCTGCGTGGAGATGAATCATGCTCCTTCAGGAAGCGTTCTCTCATTCTGCACCGCTTGTTTGAAGGTCTTTTGCTGGGGTTTGGAGACTTGGGTTCCATCTCCACTCTGCTCTTGTGAAGTCTCAGCCACAGACACGGCCTCTGCAACTGGCTTGAACGCCTCTGTTGTCGAGACTACTTTGTTTCTTGCTTCCTTCCTGGGGTCTACAATGATGCTTTTAATGAATCCTTTGTTGCCATTACTAGTGTTTCAGGCACGGTTTCTCTCTCCCTCCTGACCGTCGTACCTCAGGGAGGTGGAGGCCATTAATGGCACACCTATTCGAACACGCGGGAACCAGAGTGAGTGCAAGGGTTTTGCCCTAGTTGCAGAAAATCAAGAACCAAGTTTTTTTCGTTATAATCAGAGCATATTAGGATTTATTTAATTCCATCAATTAATTAAATTAGCCATGTAGGGGAATAGGTTCAATTTGATTTTTGATTTAAAACTATACAATTACTTGATTAAAATCAATTATATAATTTTGATTGATCACTTTTAGGCTGATATTTGATCATTTGATTTCATGATTAATTAATCCTTTAATTTTGAATTATTTTGTCCACTTTGATTGATAAATGTCCATTTGAATTGATTTTGATCCATTTTGAAGCATTTTGCTGATATTTGCAAATTTTGATGATACTAAGACACGTGGTCAATTTTGGGTGTCTACATGTTTAAAGTAAAAATACATATAAAATATCACTCCTACAACATCTTAAGAACAAAAAAGTATGCTAATAATAACAGCCATGACACGTGGTCAATTTTGGGTGTCTACATGTTTAAAGTAAAAATGCATATAAAATATCACTCCTACAACATCTTAAGAACAAAAAAGTATGTTAATAATAACAGCCACTCAAAATTGAAATTAAATCTCTAAACTATGCACTCCAGTCTCCTACAAACAACACAACTATAGAACTTTAGCAAAAATACAAACTTTAAAGATATTTTCTCTAGAGACCCTCAAAACCACTACCTTGAGCCTGAACTTCCATGGTTTTCAGCCTTGAAGATTTCACCTTCATTGGTTTACTAGCCTCGAAAGCAAATAACATTAACCTATTGTAATGACAAGATAGGATGAATAAAAAATGTAAACCAAACCTAAATAAATAATAAACGCATTCAAAAACTAATTTGGGTGCCCAAAAGATTCTACATGCCAAGTTTGAAACTCCTTTTTTTCTATTTGTTCGCCACCTTCTAAAATTCTTCTTCCAAAGTGCCACTTGGCTAACTTTGTCTTCTACCTCCAAATACCTTCCAAAAACCAGAGATGTTTTTCACCAAACTCATGTCAACTTTTGGCGTGTGTGTGTGCGCGCACACATATATGTATATATGTATATGTAATTGTGTGTGTGTGTGTAGATGTATATGTATATGTATATATACATATATATACATGTATATACAGGTATCTATGTATGTATGTATGTATGTATGTATGCAAACTAGGAGACAAGATCAATTGGTGCACCTGACAATTAGATGTTATAAACTAAGGCCTAAGAAAGGGAGACAGAGACCAACTGCACAAATTGAAAACCCCAAATAAGATGAAAAACTAGAGAATGGTGGAAACACAAACCAAAGAAAAAGGAGAGGGGACATCAACATGGAGGAATACTAGTTATACTTTACCACCAACATGACCGTCTCTTGTGAAGAAATCAAGGATCTTCCTCTTGTCATTTTTTGAGGAGAAATCCTCGTTGTTGATGTAGAAGATGTTCATGGGGGCGAAGTTATCATATATTACACATGATTTGAATAAATTCCAAGCCTCTTTCATCTTTTCCTTGTTGACCTATCTTGTCAGATCGAATTTGACAAGCAACATTATTATTAAATCATGTATATTATTTAAAGCAATGGCATGTATATTATTTCATGCAACATTCAATATTAAATTGGATTTGACCAATTTAACTTGAAAAAAAAATCTTAGTTTATCTGTAGGTCTTGACTTACTATTTTTGAATAATTGGACTTACTATAAACGGTAATTTCTATTTTAGAAGGGTACATAACATTCATCAAGTTACCATCAAGAAATCACTATCTATTGATTAATATTTTTATAAATTAAAACTAATTAATTTGTGACCTTTTAATGCAATGACCTTTTAATAAAAAAACCCTTTGGAGGCATAAAATGAAAATGAATGGAGAGAAGTAAAAAAAAATATCTTTTTTGAAACATCCATGAGATGGGAAAAGAATTTAAGTGATCAATGTACTTTGACAAGACAATTGTCAAGGTAGAATTTTGATACTTTGGAATTTCATAACTTTTTAGTTCCAAACTATTCATAAAGCTTTTCATTATGTAGTTTGATACTTTAGTAGGTTTCTATGGCAAGAAAAAAAAATTACAAAACCTTTTATAGTGATTTTGACTAATTGTCATCAAGTCAATGTTTAAATTGACAAATGCTAATAATTAAAACATTTAAATGGCAACACTATTTTTAAAATTCTCAAGAAAGATGTGGGAAGAAAAAACAATTGAAGTTATGAAGACCATTATTCAAATCATCTCGGTAAAAGGAAAAGGAAATCTCATCTACTAAAGTGGACAAGAACCATTGGACTTGTTGCAACAAGAGTCAGCATTGGCATTTAAAATGTTGGAAAATTCATCCTCAACTTCATCCACATAATTGTTAAGATCATTCCAAGAGGAAATAGGCACTAATAAAGAAATAAGTTGTTCATGTACCTACAATCCAAGAGACAACAATAGAAGAAGAAAAATTCTCCAAAGAAGAAGCTTTTAGCAAGGAACAATCCCTACAGGTGTCATCACCACGATTGCAAAAATGTACTTCATGCTAAGAAATAATTCTTGGAAGGATAAGTCACAATGATAAATTGTTGATTCACATTCATGTGTACGATGCACTCACATTGAGTAACTCACTCAAAAGGCATCTCAAAATTTTGTTATATGGTTACATATGTTGATTTAAGTACAGAATTAACTCTACTTGTATGTGGAACTCACAACCTAAAAAGAATCAAATTTGATCATTCATGTTGAGCCTAGCTAGGTTTGAAGCTTAACAATGATGAATATATTCACAATGTGAACGATCAATGTTTAAATTCATATTATTGCTTATCTAGAAGAGGATGTCTATTGGACTAGACAAATTTTGGAGAAAATATTATCATATAGCATTGTCGAAACCAAAACTCCAAAACAACCACCCTAGTGATGAGTGGAGAGACTAAATAAGTTAAATTGCTCATACTCTTCAATTATATGAAAGTGTCAAGCCAAGAGTTCAACACATGCATCAATACAACATTAAAGAAAAAAGAATGGATATTAAAAACTTGAACCATGGATGTGGAGGAAGGTGGAAACTCATAGTTATCAATGTGTATTAATAATGGTCACTAGTCATGCTAGAACTCAATGGACCTTGTTAGTTCCCAAAACCATTTCTCCACAATCCTAGAATATTTCTTATGCGAGACCAAGGAATTGTTATCAAGAAGGTAAAACATGAGTTCATTGACAGATTTTCGAGGGTTCAAATTCCATGAACAAGAATGAGTTGTCTCTCCAACACTCTGGGATTGGCTTAAACCCAAGAGATTATTATCAAAGGTTTCCTAAATAGAGTTTTCAACCAATTACGATATATCATGACTTCAAAAATTAGTAGTCATACCCAATGTATACTTCACCCCTAGTATTTGTCACTAATTTAAAACAAATTAGCTACATAAACTCTCTTATATAGATAATAGAACACCTTCACATGCACCTATAGATGATAGTAGTATCATAATCCCCTAAGTTTCAAGCATTCATGACAAGATTCTTTGATTTATCTATTTGGGTTTACTTAAGATTAGCCTTTGGTTTGTAATATTGAATTATGAACATGCATAAATCCTAATCTACAAGGACATATATTGTTTCAAAAAAATAGTTTTCTTCTTGAAAAATATGAATCAATACCTACTTCATTGAGCAACAAAGCCACAAACAACAAATATCAACAAAACTATTTTAAATTTACATGACAATAAAAGGTTACATCATATGTAATAGACATACATAATTTCATCCATTTGAAAACTACAATGACCCGTATGAAAAAAGGAAAGACAAAAGTGTATGTAATGCTCTAGAAGTTGTCATGGTTTATCTAAGCCTTGTTACAATAATACCAACAAATATGGTGAGAGAAAAATGTACAATTAAAACTATACATATCTTTGAATTATTACAAACTACCGTGGAGACCTACCACTACACTAAGATTTGCTTTTACAAACCCTTCTTTATTCATTTATAACTCAAACAACTAGCATCAAATGCTCTAGAATAAGTTGTAAACTTTCCTAGACTAGAAAATTAGCTCTGTGATCAACCTACGAAAAGGAGAGAACATGCACTTATAGAAGCTATGAGTCATGCCCGCAAAATTTACATAAAATCTTATATTAACCTACCACATTAACAGTAGCTTGTGCTAGGTTCAACAATTTATCCATTGAAAAATATGTTTGCAATTGCATCTAGAAGATCAATCTTTTTTTTGGGCAAGAAAAAACACATTTAAAATGTCACAAAACTCAAAATGGGACCTTAATGGTGATCTCAAAGTTGTTGGGGTAGCTAGATGAGTGCACACGGCCATGGTGATGGAATGACCTATTAAGCATCAAATTTATATTCGTGTATTAACATTTGATGTCATAGGGAAGACATGTTGTACACTTGGACCAATAGGAGCATTAAATATGCTGAGGTGACGAACATGTCCTATAATGCCACAAAATTTCACCATGTTTGTTCACAACTAAGTCATAATGCATACTAGTATTTCACCTTTTATTTCCATTGCATCATAAAAGTGAGAGTGGGTCCACATTCAAAACTATGGTATTTTTTCAATGGAATCAAGGCACAAGTAAGCTTGTTGCATATGTTTCATCTTAACTCAAACCAACCTTATAGGCTTCAAAGAACATGTTGACACAAACACAAAGGCTCCAACAACTCACTCCTTTGTTGCCTACCATTGGAAAAAAAAAATTGTATCAGTTCATTGCAGGTTTGCTTCTCGTGTTGAGATCTGGGGTCGTGGGTGTTGCTAGTGGCAGTATTGGGGATGCTTGTGATGGATTGCTACCTTCTTCCTTTGTTGCACATGTTTTAGTGCCTATGGGTTTTGAGGGTGAGTGTGTCTCTGGTTCAGGCATTGTTTCTGGTGCAGGGGTTTCTGTTACAACGATGCTTGCTGGGTTAGGTGCTTATGTACCTGTTCTCACTAGGCACTCTACTGGAAAACATATTTTTTGTTGATGGGAGAACCATTTTGTTAGAGTAATAAAGTGATTCCACTTATTAATTAAATCATATTGATTTAATTATTAAGTCACTTATTATCTCTCTTTTACTTAAGCTAAACTTTAGGCATTTAATAATTAATTCTTTTATTAATTATTATTATGCAACCTAGATATTTCCCCTTTAGGGTTTCCCTTTTAGGGTTTCGGTATCATTTTATAAGGATTCCCTCTTTGTAAATTATTCAATTCAATGGTTATTAATTAATTGAGGATGTTATTGCATTAAGAGTTTTCTCTCTATTGTTTTGCACAATATGTTTCCTCTTCCATCAATCTGTGATTTTTGGCCTCTATAGCTTTTTTGCTTCTCTCTTTCTGTGATAGGTTTGCATGTAGGTGATTCTTCGGAGCTGTGGGTTAACAGTTTTCATCAACTCCAATATAGTATCAGAGCTCCAGATCTTCATGCCCCTGTTCTCTTCATGAGAGATTTGGCCTTGTTCTTTAATCTGTGCTTTTGAGAGGTTTTTGTCTCAGATTTTAGTGGTTTTGGGGAGGATCTTTTGTTTGGTGTAGTTTGAGCAAAAACTGACATATGGGTTGTGTCCGGAATACCCCCAAAACCCCTATTTTCATATAAGGCACGCCTTATTTGGACACAGTTGAAATCTGGGCCCTCTTTTTTGCTTGCATGACCTTGGCACATTTTTTGAGGCAAAAATCTGCCTCGGTTTCCATGCCACAGATTTCAGCAGCCACAGGCCCAAAAATATTTAATATTTTTATAAAAAAAAAAAAATCTTTTTTTTGTGTTTTTTTTATATAAAAAAAGCATGTGTTTTTTTATATTTTTTTTCTTTAAAAAAAAAACATAATGTTTTTTTATTGTTTTTTTTATTAAAAAAAATAAAAATATTTTTTTCTGCCATTTTGGTGGGAAATCTGGAGGCAGTACTTTTTTTGGAGGAATCGCCAGTTTAGCAGGGCTCTGCCAATTTTAGCTAAGGTTTCATGAGGTTCACTTCTATTTTGACCTCCTGGTGGTATTTTGCTCATATCTGGAGCAAACGGAGGCTGATTTTCGACTTCCTTATATCGCTGGAAAGCTCTTTCCGAGACCGACGTCTTTCTGGAGAATAGATTTTTTGAGTTTTTCATCTTGCAGGTTTTTTCGCCTGTCAAAGTCAGCAATCTTTTTTGCACTCTGGGAGCCATATCTTGCTCTTCTGGACTCTGTTTTTCGACTTCCACATGACGTCGGAAAGCTGGTTCTGTCCTCTTTCTTCTTCTATGGGTCTCACACCCAGATTCTACTCCAAGTATCTATGTATTCAATTTTTTGCTTTATGGCATCCTGGTAGATATCTTGGATGTTTCAGGTCCTGGGATCGTTTCCTTCTGTGAACATTGTATACACCTTTTTCAGTAGCTTTCTTTTGTAAACGCACTGAAATAAAGTGTCTGCAGTTGCATATCTAGGATCTTGTACACCTTGTGCTTTTTTGTACTCGCACTCAGTTATAAAGTGCCATGGGGGGGTTATGATGTTTTGTCTTTTGTGTTCATCCACCTTTGTCAAGTGAGTGTCCCTTCCATGACATTAGCCTCATGATGTGTGTCTAGAAGATCATTTCTTCTACTTTGACACCGTCGTTTATCATGTGCTTGTACCTTCTTCTACACTATTGGTGTTCATGATTCTTCTTCTTTCGGTTGTTTTTGGCATTGCATTTCAGTGTTCCTGTAAGACCTCTCCATGTTCAACATTATGGGCGGTATCTCATGTTGGTTCTAATGCTTCCTTGGTTCGATGGAGTAATCTATGTATTCAGTATTTATTCCTATGTACTAGGCGGATGCAGTGGTTGGTACCTATGCATTTCGGTGAGATGGATCATTTACCATATGGACACTCTTCTTTCATTCTTGTTTTGGAGGCATTCTTCCATCTTTGATTGATCAGCTCTTCAGGCTTTGTTTAAAGTCTTCTCTCCCTGATCATGTTCTATTACAGTGGAGGTTCTAGCAGTTATTTTTCAACAGTGTTTGCAGCTTCGTGCTTTAGAGGTGTTCTACATGTTCTTTCTCTATTCCTATTTTCTGGGACTTTCTCTAGTTTGGAGGCTTCTTCAGTCCTTCACTAGGATTCATCTCTTTTTGGAGTAGGGTTTTTCCCATATGGTTTTCTCTATTTCTCCTATTTACAGATATTTTTGTACTTGGGTACCTCATCAGGCCTTGTTGCCGGGACCCATTTTTTCTGCTTTCAGTAGCTGTTTCTAGGTTTTAGCTTCTCCCTAAGTTTATCTTAAGGGGGGGTGTTAGAGTAATAAAGTGATTCCACTTATTAATTAAATCATATTGATTTAATTATTAAGTCACTTATT
>MU224895.1:1067424-1090103 GCA_018584345.1 Thuja plicata
CTTTGTAAATTATTCAATTCGATGGTTATTAATTAATTGAGGATGTTATTGCATTAAGAGTTTTTTCTCTATTGTTTTGCACAATATGTTTCCTCTTCCATCAATCTGTGATTTTTGGCCTCCATAGTTTTTTTGCTTCTCTCTTTCTGTGACAAGTTTGCATGCAGGTGATTCTTCGGAGTTGTGGGTTGAAAGTTTTCATCAACTCCAATACATTTCTCATGTTGTTGCTTCTCCTCTTCCTCCCTAGGTGAAATCTCGGCCTCTTGTCTATGCCAAGACCTCTCGTGTGGTAGTCTATGGCCTGGGTGTGGTGGATAATGTGGACTTCTACTGACGTTGCGGGTCGGTTTGTAGATTTGTTGGTTTTTGGTCCTATCTTTTGAATCTTCATCGTTAGGTGATTCATTCTTTGAGATCCTTAGTTCCTGGTAACATTGAGCTTTTCCCTTGCGCTAAGGCATTTTTTATTGATGATTTTGTTTCTGTCGTGGAACAAGATCTAGTGATGAGCAAGTTGTGGGTTGGGGACTCATTCCCTTTCAACCAAACCCTAGACAACCTCCTTCAACCCTCTTATTGAACCACTCGGTGTGCGTCCAGTGTGAGTTCGTCTCCCCAATATTCCTCTACATTTTTGGGAGAACTCTTGTTTTGAGGCCATCAACAACTCTTATTGGCCATTTTTTAAAAGTAGATAATAATGGAGCCTTTTGGGTCTCTCTACCTTTGTCTGAATTCTGATTGACATTGACATCTCTACACCTCTTCCTGGAGATGGGGTCATTGTGGTTGGGGATAGGTCGTGGACTCAACTGTTGGATTATGAGGGTCTCCCTTTCCGATGTCTTTGGTGCTTTTCTAGCGGTCACTTGGCAACTGATTGTTCTATTTCACGTCAAAAAGGCAATGCCACTTGGTGGAAGGAAACTAACAGTGAACATCTAACTATCATGGGTTTTGACTCTTCCACTAATGACTAGGACGATACTCATGATGTTGATTTGGCCTCCTCAAACCATGTGGATCCTACGCCGCCTCCTACTATTGGTGTGGCCTCCTTTGGCCACGCAGACCCTTCTCTATCTGTTGCTCCAATTCTAGGTCAACCTCTAGTTGATGATGTGCAACCTTCTCAACACTCTACCCATTGTGCTAATAGTCTTGCAAAGAGGATTTCCCCACTTGTTGCCCCTTGTGGTGGGGATCCTAGTGATAACATTTCTTAGACGGTGGTCCAAAGACATAGGAAAGATTGTTCTTTAGTTTATCACTCATCTCCACGTTGTGGGTGAATTGTCTACCTACTCTTGATGTGGGTTACTAGTTTTTCTACTAGTGTGTTGTTAATGGTTTATTTTTTACCTTGTTGTATATGACCTTTTTCTTTAGTCTTTGTAAGGGCCAACATCCTTGTTTTGTTGCTTTTTAATATCAAAAACATGTTGATGCAGGAAAGTGTGTCAATTCTAAAAGCATTTGGGATTTGAAAAAGTATAATTACAAACCTATTACCTAGTTCTATATTTGACTAGTCACCTTGTCATTTAATATTTGCTAGTTCTCAAACAAGAACAAGGTCAACATTAAATGCAAATTCATCTTCAAATGCAACCACAAGGTTGTTTCAAAAAGAAAACAAAAGCTTCAAAAAGCTATTATACCACTTCTTTGTCTTTTCACAAGAAAACCTAACAAAAAATCCCAAGCCATGTGTCATCATCTACAAATTGAAAATATTTTTTTATAAATTATGAAAATGCAGCAAAATGAGCATCCCCTTCATGGATATCATACCCCTCAAATCTAAGCATCTAGTGTAGACCTTGAAAGTCATGATTTACCTTTCATAATCAACCCAAGAGAAGTATAGTTGTGTAAATGGTGTCTTAGGGAATGATATGGGATGGCACAATTTGATTTTTTTGTAAGAGCAAGGTAGGCTTTGGATTGTAATAGTTTGACTCATTCTTCACATTCATTACCAAGCCTAACAACCTAATTGATTTTTGGCTTGTATTATATACGGATGCTTGTAAATTTAGGCTTAGGTTTCCATAAATATAGTGTTACTTAAATAGCACAAGGAAGTATCACTAAACTAGTCACAGGCAATCGATTCAATGTAGTTTTTATGAGTAGAACCATATGATGCATGTGAAGAAACACTCAAAGGAGAACTATATCCATATCAATCTTCCATGACTAAACACACAAGCATGCAAGGCAAAAAACTAAGGTACAATAAATTACTATAACTCAAAACATAAGAAGAAACACGTGTATATCACAACTAGTTGTAGATTTGAGATGTGTTCTTGAGACACCAACAAGAAGGTAGGTACACAATAAATTGTTCTTTCCAGGCAAAAAAAATTTACACCTTAAAATGAGGAAATCCTTGAGTAGACAAACCCCCAAGGCTAAAAATTTCTAGGTCTTCACATCAACTTAGTGAACTCAACTAAACAAAATGCATAGAGTTACAAAAACCACTGTGTTATTGAAGATTTCAAGATATGCATCAAGGTGACACTTCATTGACAATGACTAAACAACCTTTTCTCTAGCAACTACAATATTTTTTTGACATGAGTTGCCAAACAAGCAAATTTACCCAAACAAAATGTACAATTCCAAACTATCTAAAAAGTACCAATCTTCAAAATATGAATTGAATAACAACCTCAACAACAATGACTGGAATAATCTAACCCCAACAACACCATTCTATTGGGTTCCAAAATGATTGCTCCACAAACCTAGAAAATTCCTTGCTTCAAGGCCAAAGACTTATTGTCAAGAAGATAAAATAAAAGTTCATTAATAAACTATTATGGAGGGTTCAAGGCCAATTAATGAGTGGGTAGATTCTCTTGCATTTTTGGGTCAATGTACACTTGAGAGGGTATTGTCAATGTTATTACTAGTGGTTTGAACTAATTAAGATATGACATGATTGCAAAATTCAGCAGCTCTATCAATGTTAGTGACCATTGTTATTTGTCACTAAGTCAAGGTAAACTAACTATATAAAACCTATTATATAGTTAATAACACCTTGTGTGGGCAGATGACAGTAGTATGATAATCCCCTTAAGATTATTACATTCGTTATCTCAAACATAGGGACAAGGTGCAAGCATGCATGACATGATTCTTTGATGATTTATTTATCTAAATTCTCTTAAGATTAGTCCCTAATGTGCAATATTGAATAATGAATAACCTGTATAAATCCCAATCTACAAGGACAAAAAATTGTTTTAAAAATTTTTTAAAAAATCATTGGTCCTTCACCAATATGGACTTGTGCCTACCCCACTACATTATAAGTCACAAATAACAAAGAGGAAAGAGATACTATCAAGCAAAGTATCAACAAAAATAAAATTAATTTAGATGACAATCAAAAGTTACATCATATGTAATGGACATACTTAATAATCCACCTCACAACTACAATGACCTATATGCAACAAAGGACAAATCATTACAAAGAATTTTTAATACAATAGAAATTGTTGGCACCATCTATGGGGCAACCAAAATGCACCCTCACAGTCTCCAAATATAGAAAACTTCAAAAAAAAAGCACAACAAATAGGCGCATTCTAGTTGCCCCATAGCCATGGGGGAAATTGCCACCCTTCATCAAACCCCTATTACAATCACACTAACATTGGTGTGAGAAAATGCACAATTATGATTAATAAAAATCCCTAAAGTATTACAAATTGCCATAAAGATATACCAATGCATTGAGATGTGCTTTTACAAACCCTTCCTCATCTTTACAAGATGAGATTCTCAAGGTTAAATCCAATTGCAAAGAGAAGAAAATGTTACATATTGTAGAGAATCCAAATGAAGCAAAGAATGAGATTTGCTACTTTGGCATTGAATTGACTTGTTTCATTGGATATTGTGATGATGAATTTGAAAAGTAGCTAAACTTTTATCTGTTTCTCCTATATCAATATCCAAACAACAATAGGAATTTGGAACATGTATTTAAATGGTTTTTGCTTGAGAGAAACGGTGCAAGAGTGTTACTGTCACCGAATGAAAAACTATAAATTCACCTTGAAACAAAACTTTGAATGCAGTAACGATGTTGTTGAGTGTGTTTGGCTTGAATATGGCTTTTAGCCATGGGATATATAAATTAGATTGCGCGGTGATTCAAAAATTGTAGTGTCTCCAATTGAAGGCACATATACTGCTAAAAAGGGGATTAAAGATTTATAAGAATGTTGTGTAGGATGCCATTGAGATGTAGACACTTTTGATATCAAATGCATTGAAAGAGAGAAATGAAATCATTGATGCCCTTGTTGTATTTGCTTTAAACTTTGACACTTCTTAACATCTATGTAGAAGTTCTTACCAGGCCTAGAATTCCTCACAACATTTATTGGTAAGTCTTCAATAACAACTAGCAGATATATGAATTCTTGAATTGCATTAATCATTTTTTAAAATTAGCTTAAATTGATTGGCAACATATGATTGAAGTGATGAATGTAAGGAAACACTATTTTGGAAATAAAAATATACATATCAAAACAAACAACATTCCAAGAGGTCTTGTGGCATTAGAAAGAATATTTGATCCTACTAGTTCTTACAAAACAAGGCATAAGCTAGCCAACAAAGAAGATGTGGAGGGTGTGAACTTAAGAGCTGAATCAACCCCATAATAATATATCCTCAAAAAAACTAAAACAAATATTAGAGGAAATGCTCATAACATTATTGAAATAGTATACAAATTGCTTTGCCTAGTCTTGTGATGAGGTAAGTGTTACAAAGAAGATTTATTCTAGCACACTATCCCTTTGGACTCTAGTACAAAGCCTTTCAAGTAGAAACATGTCCCACTAATCCTACTCTTACCCCTCAAATACAAAAAAAAAATAATGAAATTGAAAACAGGTGCCATCAAACTGACCAAACACTCAAAGTGGGCTGATCAGACACTCAAAGTGGGTCTTAGACTCTGGTTCTTTGTGAGAAAGAATAATGGTGATATTAGACTATATGTAGATTTTAGAAATCTATATATCTAGTCCCTTTAGAACAACTATCCATTGCCTAATATAAAGCATTTACTGCAATAGATGACAGGGTCTGAGTTATTGTCTATGATAGAAAACTTCTCAAGTTACAATCAGGTTACAGTAAAAGAATTAGAGCAGACTAAAACAACTTCACAACGCCATGAGAAAGATTTGTGTACTCCAAATGCCATTCATATTGAAGAATCTTGGAGCTAAATTCCAACTAGCCACAAGCATCAACTTTGCAAGCCTCATAAACAAGAACATAGTTGTATACCAAGACAACTTGACTACCTACTCCAAGGATCAAAATGATTATTGAAAGCACTTGGATTTAATCTTCTAGACATGTCTGGAGTATGGAATCTCTTTAAATCCCAAGAATGAACTTTTGGAGTGGAAAAGAGAAAACTCCTTAGGCACTTTATGCCTAATGAAGAGGTAAGAATTGATCCAAAATGGGTTAAAGACATTGATCTTATCCAACATCCCAAAACTATCAAGACAGTTCAATCATCCTTAGAGAAGATCAATTTGTTAGAAGGTTTGTTCCTAATTTTGCCAAAAAAACAAAGGTAAATTCTAAGGTTCTAAAGAAAAGACAATCATCTAGCTGGGACAACAAATCGATGATGCACTAAAGAAAGCACCAGTACAGCAAGATTGGATTACTCAAAACATTTTCAAATATTTGCATTTCCACGTTCTATACTATTGTTGTTTTGTTGCAGAAAAACAATGATAAATATAGCAGCCAATAGTTTTCTTCAGCAAATATTTAAGAGATGTTGAATTGAATTGTTTCATAATGAAAAGACATGCCTTTACTCTTGTTAAGTTGATATATACTTTAAGAACATATCTCATGGAATCCAAGATAAAAACCTTTGTGCCACATACAACTATCTAAGCTATCTTCATGCAACAGGAGTCATCAAGCAAAAGGCGCAAATAGATCAACAAGATCAGGAAGTATGACATGGAAGTCAAAACAACCAAGCTGATTAAAGGTCAAAGCCTAACCAAAGTTATGGTTGATGCAAACTTGGATGCATATAAAATACACTAGCTGAACCCTCACCCATCTTATTCCCTGGGTCAATTGAAAGATTGTGCTTGGCATAAGGATGCTATCTTTTATTTAGACAATCTGAGTTGTCCACCAAGATTAGATGAAAAGCAAAGAACATTGAGATTGGAAGCTAAAAGCTATCTATTGTTTGAAGGTTAATTATTGTGGAGAAACCTGGATGATGTTCTCAATTAAATATTTGGACATGCAGCAATCAATTAAAGTTGTTAAGGAATGCCATCAAGGATTGTGGAGTGCATTTTATGTCAAAAACTACTACTTATAAGATCATGGGAGGAAGTTATTAGTGGACCACACTGTTCAAAGATGTGGCTAAGTTTGTTAAGCAATGTGATGCTTGCCAAAGATTCTCTGATGGATTAAATTTTGCAAGTGCTCTCCTCCTCACTACCATTTCAGCAAAGACTCCATTCCAGCAATAAGACAGACTTTACAGAGGAGATGACAAAAAAATATTCAACAATGAATGCAGGTGGATATTGGTGGCTACTGGTTATTTCATAATATAAGTAAAAGCACTCCTTACAAGAAATGCAACCTCAAAAGTAATAATTGAATTCTACTATAACAATATGATTCCCAGGTTTGGTGTGTCATCTAGAATAGTTGTTAATAATGCATTGTATTTAAGGTCTCGAAATTTTGTTGTTGTGTATTTGCAATTGGGGATCTCATTAACACATTCACTTTAATATCACCCATAGATAAATAAATTAGTTGAGGCCAACAACAAAAGCATCATAAACATCATCAAAAAAACCTTGAATGCAAACAAGAAAAGAGGGGATGATAAACTAAAATTTATTGTTTAGGCAGATAGAGTAACACATAAGAAGGCTGCTGGAAAGAGTTTGCTTGAAATAGTCCATGCAATAGAGGCCAAGCTACCAATCAGCCTTACTTTACCAGTCTGCAAGATGTGGTAGATTGAAGGCAAAAATGTAGACATCATATCCCAAAGAGTGCATGAGCTCTTAGAGCTTGAAGAAAAAAGAAGAGTTGACCATACAAGAAGCTTGTTATAACAACAAAAAAATGAAATACCTATTTGATATGAAGAATATCAAGAAGGAATTTCAAATTGAGAGATCTTATCCTCATGTAAAATTCTAGTTCAAAGATGAGCAAGCATAGGAAATTTGATGCCTTATAGGTTAGGGCCCTACGAAGTTGATGAAGAACATGGTCAAGGCACTTTTTACCTGAAGAGTTTGGATAGGGATTTCATATAGCTACCAATACATGGGCAATACCTTAAACACTACTCTTGGGGATAAGGTTCTTTGAACCTTAGTCTATTATTTGCTTCTTCTTATTGTCTACTTTTGTGATGTACATGTCTATATTGTGTGTATGATCATGATCCTTTGCTTGATCATGATGAAGTGTCTTAGTCTCCACTTTTGTCTTTGTTTTAGTCTGCTCCTAGAAACCGGGATCTTTCTTGTGCCTATCAATGAAGGAATTTACAAGTTAATTGTTGGATTGTTAAGTAGACTCATAAAGTTTTGCAACCCCTGTTATTTATCTATTTGCATGTGTAGAACCTACTTTATGTGTGGTTATGGGTGAACATATTCTTCAAGTATACCTTGACCAAGATATCCTATTTGATTTCAATTATTACATATTTTGCATAAATCTCATACACTGTTCCAACCGAACACAGTCCTCAGTCTAATTTGTTACCCATTCTATCATTCCAACATGTTAATACAAACTACACATTACAATCACATGTTAATACAAACTAAACATTACAATCAGTTTCAACTGTTTGCTTTTTCCAGCTTTCATATGCAAGTGTATAACAGCAATAGGGGTCTATATATATTTCAAACACTTTATCTAGCAAGTCTTTTTTGCTACAAAGGTGTATAGTCTTGTTTGTTCAAACCAGCACGTAGTTGATGTTATGGCAACCAAAGTAAAGGTACAATGTTAATTGGGTATGCAGCACAATAATCATTCAATCCTTGTGATATCATATAACTCAACGCCATAGGGAAACTACCCTCGGCCTAACAAAATCAAAAGTGAAGGTTACCCATTTCAATAATTGGCCTTTACTTGCCCAACCTAAGCATGGGTATTGTGATTGTTTTCCTGAGTTCAACACCCTCGGCACTTTGATAATTATCCAACCTTAGAAATCTGGGGCTCACAACTCAAATCACCAACACAAACATCATGAATATGAAAGTAGAACCCACATTCAAAACTGCAATATGAAAAAGCTACACAATGCAGTTAAATACTATAAGTTGGCGTCCACATCAACATTAACTTGAGAGATAAAAACCCATCACATCATGGAAGTGAAAGTGGGGTCCTTCATAATTGCAAAGTGGAGGAGCTGCATAATTCAATAAAATGTAGATAGCTGTAACAAGCCAACAAGACTTTCATAATTACTCCATGAAGCACACACGTAAACATTAATGGGCCAATCATAAACTCAGCTCAGGAACAACGCAACATTACATGAACTGGCAAGTGTGACTAGACTCAGGGACGCATGGCATGATATCACTAACTTGTTTTTAAAAGACTTCGTAAGAAAACCGTAACGTGAAGGTCTTATGCAATGCACTAAAAAATCAACACATGAACACTAACAAGGACTACAGTTATAATTGATTGTGATTGGATAACTTAAAGAATGAAACAAATGCAACTGATTAATGACAGAAAAGGGTCAATACGACTATAACATTAAAGGGGATGAGACTATAAAATTAAGTGAAATAAACTGAAAAAATAATCAATGTTAGAATAGAAGAATACGACAACATATACAAAGGGCCAAAGCTCAAAAGGACTGAGGTCTAAGTCATTAAAATATAAAAATAAAAACCTTACGAACTAAAAAGACTAAAACCGTAAGGATCTCATCAGAAAGTACAAGAACATTAACAACAAACCTTATGACCAGCAAACAATGCAAAGGAGCACAAACCAGAATATTACAACTTGCATACAAGAAGTTTAAACTAGAAGAGATGTGCTTAAAAATGGAGAAGTCTTATGTGGTGAATAATGTTCTCTATGTGAAAATCATATGCTAGAAAGAAAGCATATCACCTACAAAATGCAAAGGCAGCATCTAAGTGATTGATTCAGGTAGCAATAGAATCTAATTAGCTCTTATGTTGTCTTTGATTTGAAATTATCTAAAAGTCACATCCTAATCGACATAAGCCAGTTCAAATGTGAGATTCATGCAAAGTGTATGTATCTCTCAATAATGTTTAATTACTTTCACTTTGGATCAATTTGAGGTCTGGCGTAGATAAAGTGTCGTGATAGATTTGCCCACTTGAGCTTGTCATGTACTGGGTATACATTCGAGGTGCTGTTGAAGAAAGCATATTCCACCAATGCAAAATAACAAAAAGATAATCACACCTTCAACTTGGCTATGAAGATGATTGCCACATAGCCTAGAGATTGTTTTTTTCTTTTTGCTAGAAAGATGGAAAGAAAGGACACCTTATTGAAGAAAAGATCTTCTTAAGGGATTTCGGAAGTTACTGGAAAAATAGAAAGGATTTAGCCCAAATAATTCCCAGCTGGCATACTCCCTATAGAATGGGAGTCTCATTGAAAGTATCTGATTCTAGGCTCCTCAAAAATGATGGTAGATGTAAGTGAAGATTTTTTGGAAAAGGCCTACACCAAAATTTGTTTTTTAATACATAACACTAATGATCTTGTGAATGTAATGCAAGTTTCAAGGTTATCCTCCAAGATAGATGGAAAAGCAGCTACCACCAAATTCAAATCATGGGAGGAGATGAGTGGAAAATATGGTCTCATACCAAGAACTGTCTAACAGTAGGGTGGAAAATGTCAAAACTTGCAGCTATTGAAACCTGGATTCAACGGCCTCCCCCTTCCACCCCCAGCAGGTGCAGATCAGATCTGCATGGAGGGAAAATGTCACATATGATTGACTGGCAATTTCATCACAGTTTTCTTAAAATACCATGTGCCTTATACAGGAGATATTGTATCCATTTATTCACATGCCTTTTGCTGCTTATATTATGAAATGAAATCTGAATCTGCTGATGTGTGAGAAGTCTAACATGCAGAGACCTGAATAAAGAAGTCAAACTACACATATCTGTAAAGTTCTAAATCTGGAAATACAGCTGAACCACAGGTATATTCTAAACTTGAAATAAGGTTAAATCCAGTATGTTCAACGGAGAATTCTGCAATCTGAAAATCTAAAACCCATGGAAATAAAAGCTGTAAATTGGATTTTTTTTCCTTGTTTGTATTTTCTTTTTCTGAATTTACGAATAGAACATCCTAAATAAAAGCTGTAAATTGGACTTTTTTTCCTTGTTTGTATTTTCTTTTTCTGAATTTACGAATAGAACATCCTAGACAATCTAGACAACAAAAAGGGGAAATTTCCAAATACCAGAAAGTGACTAAATGCAATAAAAATTTCACCTGACATCACCATAGTTCTTCCAACCAGTACAAAATTTAAAAACAATGTACATCAACTTGGGCCAAAGAACCTCCATAAGCAGCAGGAAACTATGCCTGATCCAAGTTGGTTACCTTTGCAAATTAAACTCCAAATCAAATCTCACTTCAGGGCTTAATAGTTTAATATATATAATGTTCTCTTTATTTATTGACAGCTTTTGCATTTGGAATGAAATAAAATTATTTTTATTCCAAAAAGATCATCCCAGTTATTAACAATCTAAAACTAACATAGTGCATATTTTCTGCTATATACTCTTAGGCTACCCCATCTAATATAAATTTGTGCATTTTCATTCCAATTTCATTATAGGATCTCTCTCACTAGAAAAACTACACAGTAATGTTCCCTTAAGCAATTTCTTACGGTTTGGACTAAATCCCTTTTTCCAAACCGCAAGAGACTTCTTTCTATCTATAGCTTGAACACAGTTCTCTTTTGTTTGCTACAAATGTATGATTTGCAGATGTATATAGTAGCAATGCCCTTGTTTTTTATGAGTTAGACCATAGAGAGATTGATCAATGCAAATGCCTATCTTTGATATTGAAGAAGACTAAGCTAAAGAAGTTTATTTGTCAGACAGCAATTCTGATATGATTCTTTGATCTGACTTCAGGCAACCAAGTTGATGGTGGTATGGATGTTTGAAGGAGATTATCTTAGATCAACATTATGTTTATCTGAAATGCAAGATTTTATCGATCTGCGAATAGATATCGTCCTTCAATTATATACAGATTGATCTGAATATATATATATAGGGTTCATATGCTGGTGTTTGTAAATTGACTCTATAATATTGTCTCTGATTAGTGATAAGCTTGTGGATGACATAATCTAATTCTGATCCAACCAATAGTTGATATAATGGCCAATCTGAAGTCATGTTTCACTATCTCTGATGTGTGATCTTTATGCCATCTTATGTACTGTCGCCATCTCTGATAGAATCTATTTGCACCTGCGATTCTTGTCTCTTGTTGATGGTGAATTAAATCCGCCCAAGTCCTGTTTTGCTATCTCTGATGTGTGATCTTTATGCCATCTTATGTAGTGTCGCTGTCTCTGATAGAATCTATTTGCACCTGAAATTATTGTCTCTTGTCGATGGTGGATTAAATCTGCCCAAGTCTGACTTTATAAGTCTGCTGCTCAATCTTGAGCTTAATGCCTTAATCTGAATTCGATATTAGAATTAAAAGCTTTGATGTTTTCCTTTGGACAATACCTCATTCTAAATTTATAACTTCAATATTTCGTAGAGTCGGCATCTCTTCATGTTTGCACCCTTCTTTAATTATGGGTCAGCTATTACTCTTATTTAACTTAATCTTTTCTTTGTATAAGATTGCCGCCCTAGCTACCTTTATTAATAATAAATATTTTGTTGATTTTGCTAATGCCTCATTTGAGTCAGCCAGGATATTAATTTAATTCGATTTTTCCCTAATACTTGGTCGGATCCCAATTAAATAAATTGCTGAAAACTCCTCTTCTTTATTCTAGGTTGGCCCTCAATAGGTAATCGCCCAAGCCTTATTTATATGAACATGGTTTCTGCTTTATCCTTAGTTCAGGGGCATGACATATAACAACCTTAAACTAACATAATGCATATTTTCTGCTATATATTCTTAGGCTAGCCCATCTAATACAAATTTGTGCATTTTCATTCCAATTTTATAATAGGATCTCTCTTGCTATAAAAACTACACAAGTTTCAGGCATCGGATTCATGCCCTCATCCTTGAATTGCTTTAACTACAAAGCAAATGGAATGTTAGATGTTGATCATAAAGGGGTAATAACATTTTGGACCTCAGTTCCATTCCTCTCATTGTTTATGCCCTTGTGTGGTAACCACCTCATAAGGTAGGCCCTGAAATATATCTGAAACATTGCCAGCTACTTTGTTATTACCAGATGGATCATCTTCACTATTTGAAAGTAGAAAATCTTTTAAGTCTTTGTTGAACTGTCTTCATTTCTTAAAAAAGTTCCCATCTTCACCTTGAACATAAATATATTCTGTGGTTAAGGAGATATTTGTGTTTTTCCCGATTCATTAATTTCAAATATTTGATGGGAATTGGCACTTTCTGCCTTAAAAGTTCTTGTCCGATCCTTGTTCCATTTGTTAAAGTAGCCACTTTACCATGACAACATCTTCCTTACTTGGGGCTAGGAAGCGAGAACTATAAAAAGGTGTTACACTTAATTGTAATTCATCTTGTGGCTCCTGCCATAATATTTTTGTTCCTTATTGCACAGATCCAAGATTACTCACAACATGGTAATCACACACTCCAAATCCATTGCAGGTGATCTCTTTTATCATTTTTGTTAGTGTAAATAGGGCCAATACATAACTAGTTAGTTAATCTCACTTTCTCAGTTGACCTTTTCACATTACTTAAAATTCCACTTAGGGGCTTCTAGAGTTTTGTCTCGCCTCATGTGGTTGAGACATGTCCTCACTTCACACTTTGTGAGACATATATTGCATGCACACTTGCCACTTGCTCACACACTTGTTAAGTGAGCTCACAAGTATTGCACTTCTGGAGAGGTGGTCAGTCATTTTGTCCGACTTTCCTACCTCCACTACCTTGCCTATATATGCAATGCTTCTACATGCATTTTACTCAACTCTTCGATAATATCAATTCGGCTCAATTGTCTGCTCATAGCTTGTGAAACTTCGACTTGTTTCTTGTTTTCTAAACCATGGCAATCCCAACAATTTTAAAACCAATTTGATAAAACTTATGATGATAATTAGCATCATTCCCCATTTGCAACACAGTGATCTGAGATCTCTGATGATTCAAAATTCATCATCTTTCTCGTCACCCACCTTTAACAATCCCTGAAAATAAAACCAAAATATTCTCAAGCTCTGAACTATCTGAGTGGACAGGAGTGCTGACTTTACTTTTATGGTTCTTGACATCGAATGCATAGTCCTTGCGTCCTTTCAAAAATGAGTCCTCTGCGAAAATTTTCTTGTACAATTGATCGCACAATCTTCCAAATTCTACAAGGTAAATTCCAAATTGCACTTATTTCAAAAATGATATGAGACATTACTTAAATGAAAATCTAACTCGAACTCCATTTAAAAAGTGTTGATCCTTTATGAATCTTTAATGAAATTCATTAACTACTATTCGGAATGACCATTTAACATTTATCCATAGCACTGGTATCTGCCAAGAAGCCAAGAGTTTATTTTTGATACAAATATTATGAACCCAGCCATGCATCAGAAGTCTAACAAGCTGAGGTTTGAAAGAACATATGCCTGAATTTTTCAATTATCTAAAAATAACAGGCTACGGATTTTGACAAAAAAAACAGCCAGCTGAATTATTTATCAAAAAGCTGGAAACCGATGGGTAGACTATGGTAGTTAATTGGTCAATTAGGAAGTTGTGGTGACGTTGTGCACAGGATTAATCAAACAAATGATATATGCAGCTTCAAGTTCAAAACAGAATTTAGTTTTATCAATTTTATTATTTTATCAATGATCTGCTGGTTATTCACCTTCAGAGGCCTGCACCATCCCAAAAGGTTTACAAAATTAGGCCTTTGCTTTTTGATACTCATGTTTCTGCTGATACTGAAACATTTATTGAGGACGTGATGGACATCCTTCAGCAGGCAAAAAGGAAATATTGAACAGTGCAAAGCTTATAAGAAAATAGCATATACAAAGCAGAAAATTAAAAACTGTATGTAATTCTTGATAAGGTAACAGTATATCTACATAATTACCGATTTTTCAAACAACCTGAAAATGAAAAAAAAATGGTCCTTGGCAAATTTTTAGAAAGCTGGGCAACGATGCTAATCTTTTGAACCAGCGAAATGAATTAGATATCTCTTTTATTTTCAATATATCGATCTTTATCATTATAGGTGAGAAGGGAATGATTCAACTAGAGAACATAGGAACTATTAAGTTGAGCCACAGGTTTTCCCAGAAATTTTTAGATAGTTAAGAGAATCCTAGAGATAAAGATGACTGTATTACTGCCATGATGAAGATCTAATAAGTGGAACTAGTCAAATGGGGAGAACAACCAATTGCTAATGTTACTAGGATAACTGATGCAGAACTAGAAAGATTCCAATGCAAGTTGTTGGAAGAGTTCTCTTTGTAGGATGTGCTTTACGGTGACTTTTGAACTGTGAGGTTGTTTCAAAATTGGCTTGGATTGATGCATTTGTAAACTTCATTAGAAAAAATCACACAAAAATACTTTTGCCTTATTCATATATTATAAATATTTACTTAAAAATAGGTTATTTAGAGTCTAGAAAAGCAATGTATAGTAAAAATTTCTATTAGTATAAAATACATAGTATTAACAGCACATAATTGGAATTTCTCCATAAAATTTTCATCTCAAATAGGAGATTATTTGTTGTCAATAGGAGTGAAAGGGTAAGAAAATGTCTATATCCAAAAAAACTATTCTAGCCAATGAAAGTCCATTTAAAAAGAAAGTTCGTCAAGGACTTATGACAGAATATCCTAACAACTTTTTCTACCTTCATTTTAGCAGACTTTTGTTTCTGTGAGTTATGTAAGAATACACCTTCTGGCAGCAGAGGATAAGCTTCTGACAATCAACACGGCTCAAGCGATCCAGAGGGAAACTTCAGGTTGTGGGTAACACATAAATTGATTCTTCTGCAACTCAAATATCAGTTCAAAGCTCCCAGAAGCTTCTGATTAAGATTGGATAATTTCTAGAAACATTCTATAAGTCAAGTTATTTTCTAGAATTATTTTCTTGTTAAGCCAAAAAGGAATTTAATAATTAAGAAGAGTGTCATTTTACATCAAGACACATGCAGTGGACTATTTTTGAAAAGAGAGAATGTGAATATATTATCAATTGTACAGTTATAGTCTGGTTTCAGTGATGACAGACTTGTTCACCTTTCATTCTTATTGACCGAAAGAGTTTTATCAGGTGCATGTCAGGAATGGAGATGCCTACACTCAATGTGTCCGTTCCATGAATTGTGGAACAAAGCATCCAGAATACTGAAAACTTGATGGGCCTTATAAGCAGTCAACATTTCACATCATCCACTCCTGACAACAAGAGAGACTGCTCATATATAAGCTATCTTGGCTTCAATACTAATACAAATGATGATGATTTTTAACTAAGAGCTTATGTATCATATGCATTATGAAAATGTCTCTGCTGGTCATGAGAAAGTAGCAAACGAAACTTAAGCACTAAAACGGTAGGATTACAAGAGTCAAACCAAACAAGGAAACAAAAATCGGCATTCTTTCTTTCTGCATCCTTTTTTACATGGGATATCCATATTACAAGTTTGAAACCTGTCTATCGTTTCTCTTTCTGTATAGTTATAGAAAAGATGATCTGTGTTTGATTACATGCTGCCCGTAACACTTTTATCTAGTAGTCAGAATATTGCACCGTGAAACTTCAGAAACATCCTAAGAGATAAATTTAATCACCATGAGGCTGCTAATAGAAAGAATGGAGTGTACCTGCAATTAGATTAGTTCAAGCACACTGCTCAGGATGGTTAACTCCTTAAAGATTTTTAACCATGGACAAAGAAAAAGGAAGAGAGCTTCCTAATGTTGGATTGCAGGCAGAACAGACTTTAAATTAAGCTGCAAGCCGCAATTCATCATGGATTCAAACACTGTTAGGAACAATTTTCTGTTGCTGCAAATGAAGTCGCTTGGAAGAACACTGATGCTGAAATGACAAAGTGGCTAGGACTTGCTGCGGCGAAACTCAAACCAAATTTCATAGTGGTTAAAAAGGAGGCTATCATGAGTATGTTTTCCCACATACTCTAGGCCTACTTTTGAAAGACTTTTCGAACAGTCATTGTCCCCACGCAATCGAGTACAAAATTTGATGTTGTGGGAAACAAAGAGGCGCCCATGAATTGGAGCCAGCCTGGGTGCCAGCCTTTCCAGCCCTGTCCACACAAGTGCATCAGGCATGTGAAGAAATACTGCACTAGCATAGATTAAATCATACTGCACATGTTCTCCCCCTTCCCTTGTAAGCCTGCTTAGGTCCATATCTTCACTGCGCACAATGAGAGGACGTTTGTGAAGGAGACCCTGTGCGGGAAGCTCATACCTTAATGCTGCCATGAGGGACAATTCATCTCGCTCAATGCAGTGAAAATTGCCCGGGTTCAAATGGCGAATGAAATGCAGGGCCACTCTGAGGGTACCGCAGCCCACCTCCAGCACTTGATGCTCCCGCCTCAGCATTATAGCACTCCCAAGAAACTCATACACATCCCTCCCTCCTGCCCACGGCTCCCCATAATTGCTGTGATGCTCCTCCACTAACAATTCACCTGGACATGCCATTGCTGTGTGGTTGTTGTCATCATAATGTGAAATTCCTTTATATCTGTCCACATAGATGGTAAGAAATTTTAAGGAATGGAAAACTTTAAGAATTATCAAATGGTACGCAAATCTTGTTGGTTCAAAATATGAAATACATGTATTATAAGAGAATTTTCAGGGCATAAGTTTAATGCTAATAAATTTATATTTTGACAATTGTAAAAAATTTGTTTACAACTCAAAGAAAACCTGAAGGACAGGGTTTTTTTTCTCTTTCACGTAGTTTGGAAATTTTGTGAAAAATTAGCTGATTTGCTAAAACAAAGCCCATACAAAAGACCCCGTGGTCCACCCACAACATTCTATGTTCACTTCTATCGCAGGGTTTGCAATGTACCTATGCATATGATATTAAAATGTAAATGGGTTATAAGCGTCACAAGTCAGCTACTTGGTGTCCTGTATTTATAATCTCATGCACCTATGAACATTACAGGGTTGTTCAAACTCTTCCTGTGAAATCAAGATTTTATTTTCTATTAAAGGGTTTGTGATGAAGTTGAATGCAACGTTTAGCATCCTTCCAACAAAATTGGTCAGTAATCACAAGAATTTATTATCTAAATGGGTCATCTGTGTCTCAAGACAATTTCTGAAAAATCCATTATATGATAATATGGTATTCCGAGGTATAGGGTTGTCCACAAAGAAATTTGAAGTAGAAACATTTTGTTACAGAGGTATATGATTCATTAGTTTATGTGTGCCACAAGTGCCCACTCCAAAACCAACTTACATCATGACCCGGTGCGCCTGTAGATAAATTATAGGACTGATCACAAAGAAAAGAAAAGGGGAAAAAACGTCATTTTGTTCGGCAGTTCTCAAATCTGAGATGATGCAGCAAAATAGTCGGTTTAACCTTTTTAAAATTAAATTAAACTGACAGATTAAAGAACGAATTAAAAAGGTCTGCACTTACTTCCGCAGATCTTGAAGTTGCTCTTCTCTGGTGCGAGGATTAATGCCCTTACGAAGCTGATGCCATCCTTGGCCTTCACCCAAATGATTCTTCTCTAGTTGCGCTTTGGCCCATTTCATGTCATCCTCAGAAGGAGGGCCTACTGGATCTTCCGAATATGATTGCCCAGTATACGTGATCTGTTGCCGCTGCTGCTTCTGTTGAGATATAGTGATATAACATACAGACGGAAGAATATTATAAAGAAAGAAAAAGACAAGCAACAGTAGCAGTGAACCTCCCACAATAGGAAGAACCATACCAATGCTCTTCGAACCCATTCTTCTCACTCCTTTCAATCAAGCTAACAGCTCTTAAATCTGCCCATTAGACGCTGATCTCCCCTCTAAACGTGTGCAGAACCTAGTGTTTTATCCAGTGGCACCCTAAATCCTACTCTGGATCCACCTCAAACAATCTGCTACAACCTAAATCTTTAAGCTTGTTTTTTATGGAATTAAAACATGTTGCAATGTCATTCAACGTCCATTGTGGGAACTGGGAAGAACACCCTTATAATTATTTGAGAAAAGAAAATTATTACAGATCTGAAAAAGGCTAGCCAAACTTGTTCCAGTTTGTATCACCGACACCGAGTCCAAAACGGCGAAAATTACTTACCCATGTCCAAGAGCACGCGCATCCGGGAGGCCCCTTTTTACTATAGTTGGGCAATCTTCCCTTTTTGCTTAGGGACCCATTTCTAGTGCGTGTAGAAATGGTGGTTTCTATTAATATAACAAAAGAGTACAATATTAAAAAAAAAAAAAGGATTCATCTATTGTTTACATGCATTATCATGAGTGTGTTATCAAAATATTTATATTACATAAGCATATTAGACATATTATGTGTTGAAGAGTGTTATCCTTGATCATTATATATCTGTTGAACTAGTATCCTAACATGGTTTGACACAAAAAAGTAATTGCTCTTGCCACATACAAATGAAGAAGTGCCAAAACTTGTTTTTATGTGGGAAAAATTTAAAGACGTTAAGGCAAAATAAAGATAATATTTTAAAAAATAGTAGAGAATAAATCTATAGGCATAAATCAAGTCCATGAACCAAATTAGATCCATAGTTGAAAGATTGAATTAATAGGCATAAGATCAAATCCTTAATCAATCTAGAGCACAAATATTAGCTCTGTTCATTTTTTATGTTTTTGATATAGATGTTAGGGTGGCTGATTTTGTTATTCCCTGGGTGGGTGATATGTTGAATATGTATCTGCTGACGATGGTTTTGTGTCGATACTGTCAATTTACTTACAAAGTTGTAATTTGTTAATGGTCGCCCTTTGGGTTGGGTTGTAAAGGGACAACACCCTTGTTTTGTTGTATTTATTTATCAAAAACATTCACCAATTTTAAATCATTCATCCAAGCATCATTGATATTTTGGCATTATTGGTGGATTGTCATCTCACATGTCAGAGCCTCATTGCTAAATAATTTTATTGTTTTATTCAATTTATGAAGCATTTATTTATTTATCATTCCTTGTGAGTTATGAATATTGGTACAATTTATTTATTCTCCCTCAATATATGCAAAAGGGATTTTATCCCCTCTTTCATGTGCAAAGGATTGTTTATTTTCTTTCTGAATTTGGTGAACCCTTTCCAATGACACCCTCATAGAGCTTTCGTCCTTAGGATTTTATCTTTTAATATTTTTATTATTTAGAGCCAAGAGTGATTCATATTAATTTATTTTTGTACCTATCTTTAGTGTTTATTCATGTCACGGGCTAAATAAAATCTTAGTCATCATTTATAAAGGGATGTTCATCTTAAAACCCTAATATAGATAACCACTCAAATGTATGAAACTCTTATTCTAATATGATTTCTTATGATGCTCATGTTGAGAATCATATTGAGAGACATGAAGAAGAACACGGTTATGATCATGATTTATATGTTATTATAGCATCATTAATTGTACGTCTTTAATTAGGTTGTCTAATTTCATAATCTCCTGACATTCATTTTAGTATTCCTCATTCCTCTATGCATTATAAGACCTTTATTGATTTAAATTGGTATTTAAATTAATATTATGGGTCCTATTACGTTTTAATACATCAACACTTTGTTGTTTGGGCCCTTATTTCAAGTGTGCCCTTTATCTTATTCAGTTTAACCCTATATGGGTTGTATTCAGTCAAAGTTCAATGAACCTTTTCCCCCATCTAAATATTATATCTTTTCATAAGAATACATTTCTAGCATTAAGACCCTATTATCTTGCATTCCTAAAAATTTAGGCCAATTTTGTCAGGCGACATTAATCGATATTTTTTGGCTAAATTTTTGAGAGGATATTATGTTAGTCTTACCCTTTCTGAAACTATCCCTAATGTGAAAATATGATAATTCTAATATAACCAAAAGGTTATTTTACTTTGATATCCCTATGTATGACATCTTTCCTAATCCATTTCAACAACACGAGACATCTCATCATCACAAAACAACACATCAGTTTGCATTTCAATTCAAGAGAAATTCTTCTTCTTCAAGGATAGATCTATCATCTAAGTTCAAGGAGAAGCAAGCTATATCGAGGCATCTTCATTTGTGTCTCAATTATAATTTCATGATGGATTTTACCATGTTATTGCATCAACACATGGATAACTTATCCTAATAACATTGCATCATTGATTGGAGGTATAATCATTTCAATTAACCATTTGCATTCATGCATTTCAATTTAGATTTCTATTTCAATTCATCATCATTGTAGGGTTGAATCCCAAACTGGGATTTGACTAAGGAAACCCCTTGCCCCAAATACCACTTTTCTCCTCTTGTGTGCAAATCCAGGTCCAACTATAAGCTACCGACAAAAACCAAAGATGAAAAGTGCTCAAGACACTAAGATGGAGATCCACTCCAAAATTCATTAGAAAACACCTGGTCAAGGGTGCTTCGGGTGGCATTGACCTAGTCAAAAGCACTTAGGACAATATTGACCTCCCAGATTGATTGAAATTTGGTAGAGGCCCAGTGCAATATTTTAGTGTTGCAAAATATAGTTCAATGCTTAGAAATTCACCATGCGGGTTAATTTCACTTAGGCTGACATTGGCATTCTAATTTTAACCCATATTTTAGACATGGGTTCCTCTTTGTCTCCTCTTTCCAAATCTATAATCCTTTCTTTTGTATATGTTCTAATATTTTTTATGTATGTTAAAAAGTCACAATTTCTCATCTTTGGCCTTAGAACTAGCATTCGATTTGTTAGAATTTGAAGAATTCAATCACCAAGATATGATGACATGTAACTGATTGAATGTTTGATAATGTTAAGTTAAAGATGATGCAAGACATTAAATCAGTTAATGGTTTGTATTGTCATTGATGTCAACTTGATATCATATGTACGGTCATGTACATAATGCCAAAAAATTTAGAGAATCAATGGAACAAAGATTATGCTTTCAGTAATGCATAAAAGTCAAGTATTCACTAAGTGACAGACAACACCGACAGAGTGCACACCATCGATAAATGCAAAGAACAAAAAGTCATAGTGATACCTGGCGATCAAAAGACAGTGTTGCCCGACGAAGAAAAATCACAGAGTTGCTCGACAAGAAAAATCCAATGATGCCCGACTGACGGAGATGAGTTACACCGACAGAACTGGCAGTTGTCACCGACGACTAACTGCAAAGTTGACCGACATAACAGAGAGTTCAGAAAATGACAAAATATCTAGCTGGCAGAGCTTAAGGATAGACTTAACTGGTTGTTTTATTTGTTTTATTCGACCAGAGTTAAGTAATTAATTTAAAGAAGATTTGTACAGTTGGTAAGAAGATAACTACGAGATAAATCAGGAGTTAAAGCCATAAATCAAATTGGCTGGATTGTTTTTCATGCCAAGAATCAAGAATCAAGACTAAAGAAATATAATGTCTATATAAGAGACAAGCATAATTCATTTCCGTAATCACAAGCAATCACAAACACGAAAGGGGAGTGAATAGAAAGAGGATGTTGAAGAGAGACTGATGAAGGATAACTTCATACAATCCTGATCAATCGAGTTGAAGGAGAGCTAAAGAATTCTGCAAACACCGACAAATAGTGAAGCACAACATCACAGAGAAAAAAGTGTGGAGCATAAAGAATTGAATTGATACATTGATCAGAGAGGTATTGTACTTAAATAGATCTGAAAATCTGCAATTCAAGTTGCATTAGAAACAGGTCATAATGTTTCAGTTTAACCATTGAAGCATCAAGTCTCTTAACAGAGCAGGACTTAACCGTCTTCTATATTTGAGGCATATCCTAACAGATTGCCAAAAAGGTTGATTCATGAAAGTAGCATTGAAATTGCATAAAGCCTACTGACAGCCTAAGAAGAAGGTCAATTCAAGGATGGTAGCAAGATTTGCCTAAAGCCTATTGATAGTCTAAGAAGGAGGTTGATTCAAGGATGGTAGAAAAATAAATGTTAGATACTAAGTGACAACCTCTATGTATAAAATCCTCTAACAAGGTCACACCTAACAGTGTGTTTGTAACCTTTAACAGGGTTGGCTCCTAACAGGGCTCACTTCAGAAGAGTGAAAATTTGGGGTA
>MU224895.1:1090451-1125909 GCA_018584345.1 Thuja plicata
CCCCCCCCCCCCCCCCCTCTCAGTTATTACTAACAAGATCCACTATATGCAAAATACACGTCACAAAAGCAAAGAATGGAGACACAACTCATAATGATCTGAAAGATGAAATATTCATTTAGAGAGGGAATTGAGGGAATTACAAAAGAATTAATAATTACAAAGAGATAAATCCTTATAAAGGAGATCGAACACCAGAAGGTGGAGAAACCTAGGTTGCATGATAATAATTAACAATAGAATTAAGTATTATATGCCTAAAGTTTAGCTTAAGTGAACTAGAGATAAAGAGGTGACTGAATAATTAAATCAATAATAATTTGATTAATAAGTGAAAATATTATTTTACTCTAACACCCCCTCCCCCCTAAGATAAGCTCAGGGAGAAGCTAAGAACCTAGAAACAACAACTGAAAGAAAGAAATGGGTCACGATAATATGGCCTAATCAGGTACCCAAGTACAAAAATCTCTGTAAAGAGGAGAAAAGGAGAAACCCCAATGGGAAAAACCCCTCTCCGAAAAGAGATGAAGACTAGTGAAGGATTGAAGAAGCCTCCAAACTAGAGAATGTCCCAGAAGATAGGGACAAAGATCAGGTAGAGAAGAATGTAATTTGCATGAGTTCCCTCAAATGACACTACTCAAATCAGGATGGAAAACAAAGGCAAACATTGAAACTTGAAGATACAAATGGAAAAAACACCAAAGTTTAAAGAGTTGATCAAAAGAAGAACATGTAGAACACCACCGAAGCATGAAGCTACAAACACTGTTAAAGAATAATTGTTGGAACCTCCACTGAAATAGAATTTGATCAGGTAGAGAAGAATGTAATCAACATGGGTGCCTTCAAATGACACTACTCAAATCGGGATGGCAAACAAAGGCAAACTTTGAAACTCAAAGATACAGATGGAAAAAAACTCCAAAGTATGAAGAGCTGATCAAAAGATGGAAGGATGCCTCCAAAATAGGAATGAAAGAGTGTCCATATGGTAAATGATCCATCTTACCAAAATGCATAGGTACCCAGCCACTGCATTTGCCTAGTACATAGGAACAAATATTAAATACCTAGCTCACTCCATAGAACGAAGGAAGCATTAGAACCAACGGGAAATACCCCCCCCCCCATAATGCTGAGCATGTATGACAAGTACACTGAAAGAGTATGCCAATAATAACTGCATGTCAAAGAAAGTACAAGCACATATAAAGGATGGTGTCAAGGATGATCAATCTATGGACACACATAATGAGGCTAATGTCGTAGAAGGAACACTCACTTGACAAAGGTAGATCAAACCCCCCCATGGCACTTTATTATGTAGTGTGAGTACAAACAGGCACAAAACGTGCAAGAGCCCAAGTATGCAATGATGGCACTTTATCTCAGTGTGTTTGCAAAAAGAAATGCTACAAAAAGATGTTTACAATGCTCAGGAATGACAAAAAGTTGTAAGAACATATGTAATAGCTAAAAAGGAGTCATCCCATGCAAGGAAAATGATCCTAGGACCTGAAACATCCAAGTATCCACTAGAATGCCAAAAACAAAAAAACTAAATAAAATGTACCTTGAGAAGATTCTAGTGATGAGACCCATATAAGAAGAAAGAGAACATAACCAACTTTTTGACGACATGCGGATGTCAAAAAATGGAGTCTGGAGGAGAAAGATATGACGACCGGAGTGCAAAATGGAACACTGACTTTGACTGGAAAAAAACCTTGCAAGACAAAAAATTAGAAAACCAAATTTGTAAAATTAGATCAGGCTCAAAATCGTCTTTTCGACGATATCTCGTTTGGTGAAAAATGCCTCTGTTTGCTCAAGTTATGAGAAAAAATGGATAGGTACCCTAGAAGTAAAAAAAAAAGAGTTTGTGGCTCTGCGGTGTCTCCTTGGGCGATGGTGGTGTAGCGGTGGCAAAATCTGGTGGTGTGCGACATAGTGGCAATATATCTGGGAGGATCTTCTTGGGGCTAGGCGATCGGTGTTAGCCGAGCGCAGAGCTCAGCGAGCTGAGCTTGCTAGCGGTGCCTCAGTTTTACTAAAAAAGGCATTTTTTTGCATTTTTTGAGATGTTCTCGAATTGCATACCTAGAATAGGGGCACATGCAAAAACAATTTGCCTTAGATGGAAACTTTGTCCAAAATGGATGTGCTTTATATGGAAATGGGGGGTTTTTGGACATTGTGAGTGCAACTGTGAGCTCAGTTTGTACCCAAAGTGCTCCAAAAAATAGCTCCTTCCTAGATCCATCTAAAAATTTCAAAAAACATGAAACCTTCGACTCTCCAAAAAAACTTCAAAAAACTCAAGAACGGGATACAACAACAAGGCTCTGATACCATGTTAGAATTAAAAGAATTCAATCACCAAGATCCATTGTATGCAAAATACCTATCACAAAAGCAAAGAATGGAGACACAACTCATAATGATTTGAAAGAAGAAATATTGATTCAGAGAGGGAATTGAGGGAATTACAAAAGATTAATAATTATAAAGAGATCAATCTGTATAAAGGAGATCAAACACCAGAAGGTGGAGAAACCTAGGTTGCATGATAATAATTAATAATAGAATTAATTATTATATGCCTAAAGTTTAGCTTAAGTGAACTAGAGATAAAGAGGTGACTGAATAATTAAATCAATAATGATTTAATTAATAAGTGAAAATATCTTTTTACTCTAACACAATGCACATCTTTCCATAGTCATTTTCAACTCAAACAAGGAGTGATTGGATTTCCCTTGTGCCTAATCCTTTCAATTAGATTTTATTTTGATCCAAGTGGATCCACTCTCCTTAATGTAATCAAGTGGGGATAGGCCTAGTTCCTAGTTCACATACATAAGCTAGTGAAACACCCATTTTCTACCACATACATTTTGTTAAACCCAATTCTTCTTACATACTTCTAATTTTTAGTTTCAAATCTGATTTTTGTATGAAATTATCAGATTTAGATGCATCCATATACTTGAAGTTATGAAAAAGACATAAAAATTGCATATTGTTATCTCTTATTTAATGCATTTAGCAAAGGTTTTCATTTGAAAAAAGAAAATTATTTCCATTGTGTTTCATGATGCATTTATTTCATAGATGTGATAGTGTCCAAGCTTCACTTATATCACTTTATCCCTATCCTAAATGCCCTTCTATCTATGAGGACACTTTGGTGCAAGAAGAGACTATCAACACTAGTTTCAAACATCTCCCTCCTAGGGAAGAGGCTTTGAGGAATGATGTTAATCCTTCTCCTATAATGTACCTCTCCTATAAGTATATTTTAGATAAATTGAGTGATATTATAAAAACATTTATTAATGTCCCTTTACCTTCCATGCACTTAAATGACATCTCTTCTAGATAAGAAGCATCAACAAATATTGTTAATCCCTCTCATTAAGTTTCTCCTACTCATGAGGATACCTTGGAAGAAGGGGAAGATATCATTTGAAATTTTCTTGATACTAGCCCTTCTAGAGAGGAAACTTTAATAGAAGAATAACACAACTAAGGTCAAGTCAATGCCATTCATGTTATGGGTCATGAGAAGCCTAAAATTGTTGTCCACCTTCATAAAGATGTCCCTCAACCTCCAAAAAAACCAATGATTTTTGTTAAGGTTAGGAGAAATAATCATCCTAGTTATCATATAGTATCTCACACATATAAAAAAAAAATCCTCCCCCGACCCCCCGAGACNCCCCCCCCCCCCCCCCCCCCCCCCCCTCAATCCTTCACAACATGTTGGTAATGAGTATGATCTTGTTGATAAAATTCATGATACTTTGGCCAAGATCTCCCTTTGGTACTTGATTATAACTTCACCTACATAGCATGGGATACTCCAAGAAGACTTACAAAAAGTAGTTACATCACATCCTACTAGGTCAAGTGAGTTAGCAATTGTTCTTGATTGTATGCATGAACCAATCAAGCTCCACCAATAAGAGTTTCCTTCTTTGGCAGTTCAAGATCAATGTGATCCCATAAAGATTATTTTCCTTATTAATGGTAAAATTATAAGACATGCTCTATTTTATAATATTTTAAATATTGATCTATTTAGCATTTACTTACATTGCGTGAAATAAATGTTGATGCATATCTTATTCAATATAATTCTATTCCTATTTGTGGCTTTGATAATGCTAGTAAGTTGTTGTTAGGTACAATTATATTGCCTATTAAAGTATGACTTGTAATTATGTTATGCTTATACATGTCATGTCCATTACTCTCACATATAACCTTCTTTTAAGAAGAGCTTGGATTCATGCTATGCAAGTAGTCCCTTCTACTCTTGATTGCAACATCAAATTTATCTACAACAATAGGATGTGAACTTTGGCAACCGATAAGAACATACAAATGTAATCTCAATATTCTTCAATTATTTCTCCAATACAAAAATATGTACCATATCCTACTAAATACACTCCTTCACCTGAAGAAGTACTTTTAAAGGATGATTAAGGACCATTAGACTTCACCCCCTCCTTTCGTAGAAAATATGAAGTCCCTGAATTTTGAGACTCAAACTTCTTATCTTTAAACATGTTTGGATGTTGATTGGGACTCTTTAAACTTCAACCCAATTCAACCTAAGAGTGAATCATCTCCTCCTAACATTTCAACTCTTAAGCTTTATTTTAAAAAATATTATGGAGTTGGTTTTAAAATCCTTTCTAAATATGGATACAATGGACATGGGTTAGAATGTGTTTAAAAAGGTGTTGAGGCTCATGATAAATTTAAATCACACTTCTCTAAGGAAGCTTTAGGTTTCCAACCTTCTCCTTTATCGACATATTCTCCCCCATTGTCTAGTGCATCCATGTCTTCTACTTCCAAATTTTTATATATAAAGATAGCATTTTGTCTGACCTTATTCATTCCAAGTTTATTACATGACCCAAATGGAGAAAGAAATATAAACAAGATCTTGATAATTCCCCTTTTTGTATGTTCTGGGGATAATAGTTTTAAAGTTCTTGAAGAGGAAAATATCGAATCCCATGAATCTCCGAGCCATGAGAAGGAGAACAAGAAAGATGAAAGAGATAGAACTTTCCAGGGGAGTAAATTCCAACCCCTCCAAAGAGATATTCGCAGGATGGATACTGAGGTGAGAAGGACCATTGTTATGTCTCCCTTGGAAATAGCCAAAAACAAGTCAATTTATAGCTACAATTTGGATAAGTGGGTGCAGTCTGATCTGGTTGAACTCAAAAATAGATGCATTAAGCTGGAAAACAAGAGCTCCTTGATTGATGAAACCATGACTTCTATCAGAAAAGATCTTTCCCATAATTCCAATGTTCTTGTTAATGCTGTTAGCTCTGAAATTGATGATAAAATCAGAAATGTTGTTGAGTTAGCTATGATTCCCATTCAGAAGAAAATTAATGGGAATGAAGAAATGTTGAAATACTTTCTCACGCTGGTAAATACTGGTATGAAGGCAACTCTCGAGAACCTGATTTCTCTGAGCAACTGGCTGGAAAGTAATAAAGACAATGCTGATCATCCTGCTACTTCCCAGCAAATGGGACCTGGATCACGAATTAGATCCAAGAAGCAGAAGATCGAGGATCTGAATCTCCAGAAGCTGAGAGAGAACGTGATGACTATGAAGAATCAGCTAGTGGAGTCTGGAAGCTTTCTGAAATCTCTGCTCTGATTTTGGTGCTGGCGGTCTTTCTTTCTGTTTCCTTCCAGCGTTTCTTTTGTTTTTTGTCTTGATTGTAACTATTGCTAAATCTGGGTTTTGACCCACTGTAGACTGCTCCCCTCCTCGGGACAGTCTGTTGTTCTTCGAGCTTTTTTTCCTTTCCTTTCTTTGCTTTGTTAAAGGGTTTCGGGGTTCCCTTCAAAACCTGCTTTTACCATAATCAAAAACTGCATGGCTACTCAAATAATGAATGTCAAGCTTTGTATATCAAAATTCAACAAATAATTAACTAGTATCAATAAAGTAGCATGTGACAATGAATGAAATCGTTGTCATGATCATTCTAAAATATATCTAAGTTCCTATTATGTTGCTCCTCACTATGTAACATTGGTAGCTTATCTTTTGGAGGCTCAATGTCATTCATGGTGGTAAAATTTTATGTGCAATCAAAATCAATGAGAAACATAATAGATTAATTATTATTGTCTCTACACTTGGGGGGAAGGGTAGTTTTTGAATCATTTCTTCCTTCTCAGGATTCCACTTTCCATTTGACTAGTTGTATCTTTTATAATGTGGTATCATTTCTTGCATAGAATTGTTTGTTCTTCATGAGGATTTTCTTTTTTTAATGAGGGTTCATTCTTGATTACAACCTCTTCCTTTCTTGAACATGTATGTCTTATAAATGATCTCTCTTCATGTGGAAAGTGTATTTTCCTTCACCAAGAATCCCCTTACCTAGAAATAGGGAAGGTGTATATTTTTTATCTCCTTTTCCTCTCTTAGTTGAAGATGTTATTTTTGTTAAAGATATCCTCTTAGGGGTAGATGTCTCTAAGAAAATATCTCTTCACCTTTCCTTATGTGTCCCTCAAAAGGATCCCTTTACACTTGTTGCAAGATGCTTTTTACAACCATTTCTTCATCATCTTACAAGTGATATGCCCTCTATGGCTTGGATCACATGTACATTGTCGTTGAAAGGATATGTCCTTGGTGACGAAGGTGTTTATCCTTTTTTTCCTTTTCCTTAAGACATCGTCATAATCCTATGTTGACATCTTAAGGGGGGCATATATGCAACCTCCTTGTTTCAAATGTTACAATATTTCCTTACAAACAAGGTGTTTTTCTTTGTTATCCTTATTCAAATGTTGTAGGTTTTCCTTATGAACATTGTGTTTTGTTTGGTTATCCTTATTAAAATTTATCAGGATGATTTGACTAGCATAACATGACTTGGTAGACCATTTGACTCTCCTTACACCGTATGTTTTAGGATGAATTGACTAGCATAACATAACTTACTAGACAATTTGACTCTCCTTACTCTTTCATGGAAAACCTAGCATAACACAACTTGCCATCTTATAGACTCCATGTTCCTCTCTCTCTCTCTCTCTCTCTCTCTCTCTCTCTCTCTCTCTCTCTCTCTCTCTCTCTCTCTCTCTCTCTCTCTCTCTCTCTCCCATGAACCTATGACATAACACACTTTTCTAGCATTGGATCATGGTCTCTTTTCTCTTTGATTGGTATATGTCATTTTTATTTCTATAAGTGAACCATTGATCTTGAAATAACATGTCTAAAATGATATTAGTGGTTGAGACATTTGATTATCGAGGTCTCTTTAACTAGTTTACTTGGAACCTTTTTTCAGTGCTAACATTGTTTGCTTCGTGTATATTTGTAGGTTTCTTGCATGGATTGATTGGATCCTATGATTAGGATCTTTATCATCCCTTAATGTTATCATATCCCTATCTTTTCCTTCTCTTGGATGCTATATCTCTTCATTTCTACTTTATGGTGAGTATGACCATAAGATCATACTCCACTAAAGTGGGAGCTAAATGTAGAATCATAAATTGTGCACCTTTACTTAGGTATCCAATTTTACACCTTCCTGGGACTCATTTTTTGTATTTTCCATTCTTCTATGCATTATAGGACCTTTATTTATTCAAATGAATATTATCCTATTCCATTTAATATATTAGCACTTTGTTATTTGGGCCCTTATTTAAAGTGTATCCTTTATATTATTTGATTTTAACCCTATATGGGTCTTAAGTCATTTCAAAGTTCAATGCACCTTTTTCCCCGTATCAACATTACATTTTTTCATAAGAATAAATTTGTGGCATTAATATCCTATTATCTCACATCCCTAAAAATTTGGGGCAATTTTGTTAGGTTAATGTTGCTTGCGGTGACATTGATCGATGCTTTTTGGCTGAATTTTTGGGAGGATGTTATGTTGTTCTTTACCTTTATGAAAATATCTCTAATGAAAAATAAGATAATTATAAGTCATTATGTTATTTAATTCTGGGATCCCTGTATAAGATATTTTTCCTAATCCATTTCAACAACACAAGACATCTCATCATCACAAGACAACACATCATTTTGCATTTCAATTCATAAGTAATTCTTCTTCTTCAATGGTAGATCTAAGTTAAAGGAGCAACGAGATATATCATGGTATCTTCAATTATGTTTTAATTATGATTTCATGATGGATTATACCATCTTTTTCATCAACACGTAGAGGACTTATCCTAAGAACATTTCATCATCAATTAAAGGTATAATCATTTCAATTAAGCATTTCATTTCAAGAATTTCAATTTAGATTTCTATTTAAATTCATCATCACTATAGGGTTGAGTCCCAACTTGGTGTACAACTAAAAAAAACCCCTCCATAGCCCCAAAACCACTTTTCTGCTCTTGTGTGAAAATTCATTTCCAACCATAGGCTTCCGAAAAAGATCAAATATTTAAAAAAAAGTGCACAATACACAGAGACAAAGTTCCATTCTAAAATTCATAAAAAAACACTTGGTCAAGGGTACTTGGGGTGACATCGACATAGTAAAGGTCACTTGGGATGAAATTGACCTCCTAGATTAGGCTAAAGTTTGGCAAATTCCAAGTCTAATGTTTCAAGGTTCCAAATCCGGTTTGGTACTAAAAAATTCACGATGTACTTCAATGTCACTTAGGGTAACATTGACCTTTTTATTTCAATCTAAATTTCAAAGACAAGTTCCTCTATGCTCCTCTTTCCAAATATGTAATCCTTATTTTTCATATTAATTTTATATTTTCCATGTGTGTTAAATACTCTCAAATTGTTATCTTTGTCCCTTTAACTAGCCTTCAATTCACATATTTGCACAGGCTTAGTTCGTAGTTTACATACATAAGATAGTGAATACCCATTTTCCACCATGCATTACAATTAATAAGAAAGATCCTTCTCTTACAAGAGGATTGTATATGAATGCACTTCTTAATGTTAAATATTAATAACTAGATATCACTTTACATAATGGATGAGTGCATTTTCCTTATGGCATAAACATTCTTCATATTATTAGCAGTCTCATGGATTATAGTAAAGGTGCATCCTCTCAACCTCCCACCCACTCTATCTTATTTTAATCTCCCGAATCCTACATTTTCCACTTTCATGGCCTTTACCGCCCATTTTATCACTCCTAGTATGAACTCTTCCTCTTTCATTCCTAATCCAATCTCACCACTATATTTTCCTCCACTTTGAAGTTTTTTTAAATCCTAATGCTAGGTGGTGAAAATGATAATGCTCTCAATGAGGACATAGATGTCTTGTGTACAAAAGGAATCTACATGGGTATAAAAATTTAGATAGAATAAATGAGAAATAGAACATACTATTGTATTAATCTATATTATATACATGATGTACTCTTGAGGGAGATGTACGGTTGTTTATTTTATCATAGCTATGTTAATTTCCTAGTGTGTGCACATATATGTATATTATAGTTGTGCATAAATGTAATACATGATCATGAGAATAAATATCATTATGGAAGTTAAATTCTAGTTGAGCTTTTATTTGTGTTTCTTCATCTCCCAATTTTTATACTTTCAAAATTGCACAATATGCTAATACACGATATGTCATAAAATGGTTTCAAAAGGTACACTAGATTATTGTGTGGTGTTTTAATATATTGTGTAATATTTTTCTATGACTTTTGGGCTACACATTCTATGTACTGTACTACATATAGATATAAATGGGATGCATACCTCAAATCAAGCTACATGGGAAGTTGTGTGATATGAGCCTTATCATTTCTTAGATTTTACAAGAAGCAAAAGGGATATTCACAATATAAATGATACTTTAGGATTCATGCACCATGGTTATAATCATTATATGAGTTTTGAATAAAGAAAGGAGTTATGTGCATGTGCATGATATGGTTGGACTATCATTGCATACATGGAACATGATGCAAGGAGTTACATGCTATATTGAACACTATTATGCAAGTGATTAAGCTAGTGTGTAGGTTTCCTTGATTATACATGGGTCAATGAGTCACATCCTTCCACATCTACTCATAGTTAGGTGCATACTTGTTTTATCCCCTACACCATGTTTCTCACATCATTCCTCATCATTTAGTCATCTTACCTTAGTTTGTGGCATCCTCTTCCACTACCATATTATTAAGTCTTACCTTTCATCCTCTTTACACATGTTTTACTATATCCCAAGCTCCTTATACCCCTACTATGTCCATAAACTCTAGCTTGGATATAATATTAAAGGAATTTAATCGACTTAAGATAAAAGTAGATATAATGCTTTCTAGCCATCACTGTCCATTACATACAATCCTCCATATTGCACATTTCTTGTATTTAAATTATTATGATCCATTTCTAATTGGATTTTTGGTCTCCAGTTTGAGTTATACTATAAAAAGGTGATCCATATATTTATTTACAAATGTTTAATGTTGCATGTCTAGATTTAGTATACAAACTTAAAGTCTTGGATAGATTGTTCCCATTAACGTTAAGGGATTATATCATGTTTATTTGTATGGTATTCACATTAAAATATGGGCTTGAAAATAATATTGATTAGTTTAATTAAATGTGCTGGAGGACATAATGAGCTTATAAAATCCATGTCATTCACTTTTAGACTTTATGAGCTATAATGAAGAATCAACGAGATAATGATGAGTTATAATTCATTTCTTGTGAGTTACTTCTCCCTCTCATCAAGGGTAGTGTTTAATAATTTTAATTTTATGTCATAGATTTGTATGTACGTACGAAAAAAGTTAAACTTAAATTTGTTGTATCTAATGTTTAAAATCATGAGGTATCCTCTATCAACTCATAGTTCTTAAAATTTCAAAATAATAGCACCTCAAAAATGTGATGTAGTCCAAGACTATGTACCCAAAACAAGTATCCAATCTAAGCAACCTTACAATAATAAAACACCTCAATTATTTTAGAAGAAACATAGTCTAATCCAAACAATGGTGACAACATACCAAAAATGTAAAGACCATTTTAATTGATATAATATTTTGCACTACTTAATAAAAATATGACAATAAAGCTTCATAGATTTTCTTTCACGTGGTTCTCTATTTTCCATCATAAATAACATGAAAAAATTTAAGCATATAAAAAACATCCTCTACCATCTAATAACACTTATTAAAAAAACTAAATTGGAATAAAACTAGGTATAGTATTCACCAATAAAAAAACACTAGGCATAACAATGACACAAATCAATGACCTACGTAGGCATAAATAGTAATAACATACCAAATCTATTTTCTAGAAGGAAGTTCCATATGAACAACCATGTGCTAGCACCAAACAAAAGAAACTCCAAAATAATTATGACCAAGAATCGACACACAAAGACCTTTAGAATAATCCTTCTAGAGATCAACAAATCAAAACCAAAATTTTCCACACTTTCTCTTATCCTTCAAAAATCCATTATATCTTCCTTACTTTCCTTACTTCCCATCTCACTGCTTTAATTTCCATCTCACTACTTTCTCTTTATCAAATGTCTCGATCCTTCTTTATATAGAATGAAGAAATCTTGTTTTTGGAGGTCATCATTAAGCTCAACCATCTAGTTTTTTAAACCAACATCACTATATTTAGCACCTAACTACTGCAAATAAATATCCAAGTTTCCACTACTCCATGCCAAGAATATCATCCACTAATCACCATCAATTAATTCTTATTATATTGATTTTATTTTAGGGTGTTTCCCGCCATAACCATCAACAATAAATTTACACCTTTTTCTCCTAATTATGCTTGATTTTTAATTATTCACAGGCTAGGTATGGTCCTACATTAAGCTCACCGAGTAAGAAGTTTGTGATCATAGTTCAAAAATTTTAGTCAATGATAAAACCACACATTCTAGAGAAACCTTCATTACAAGATTAACTATTTTAGAAAAATTTCTTATTCACTTCTTCCAACACTTGGCTGGAATAAGTTCTATTTCTTTAAGTTAATTTTGTTCAACATTCTTCACACCTCTCATGGACTTAGGTCCACCATAAACAAATCTCCTTCTCTTACTTTTTGTCCACTCCTTTTTTCTTCATTATTCATTTTTTGTTGCATGTTACGGTTGAGCGAGGTACTGACACCTATTGAAGACCTCTAGTCTCATGTCCTTGTAGGCCTAAATTAGAGTTGTAAGTTTGTGATGAAATGAATTGATAAATGTAATTCCTAAATTGTAGTTAAGGAAAATGGTTGCAAGCCTCGTGACACTTTATGTGGGTTACTCAAAACTATTTGATAATATATTAAAGAAAGAAGTGGTGGTGGGACGAATCTTAGAAGTTACATCATGACTGGTGGAATGTTATATTTTCTAAACTAAAAATCATTCCCTTGCCATAAAATCATTCCTTTACTGCCCAACCTTTTGAGTGTCACATTTAACTTGATATAACTAAGGGAAAAGGTCACAATGACAGATCTTTCAGCTGTTGGGATAGGTGCAAATCTTGGGATAGTTGTTGCTTATTTTTTTGGAGTTTGAAAGTGTGAGTCGTAGCTTAAAAATAGGAAGGAATAAATGTGGAATGAGTTATGTGTGTTGTCTAAATTTAGGTTGTTCATGATTGTAAGGGAGTGTTTCTTTGTTTGAGTGCTAATGATGTGGCTTGCAGAGGCTACATAAGGATTTTACTATAACAAGAAGGGGTTGGATGAAGCCATGTTGCAGGAGATATACAAGGATCATGATGGTTAGCTGGTTGATTATATATTTTTTAATCGTAGAGATACTAAAATTGCCTTCGGTAATCATAAAGATACCGAAAGCTCTAGATAGAGCTTAAAGGTCTTCCCACAGGTTACAAATGCCTCCTATCTATCATACTACTACTTTGGATCAATTTTCTAGGATGGAGGCAAAGAAAACTCTAGGTGTAGACACAAAATATGGGAGTGTGGAGTCATTTGTTTCTCCTTGTGTTTTATTTTCAAAGCCATCTCCCGTGAGGGGAGACAATGAGAATTTTGACTTATGGAATTTTCTACCTCAATAACCACCCATGGGCGATAATGGCATGACTCAGAAGCCTGGTTGGATCATAGGTCTCACAATAATAAGCATTACATGACCTCGTCTAGAATCACTCAAGGACACAAATAGAGGTAACAACCTTCATTGGGAGAATATCTTCTATGATCCACTAGTGGCAGTAGGTAACATAATATAAAAGAAATACTCTGGCCTGTAGCTTGTTGCATTCCTTGTGTTTATAAAAGGAATACCAAGGCCAATCTTAAGGAATCTAAAAATTCTTTGTCAGGGACAAGTAGAATAATTTATGTAATAGGCCTTGTCATGCCCCGCCAAGGAACCAAGAAGAAACTTGAAAGATTGCTAAGTTAAGAATCATTATAGAGTTGTAAACATTTTTTTTTTTAAGTTCTGAAGTTACAAATTTCAATTACAAATTCTCCCTAGGTTCCCCAATGAACAAAACTTAACCATAACTTTTATTATTAAAGAAAGACATAAGGTTTCATAATTTTCATTATATCACATTTACAAACATATCTATTCCCAGGAGCCTTTGCTCATCTAACTCATTTTAACATTAACTTCTAAAATTCAAGATCTCTTTTCTTTTCAAACTTTAAAGGAAATATACACACGAATGAGTTGTCCTAAGATCCATTCCATGATATTATGAAATAGATAATCATTGCATTTACAATATCAATATATTAAATTCTTTCACTCTCTTTTACAACCATGATGTATCATAAATCTGACATGTTTTTCATAAACATAAATCATTACTTTTCTGAATAAATACATTCTTTACATTGAAAGATAATTCATCCCTTTTCCCTTTTCCTAAAGCTACCCATCCCATTACATCAATTTGGCATACCTCAAATATTATTTAAATTCATCTCCCCTTGGGAGGTTACATCAATAAAACACCATTACATGGCTAACAACAAGGAATAATAAGAAAGTCTTCATCTTCCGCAAATCTGGAGAAAGCACAAGCAAGTTCCATCCACAACTCTACAAACAATACCTTGATAAAATATTTACCACCCAACCACGTGGATATCCAAAAAGGATCCACTCCCCCATGCTAGGAGATAAACACCATGATCCATGCAAGAAGGTGATAACTAGGCCATTCCTAGGGAGAGAGTAGTGCATTTCCCAAAACATAATTTGAAAACATAAGAAGATTACAAAGACATGAATCACATCAATATACACTCAAAGACATGCTAGGTGAGTTTCATCACATAGCCCTCACCCCTTGGGTTATCCTAGTAAGCCACCCTGGGCCCCGACCCCCAAGTAGGCACATGCGAAACCGAACATCTCTTAAAGGGATAAGACTATCCAATTGTGCTATCGCAATAGCACCTTCTCTCACTCCCATTCATAGCCTATGCTAGCACTACCAACATGGGAGAGGCTTATCTTAGTTAATGTGTAGTTCCCTTCCCATAAATTATTATTGCTATCATTGGATTAAACAACTCCACACTGGGTTATCCTAGTACTAGCCACTTAGGGCCCCGGCCCCCACTGTGAGCCACTCACCTAGTTCTCCTAGGTTTCATACCTTTAATAATATCATCAAAACACATAAATATAAGTATCATAGGTGTACAAGATTTCATAACATCCATATGGAAACATAAAGAGAGTTACACAAGGTTTCTAGGGCATTTGAAACAACCCTAACCCTAATCAGGGTTCCCAAACCATCCAAAACTTGTGATAAGTATCCAAAAGATCATAAACATAATACCATATGAAAATAAAGTATTTTTCAAGTTTTAACAACCTCTAGGACCAACCCTAGGTCAAAAACAAACACTAAACCCTTCTGAAAACCCTAAAAATCAAACTGGAAGAGTCCTGCGTAGGTAGAACCCTAAGCTGCGCAGGTGGCTGCCCAAGCTGCGCAGGTGGTCATGCATCCTACGTAGGTGGTGCCCAGTTCTATGCAGGTGGTTAGGATTGTGTGCACTCAAGAAAATAACCTCCAGATTTGACCTTCCGGGTAGAACTGGATAAGATGGAGGTTTGGAAAGCAGAATCAGAGAGATACCCAGTTGAGATCTCTCAGTTCTCCTTCTGAAGCATCCCTCAAAACCATCCTACCTTTGTGGTAAACCTGTTTAGTTCCTACCCATAGGTGCAAGGTGCGGAAAGGTGACCACCAGAAGACATTATTCTAATCAAGGCGAAAGTCTGCATAACATGAACAAAAAGATGTTCTATCTAAAAGCCAATACATTCTAAGGTGACAATCCATAAAGAGGGATAGATTAATAAAAATTCACAAACATTATTCATCATAAGGTATACATTCATTATTTAATTCATACTAGACAGAATAATATAAAAAATAGTCATAAAAGATTTCCATTGATCACACAACTATAGCAGACAGTAAAACAACCACATCAAAACATAGCAATCACATGAACAAGATTCTCTTTTCCGGTTAGAGCCTACCTGGAGTCCTATGAAGAAACCTTAGATAAAATTCCAATTCCACACCAGCCAATCCTATTCTCCTCAAGCCTTCCAATCAACGAGATATCCTCCAAATGCTTCCACTAATATTTCTAATAGTTTCAGATATATAGTTCTCCGTATATAATTTCTCTGTTCTCTTCCTAACTTTCTGCTCTCTACATCTCCTTCCATAAATATGTTGTAGGATTGGTTGCACGAGAAGTTTCAACCGATGCAACCATCCACAACTATCTTCTAGTTATTAGTTTGGACATTAATAGTCTTTAGATAAATTAATGTGTAGGTAGTTCCCGAGAAAGCTTTAGTTAAATTACCACCTTTGTTACTTTTGTTTTAATTTCATGCTTTAGGTAAATTATTTTTATTTTATTCTAGCTTTCACATTAGATAAATATTAGTTACTTTTCTCCTTTAAATGAATAATTATAAATCTAGTTATAATTTCACATAATAGTTAATTTCTTTCTTAAAAATAAAAAGGCACATAATAAATAAATACATAAACACACACATATATTAAACATTTATATAAGCATACTTATATATATATATATATATATATATATATATATATATATATATATATATATATATCTGTGTGTGTGTGTGCACCCATATGCCTATGTGTATATATCTCCATGCAAATATTATTATTATAATCATGCATTACTGAATACACTTAGAAAAGGCTTATTACCATGTATTTAATTCCATAATACCATCAAATTATTACTAACCGATAATCCAACCACAAAAAAATATTCACCTAGTCCTAGGGATTATAACAAATATCCACAATGATCAAATACCAAACATCTGTAAATGGACATCAATCCACAATCAAAGGACAAATATCAAAAGGACCCAACCTGGGAGCAGGGATCAGGGCTAGGCTTAGTCTTGTGGGACCAGGTATTATCTCCGTCACAACAACGATCAAGGATTTAGAGAGCATGCTCAGACCCGTGGAGCCAGGTGGAGACGATGCTCGGTACCTACACTTCTGCATCACCAAGGAGAGATAAATGTGCATAGAAACATATATACATATATAAGACATTGCAAACCGATGACCAAGATCGATACATCATGTGGACCTCAGCTAAGTGAGTAACTACGACTTCATCCTGAGTCATGAAAACACATCGGACATATATGCAAGCATAAAGCATCATAGATAATTCATGTAAACACATCAGTCAAAATAGAGCATCATAAGTGGAAAAGATTAGAATTCCATTTCTTATTGCATATACAAGCATAAGATAAATAATTCTTTTCATAAAGACATTAGTCATAAATACATATATCAAAACATCTAGCTAAGCATAATACCATCTAGATCTATCAAAGTGTAAACAAGTGAAATCATATAGTCCATGTCAAAATATCCAATCTAAAATAATAGCATAGTCATCCGAGAGGGTACTACATCCCCCCCCATAATTAGGCTTACTCCTGGAAGCCTACAAATAGATAAGGATAGTGAACTCTAAGTTTAGCAGCATCCTCCCAAGTTGCCGAGGTCTCATCATTAGGATCCCATTGGACCCTTTCCTGATCTATAGTATGACCCCTGAGGGTTAGAGTCCATTGTTGTAGGATATGTATAGGCTCCAAAGCCAGCTGCCCGTCCACTACCTGTAAAGCATTCCAATCCAGGACATGAGACAAATCAGAAGTATATCTTCTAAGTATAGAAACATGAAATACATCATGAATATGAGTGAGTCTGGGTGGCAAGGCAATTTGATACACAACTGATCATATCCTCTCAAGTAATTCAAAAGGACCAACAAACTAGGGTGCTAGCTTAGAGCCTTTTCCATAACGGATCAGACTCTTTCACGGGTGCACCCTAAGGAACACTCTATCTCCGTGAGAGAAATGTACATCAGTTCTGTGAGCATCTGCATATTTATTTTGTCTATCTTGTGCTACAATAATGTGTTCCCTGATCTGCTCTACCCACCATTTCATATCTTGCAACATTTCTGGACCAAGGAGTACCCTATCTTCCAATCGATCCCAGCTCAAAGGGGTGTGGCAAGGATAGCCATACAAGGCCTAAAATGGGGACATATCGATGGAGCTATGGTATATTATTATAAGTGAACTCCACCAAGTATAAGTAATCATCCCAAAGGGTCTGCCTATCCATAACATACATCCTAAGCATATCTTCAAGAACCTGATTAACTTGCTCGGTCTGCCCATTAGTTTCTGGATGATAGGATGAACTAAAGTTGAGCTGAGTCCTTAATGCCTACTGGAGGGGAGTCCAAAGTGAGGATGTGAAAACTGGATCTCGATCAGAAATAATCTTTCTAGGGATTCCATGAAGTTTTACTATGTCCTTCAAAAATACTCTGGCTACTGATGTTGTTGTGTATGAGGACTGCATGGGAGTGAAATGGGATACCTTTGTAAGTCTATCAACTGTAACCATGATAGCATCATGTCTTTATGGGGTAACAGGAAGTCCTACAATGAAATCCATGGAGATAATGTCCCATTACCATTCTGGAACAAGATGGGGTTGCAGGAGGCCTGCCTGATGCTGATGCTCAACCTTCACTCTTCGACACTCTAGACACCTTGCCACATAATCTGCTATATCCCTCTTCATCACTGACCAATAGTACAATTGGTATAGGTTGGAAAACAATTTCTTCACTCCTGGATGTGCTGAATAGGGTGCTCTATGGCTTTCTGCTAAGATAACTGTGTGAAGGTCACCCAATATAGGCACATAGATGCATCTTTGATGTTGTAGAAACCCATTGGGATCCAATGAATATCCTAAGAAGTGCCCCTCTAGGGGTCTTCCTGATTCTATTTCTTCCTTAACTTCCTTATACCATGAGTCTATAGTGAAGGCTTGCTGGATTTGACTTCTCATATCTGTGCTGAGGGAGAGTGTTGTCAAGGCATGCCTGCATCAGCTCAGAGCATCGACCAAATTTTTTTTTTTCCTTTGGATATAATTAACCTCAAAATCATATTCACATAAGAATTCCACCCATCTGTGTTGTCTAGCATTGAGGTTAGGTTGAGTGAAAATATATTGAAGACTACAGTGATCAGTATGGAGTTCAAAATTGTGCCCTAACAAGAAGTGTCTCCATTTTACTAAGGCATGAACAACTGCTGCTAATTCAAGGTCATGGGTGGGGTATATGAGTTCATGGTGCTTTATCTTTCAAGAGTCATAAGTGATAACTTGTCCTTCCTGCATAAGGACTGCCCCAATCCCTTCTACAGAAGCATCAGTACAAACCATAAAATTTCCTGAGGGTTCCAAAATTGTCAAGATGGGTGCACTGGTCAGCTTTTCTTTTAAACATTGGAAGGAAGCCTCACACTTCTCTGACCAAATAAATTTCTTCCCTTTTCTCTGCAAGGAAGTGATAGGGTGAGCTATCTGGGAAAATCCCTTGATGAAACACCGATAATACCCTGCCAGACCCATAAAGCTATGGACTTTAGATACATTATTCAAAGTTGGCCATTCCACTATAGCCTGAATCTTTGTTGGGTCAACTGCAATGCCACTCCCTGAGATGACATGACCCATATATTTAACCTCTGTCTAGAAAAACTCACATTTTTCCTGATTAGCATAAAGTTGGTTTTCTCTTAAACATTGCAACACTTGGCAAAGATGATCTTCATGCTCCTCAATTGTTTTGGAGAACACTAAGATGTCATCCAAGAATAATATCACAAATTTGTCCAAATAGGTTCTGAACACCCTATTCATCAAGCTCATAAATATAGAGGGAGCATTAGTTAGCCCAAATGGTACTACCGTGAACTCGTAGTGACCATACTTGGTACAAAAGGTTGTACGGTGAATATCAGCCTCATGGATTCTCAATTGGTGGTAGCATGATTTAAGGTCAATCTTTGAAAAGACTTTTTTCCCTTTCATTTGATCAAATAGGTCGTCGATGTAAGGCAAAGGATATCGATTCTTAATGGTGACTTTATTAAGCTATCGGTAATCAATGCACAATTGGAGAGACCCATCCCTCTTCTTAACAAAGATTACTGGAGTACCTCATGGGGAAATTCTGGGTCTGATGAACCCCTTTCCCAAAAGTTCTTCTAACTACAACCTAAGTTCCCCAAGTTCCTATGTGGTCATGCAGTATGGAGCTTTAGAGATTGGTTCTGCTCCTAGCACAAGCTCTATTAGGAAATCAATGTCCCTTTTAGGAGGTATTCCAGGAATTTCTTTGGGAAAAACATCTATGAATTCTTGAAGTAAGGGGTGATTAAGAGTTATATCCTTACTTTCCCCTTCTTCCAAGTCATTAACTGAGACTACAAACAACTGGCATCCTTTACGCATACACTACTTTAGTTGCATTGTAGATATCATGTAGAGGGAGATGGGTTGCTGAACCCCAACAATCTTCCTCTTTGGTCCTACATCATCAGAACACTGGATGCTTTTCTCTTTATAATCTACGATGGCTTTGTGAGCCTCTAACTAGTCCATTCCCATGACTACCCCATAAGAACCTAAGGGAATTACTCGAATGTCTACAAGGGTAGAAAAAGGTCTGAGTGCTAAATCACAATTCTGGACACAAGAATTGGAGGCTATCCTTTCCCCAGAGGCTAGCTCAACCTACCACTTATCTTCCTACCTTATTGTCGTCAGTCCACATTTCTTAACTAGAGAAGGTGAAATAAAGGAATCAGTAGCTCCTGAATCAAACAAAATAGTGGTAGAAATACCCCCTAACAAACCTAAAGTTTCAATGACCAAACCCTGATATTTCACTTGCTTCTAATCCAACATAGAAAATACTCAGTGAGATCTACCTGCATCCCCTATAGTAGGTTATGAGGTGGCCTACTTATAACTAGAAGTTGGTGTTGATTTCTGAGGACAGTTTACTGCAATATGACCATGTTGTCCACAAGAGTAATGCCCTATCTTTCTAACAAAACTCTTCCCAAATCCATGAGCACTTGAATACTAAAAAATACCTTGGCTACCATTCTATTGTGTACTTAGTGCTAATTGAGAATTTGAATGATGCCTGACACGCTGCCAGTTGCGGGAGTTTCCTGACTAAGACCCACTATTTTTGTTGTTATAAGAAAATTTCTTTTTCTGTGGGTTTTGAGTGTCCTTAGATGAGGAAGGATAGTTCTTAGGGATGAATGCTCCTTGATACTAACTCCCTTTGTACCTTGACCTAGACTAAGGGGCATTACCCCCTTGGTTATTCATATGACCTCCCAAACCTAAGGCTGCATTATGTTCAACAATATGAGCTTTAATGATTGCTTCATTAACAAACTGTGGCTCAAAGACCCGTACTTGTCTAGAAAATCAACTATTGAGTCCTCTAAGGAAGTGTTGTGTAAGCATGGCTTCATCATCCTTATATCTAGAATAAGTCTTGAGCTCAAAGAAGCATCATTCATAATCATCAACTGACATGGTTAACTATCTTAAATTATGAAATTCTTCTGCCCTCTCACGTCTCCAATGGTCAGACAGAAATCAGGCTCTGAAGAGTTCTAGGAATAGCTCCCAAGATAAGGTGGCTATGCCAATGTGCAATTTCTCTTTTCTATTTCCCACCAAGAAGAGGCAAAGTCCCTAAAGTGAATAACTACAAATCGAGCCTTGGTATTACTATGGTATGGATACATGGAAAATAACCTTTCCAAATCAAGTAACCATGTTTCAGCGGTGGCACCGCACTGTGCTCCCCTAAATAGGGGAGGGTTTTCTCTAAGGAGATCCCACATGTGAGAAGCTCGCAAAGAGTCCTCCTCTATCATTGGATTACTTATCCTAGGGCTCCTTTCCCTTTCCCTCTCATGGTGGTGAGAGACATTAGACTCATCCCGATGACCCCTATCCTAGCCTGCATCTAGTCTTTGCAATATTTTTGAAACAATTCCTGCATTTGAGCTCCCTAAAAATCCCCTACGTGGCTATCAGATTGTTCCCAACTTCCTTCTTCCTCAAACTGTTCTTCCTCTTGAGACCCTTCCTGGTGAGACCTCAGAGGTGTGTCCTGGGGATCTCTTCTGCCACGGGTAACTAGAAGCATCCTAGAGTATAAAAGGAAAGAGATAAGTCTAAAGGTTCTAGTCCCAATCTTGGGTTCATGGTTTAATGATGGGTGCAAATATCTAAACACTAAGCTTAATGAGCCGATATACCCTGGGTTCCAATGTGGCAACCTAGGGCTCTGATACCAAGATGTCATGCCCCGCCAGGGAACTAGGAAGAAAATTGAAATATTGCTAAGTTAAGAATCATTATAGAGCTATAAACATTTTTTTTTAAAGTTCCGAAGTTACAAATTTCAATTACAAATTATCCCTAGGTTCCCCAACGAACAAAACTTAACCATAACTTTTATTATTAAAGAAAGACATAAGGTTTCATAATTTTCATTATATCACATTTACTAACATATCTATTTTCATGAGCCTTTGCTCATCTAACTCATTTTAACATTAACTTCTAAAATTCAAGATCTCTTTTCTTTTCAAACTTTAAAGGAAATATACATAAGAATGAGCTTTCCTAAGATCCATTCCATGCTATTTTGAAATAGATAATCATTGCATTTACAATATCAATATATCAAATTCTTTCACTCTCTTTTACAACTATGATGTATCATAAATCTAACATGTTTTTCATAAACATAAATCATTACTTTTTTGAATAAATACATTCTTTACATTGAAAGATAATTCATCCCTTTTCCCTTTGCCTAAAGCTACCCATCCCATTACATCAATTTGGAATATATCAAACATTATTTACATTCATCTCCCCTTGGGAGGTTACATCAATAAAATACCATTACATGGCTAACAATAAGGAACAATAAGAAAGTCTTCATCTTCTGCAAATCTGGAGAAAGCACAAGCAAGGTCCATCCACAACTCTACGAACAATACCTCAATAAAATATTTACCACCCAACCATGCCCAACCATGTGGATATCCAAAAAGTATCCACTCCCCCGTGCTAGGAGATAAACACCATGATCCACGCAAGAAGGTGATAACTAGGCCATTCCTAGTGAGAGAGTAGTGCATTTCCCAAAACATAATTTGAAAACATAAGAAGATTACAAAGAAATGAATCACATCATTAGAAACCCTAAGACACACTAGGTGAGCATCATCACATAGCCCTCACCCCTTGGGTTATCCTGATAAGCCACCCTGGGCCCCGACCCCCAAGTAGGCACATGCGGAACCGAACATCTCTCAAAGGGATGAGACTGTCCGATTGTGCTATCACAATAGCACCTTCTCCCACTCCCATTCGTAGCCTATACTAGCACTACCGACATGGGAGAGGCTTATCTTAGTTAATGTGTAGTTCCCTTCCCATAAATTATTATTGTTATCACTAGATTAAACAACTCCATAGTGGGTTATCCTAGTACTAGCCACTTAGGGCCACGACCCCCACTATGAGCCACTCACCTAGTGCTCCTAGGTTTCCTACCTCTAACAATCTCATCAAAACACATAAAGATAAGTATCATTGGTGTACAAGATTTCATAACATCCATATGGAAACATAAAGAGAGTTACACAAGGTTTATAGAGCATTTGAAACAACCCTAACCCTAATCAGGGTTCCCAAACCATCCAAAACTTGTGATAAGTATCCAAAAGATCATAAACATAATACCATATGAAAATCAAGTATTCTACAAGTTTGAACAACCTCTAGGACCAACCCTGGGTCAAAACCAAACCCTAAACCCTTCCAAAAACCCTAAAAATCAAACTGGAAGAGTCCTGCGCAGATGGAACCCTAAGCTACGCAAGTGGCTACCCAAGCTATGTAGGTGAGGCTTTCTACATAGGTGGTCATGCATCTTGCACAGGTGGTGCCCAGTTCTACATAGGTGGTCAAGACTATGTGCACTCAGGACAACAACCTCCAGATTTGACCTTCCGGGTAGAACTGGATAAGATGGAGGCCTGCAAAGCAGAATTAGAGAGATACCCAGTTGAGATCTCTTAGTTCTCCTTCCAAAAAATCCCTCAAACCCATCCTACCTTTGTGGTAAACCTATTTAGTTCCTTCCCATAGGTTCAAGGTGCAGAAATGTGACCACCAGAAGATATTATTCTAATCAAGACGGAAGTCTGCATAACATGAACAGAAAGATGTTCTATCTAAAAGCCAATACATTCTAAGTTGACAATCCACAAAGAAGGATAGATAAATAACAGTTCATAAACATTTTTCATCATAAGGTATATATTCATTATTTAATTCATACCAGACAGGATAATATAAAAAATAGTCATAAAAGATTTACATTGATCACACAACTATAGCATATAGTAAAACAACCACATCAAAACATAGCAATCACATGAACACGATTCTGTTTTTTGGGTAGAGCCTACCTGGACTCGTACGGAGAAACCTTTGAAGAAATTGCTTCCACTAATCTTTCTAATAGTTTCAGATATATAGTTCTCCATATATAATTTCTCCGTTCTCTTCCCAACTTTCTACTCTCTACATCTCCTTCCATAAATATGTTGTAGGATTGGTTGCATGGGAAGTTTCAACCAATGCAACCATCCACAACTATCTTCTAGTTATTAGTTTTAACATTAATAGTCTTTAGATAAATTAATGTGTAGGTAGTTCCTAAGAAAGCTTTAGTTAAATTACCACCTTTGTTACTTTTGTTTTAATTTCATGCTTTGGGTAAATTCTTTTTATTTTATTCTAGCTTTCACCTTAGATAAATATTAGTTAATTTTCTCTTTTAAAGGAATAATTACAGATCTAGTTATAATTTCACATAATAGTTAATTTCTTTCTTAAAAATAAAAAGGCACATAATAAATAAATACATAAACACACACATATATTAAACATTTATATAAGCATACTTACACACACACACACACACACACACACACACACACACACATGCATGCATATGTGTGCACCCATATGCATGTGTGTATATATATCCATGGAAATATTATTATTATAATCATGCATTACTGAATACACTTAGAAAAGGCTTATTACCATGTATTTAATTCCATAATACCATCAAATTATTACTAACTGATAATCCAACCACAAAACAATATTCACCTAGTCCTAGAGATTATAACGAATATCCACAATGATCAAATACCAAACATCCATAAATGAACATCAACCCTCAATCAAAGGACAAATCCCAAAAGGACCCAACCTGGGAGCAAGGATCAAGGCTAGGCTTAGTCTTGCGGGACCAGGTGTTATCTTTGTCACAAAAATGATCAAGGATTTAGAGAGCACACTCAGACTTGTGGAGCCAGGTGGAGATGATTCTCGATACCTACAATCCTGCATCACCAAGGAGAGATACATGTGCATAGAAACATATATACATATATAAGACATAGCAAATAGATGACCATGATTGATACATCGTGTGGACCTCAACTAAGTGAGTAACTACAACTTCATCCTGAGTTATGAAAACACATCGGACATATATGCAAGCATAAAGCATCATAGATAATTCATGTAAACACATCAGTCAAAATAGAGCATCATAAGTGGAAAAGATTAGAATTCTATTTCTTATTGCATATACAAGCAGAAGATAAATAATTCTTTTCATAAAGACATTAATCATAAATACATATATCAAAACATCTAGCTAAGCATAATATCATCTAGATCTATCAAAGTGTAAACAACTAAAATCATATAGTCCATGTCAAAATTTCCAATCTAAAATAATAGCATAGTCATCCGAGAGGGTATTACATGCCTTTTTGCAAAAATAGGAATGACAAAGTCTTGTATTAAATGAAATGTATGAATAATTCTTAAGAAATTATTTGAAAATATCATTTGAAGATTGTCTCCTACTCCATTTTCTTTCTGTTACATAAGTCTATTTATTTAGAATAGCTAAATTTGTCTTCATCATAATTTCATGAATGTATAATGCATTTACTAGTTATCTTCAAGGATGAGATTAAATCATTTTAGATGCTTCATAGTGTTTTGGGGAATACAAGCCATATCCCATATATTTTGTTACCAACCACTACTATCCGGTCAGAGATTACTATGAAAAGGAAAATAAGGGAAATTTGATAGCAATCACTAACTTTAATAGGCCTCCTCTTTTTCGTCATACTAACATAGAGGTGGAAAGGAAATATTACTAAAGGAAAATGCTTGAAAATAAATACCATGGGTACTAAACATGAATCCACAAGTAAAAATGAGTGAAATAGATAACAAAAATGTATTTCTTAGCAAACAAACAAGAAGTTACTCTATTATGCCTTGGCTGCAGGAATAGTCAAAGAACAAAGTTCCAATGGATATAGGAATAGTCAAAGGACAGAGTTCCAATGGTCGCAGGAACAGTCATAGAATAAAGTTCTCACCATAGCTTCTAGTTTCTTAGTAAAATGATTTTAGATTTTTAAATTATTACGCTCTCTAAACAATATTCTAACACGCATTAGACCAATGCTTAACTTATAGGGTAACATACTAAAAAAACTATAAGAAACATCCAAATTTATGTTTAACTTCTCACAGAGACATAAGATTAAGATTAGTGAATATGCCTAACATATATGTAATCCTACATAATCAATACTATCATCATATTTATACCATACATACACTTCTCACATTTATCAATTCAAGCATGCTTAATCCTTTCCTTCAAATAAAGCATGATAATGATAAACTCACATCCACATGACAATAGGATGAACAAGAAAATACTTTATATTTCGTTCATATGATAATTTAAATAGAACATAAAGAAAATTAGACTAATCATATAGATTTGTAAAATAGTGAATTCATCATACCATATTATCCAATGTGTCTCATAATATCAACCTATAAAACCCTAAGACTTAACACTTTCTATTATGCTCTCTATGAATATAAAGTTGGGAACCTTCAAAAAATGATCTTGGAATCCCTTATATAACTTGGGGAATGTAATAAGATTCAGATCATTTGTTGGATCTAATAAAAAAAGAGATTTTATTCCAAACCTATCTCAGCAAAGCAGACAAGACAGTCAAACTCTAATTCTCTAGAACAAAGATCTCAACCGGAAGAACCATGACAACAAAATAGTTGAACCAAATGGTGGTGTGTCTATTAAAAGTTGTAAGCAAAGCCAACAAGAAAAATAGCTACAAAAAAACAAGGGCACTAAAATTATACTGTCACCTTCAAGTTGGTTAGCAGTTTCATTCCTAACAACATGACACATGTGTGGCATAACTAAGCCTGGAAAGATGTCCATGTAGATAATTTATTAACCTCCCTTAAGTATGTTAGTGTCTCTGTCATCACACAATGAGATCAACAAAATAAAGAACCAAAAAGGAGAGGCCAAGCCTTGTCATTGAGTAACTTGTTTTCTCTTTCCCTCGGTAAAAGAACTCCATTTGTTTACTACTTTCTCTTCCAACCACCTGAAAGATTTCAAACTATCAATTTATAACACATATTCTGCCCACTCTACATTTGTAACAACATGGGGGTCTCTGATGAACTTTCTAAAAATAATCTCAAACTTAATCATCACATCCAAAACATTATTGAACTCAGGGATATCAATATCACTATCAACATAAATCATGGTCTCCACACTTGGGCGGATGAGACCAAAATCATATTTCCACTTCTCAACTTCTTTCAGGTTCTTGTCTTTATCTAAAATGTGCGGAACCATACAATGGTCAAGGCCTACCGAGGATTTTAATTTGGTATTGATTAATTGTTTCTTCCCCTTTAAGTATGCCAAAAAAGAAACTGCCAAATTGATCATTTCTTTGGTGTCCTCAATAATAGGAGGAAGATCATCCCTCTATTTTGCTACAACATCCAATTGGATCATAATAATTGACCTTTCTGACCATGCAATGAAAAAAGGCTCCAAGTAGGAAATAAAATCATCACATAGCCTCTTAGATTAAACTAAAGAAGAGTAGGAAGAATGAACAACGTCAATATTAGACTTGACATTGTCAACCCTATGTTGAAGAACCTTTATGAGAACACTGACACTCTTTTTCTACACTTCCTCTTCTAAAGATTCAATCCTACTTGCATAATCCTCCAACCTATCATGTACATCTTGAGACACAACTGTCTCGCCAATAACTAGTTGTTCATGTGTAGGCTCTGTAGATGGGACGATACAAAACCTTGAAACATACATCTATAATTTTTATTTCAATGTTGCACTCTCAATTAGGTCCTCCTCATAATTCTTAGACATGCTCACCAAGTGAATATACATATCCTTATAAATCTTATATTTATCCTCTAAAATTGCCTTATTCATCATTGACACATGGTTAATCATATCTGCAATCTCCACTTGACCAGTGTTTTGAACAATCTTAATGATGGAATCACCTCACCATTCTTCACTGATATTAATCATATGGGGATTATATGAAGCAGGGGATAATTCCCAAATATCAAGGGTTTTTGATTTGGGGTCAAAACTTGACCCTCTCAAGAAAGTACCATACCCATGCTCAGAGGAGAAAACATGGTCAGTTTGATTCCTAATTTGATCAATAATAAAAGTGGGCTGCAAATCCCCACTTGGAAGAAATAACATACTACTTTCCATAACAAGTTTCCTAGCCTCTTCAACCATCATTTGAACTGAATCAGGATCATATCATTTCCAATTGACAAGTACAACCTGTTGTCAATCTGAGCTAGAATATTCTCCCTCCTGATCCATCGAGCTCTTGACATGTCTTCCTTTCAACTTCATCAAGAAAATTTTGAACTCTTTAGTATGTATTAAATTATCATCCTCTAAGAATTGTTGATAAGAAATCTCCCTATCATCTATAAATTTTCCCAATGGTTTATTCTTATACAATTCCAAACCATCACTAGGCCCTTACCTAAGCTTCTCCTTGAGCCTCCTTATTCTCTAATTAACTTCATGATCATCACTATCACTCACATCATTATAGGTATACTCCTCAATTTGAGGCCTAGTCCTTACCCTTTTAGGAGGGGGTTCCTCAACAGAAGAGGAAGTGTCAGAATCATATTCTGAACTTGTAACTATATTTTCTCTGTGTTGTTGCTGAGGTGGAAGAGCTGACATTTAAGCCATCAGAGTATCATAATTTTTCATCATCTCCTCAATTCTTTGAAGATGAGGTAAATCATGCTAAAATCCAAGAAAGTCATTATTTACCTAAGTCAACCTTGTTTTGCACATCACTAGATTCCTCCATTTTCCCTAATTTAAAGAACATCCTTCTTGAAGAAAAATTTTCTCACTACATCTTCATCATCCAAAGGCTCATTAGGGGGAAGCTTTGTCCAAGGTATCATCTATGCAAATTCCCCCTGATAAAATCCTTTGCATCAAAGAACCTACGAGGAGCAGTCTCCAACTTGAATTGCTTCAAGAAGGTGTTGAGCTCTTCAACTACCTGCTTGCCAATGGAGAATTCTAAAAATTTAATCAAGCTGGGTATAAGAGTACCCCTTCTCTTATTATGTAATTAGTCCCTCTCAACTAACAATAATTTCCATAAAAAATCAATAACAACAACTTTGTCAGGTACAAAAATGGCAATATATGACGAGGTTGTGGGCAACCATAAACTCTAAACGTAATGAAGTCATCAAGGAAATAAAAATCACCCCAGTTGAGAATTTTAAAATTTTAATCAAGTTGGGCACAAGAGTACCCCTTCTCTTATTATGCAATTATTCCCTCTCAACTAACAATAATTACCATAAAAATCAACAACAACAACTTTGTCAGGTACAAAAAATGGTAATATATGAGGAGGTTGTGGGCAGCCATAAACTCTGAACATAATGAAGTCAGCAAGGAAATAAAAATCACCCCAGTTGTGATCAAAGGGCCTATCAAAATCCTCTTGAGTTGGCCTTAACAACTTTCTCACCTGAATACTTAGCCTACTTTTGTCTCTCCCCAAGAGGTTCATGATGGGGGCAATAATCCAATTCTAAAAATATACAAAACTGGGGCCCAGGAGGTTCATATCCCACAATCTTGTCCAACACTATACATACATCCTCTCTATAGGTTGGGCAACCTTATCCAATTACAACCTTTTATATATATTATTAGCATTAAAATATAAAATTAAATAACACAATTAAGAGTAATGTTTGAAATCAATCACTGTAGGGTTCTATTGGATAACAACTAGGCCTTTATGTAAGGCATTCACCAAGTACACCACAAATTCATAGTTTTTATTATCCTCCAAGTTCTAGATTTCCATCGCCATGCACATTATATCAATTAGAGCCATATTCTCCCCACCAAGTCCCAAAACCTTGTAATACCCTGAGCTGTGTACACAAAATAATATTAGAAATATTTAAGGTGAAAATGCTCCATTACATTATTAGGAATTGGGATAGTATTTTTCTCAACCCTGGGCATGAACCTATGCACCACCTTTTTCTAAAGACCCACATGTTGGCTTCATAATTCATCTTTTCTCTCTGAAAGTCAATTTTGGTACAACTAGCACCAGTGATCCCAAAAGCCTTAATGAAACTTGATTTGGCAATTCTCACTAGGGTTCTCTGGTCTACCCTTCTAATAAACTTGGTTAATGGGAAATATCTACATGATAATTCCCTAAGGAACTCTACATCAATAAAGACATCTGACACTATTAACTTGGCCAAATTCAAATCCCAGGGATTTGACATGGAAGGGCCCTTAATTCTATTATTGAAAAATTAATTAAATAAATCTCATTCCGAGGCTTTAGCGATTTGATTCCTACATATAAAAGAATCATCCCTCTGTTCATGTTCACTTGTGATGGAAGTTCTCCAAGGTGTGCTTGCATAAAATCTACTAATGACTCTACTTTTCCTAATCTTCTTAGGATCCCAATCTCACTTCTAGGACCCCAATAGTCTTAATTCTTCAAGCCTAAGACTATTCTAACTCAACTCCAAGAGTTAGTCTCCTTGTGCTTAACCTTGAAGGACAACTATCAATAAATGTGCTTCAACTCTTCACTCTAACTTGGAGGGATCCAAGTGAAAATCCTTCATAACAACTTCTCACATTCTGCAAGGGGTGTTTCCATCTCTAAAAAATCTCTTTGACATCCATATGGTTCCATTGGAATGGGACATTAAGGTCTAACCAATCGAGTTCAAGTTCAAACAAGATTTTGGCCTAATAGGTCTAATTGCTCAATTAGCCCTATCCAGAGGGTTTTTCTAGATTCTTTCCAAAAAATTTCAAATAACCCCCCCAAAAAAACTTAGGATCTGAATACCCTTTTCCAAGACCTAAAATATTTTTGAGGTATTAAGCTCCTAGGTCATTCATACATTAGTATCCTATAGTATAGGGAATATGGGGCTAATTTGGTTCATAATATGCAGTCCACTGATTTATATCTAGAAATATATCTAGATAGATTGGTAAATACATAATATATCTATTAGGAGTCTATAGGACCTTAAGGCTTCTAAAACCACACTTTTTTTGAATCTCTCAAACACTCCCTTGTACTTGCATTCAAATTTCTCCCTGTCATGCACCTAACTAGGCTCTCTGGTCTCGCCTAGGGCATGATCTTAAAAATAACAAAATGAAACTTCTGACCTCCTATTTGCATATTTACAATATAAAGAGGCTCCCCTACCATATTCATACACACCCTAAATACTTCCACAGTTGGATTCTATGGGGGAGCCATGAAACCAAAATCCACTATGTTTCCTACAACAACTATACTAGTTTCAAAATAATTTACAAAACCTATCTACTCTACTCAAAACAAAATTTCCACATAATGAAAAATTATTAAAAATAACACTACAACATGAATCCAACATTGGGACAAATAGTTCAATCCATTCAAAAACTGCTTCTCTCAAAACAAGTTGACTGTGCATAAAACTCAGAAAACAATGTTCTTCTTGCTATCCAAAACTTTTACTACATCACTCATCCCTCAGGAAATGAGCCTCCATGAATCTAAATATGCCTCCTCCATGTTTTTATGCCACTATAATTCATATCCCTCCTCAACTTCGAAGGGAATCAAAAGTTGTCGATGTTGCATGCAACATTTGCAAAATTGCAAATGTTGTCATGACAACATTATGGCATCTTTTACATTAATGCTCCAAACTAAATTTTATGACCTCTAACTTACTTCAAATGATGAATAAACATCATTGAGGCCTTTTTAGGCACTTTTTTCATCTTTCTTAAGTCTAGAACACTTTTAGACCCAATTTCCCACTTTTAGGCTAACATAGCACTAACTACTAGAAAGCAATAAAAACTAGATTGGATTGAGTACTAACTACTAACCCATCTAGTTACACACTTTGCAAGACCTTATAAGGTAAAATTGAAAATAAAATTGAAAATCTACTGACTTGGATAGAGTCATTACAAGTCAAAATTATACTAAGACTTTAGGGATAGCCTAGGTGCTCTTGCACCATCCTCCCCAAATGAAAATACTTCAATTCACCCTTGGATTGAGTAAGTTGGAATCCACTCCCAACTTCTTGAATTTAGTCTCCTTGACCCAAGTTGCCTCTGCATCTTCTTTTCCATACCACTTAACCAAGTGTTTATAATAGGTTCTCTGTCTGGTCTTCTTATAGGCCCTGGAGTCAAATATCTTTTCTGCCTTCGGAGAAGGAGTAGGGGTCAAATTTAGCTCTTCTACCTCCTGTATGACCTTTGTAAGGCTCTGGTCTAGATCTGGGGTTGGTCCTTTGTACAAAAACAAATCTTCCACATTGAACACTTGAGATAAACCATTGTCTTCTGGTAGCTCCACCTTGTATGCATTGGTGCCATATTTGGCCAGTATAGTACATGGGCCAATTCTTCTCATTTGTACCTTATGGGGCACTCCTTCCTATAATATTTCCTTGTTGAGATGTACCATCACTAGATCCACAAATTTGAATTGGATATCCCTTTTCCTCTCATCCACCTTTCTCTTTATCTTCTCTGTATTTTTAGTCAATGTCTTTCTGATTGTATCATGCACTTCTTACATAGAATGTGCAAAATCTTCTGCATAGCCACTACCCTTGGATCCATCCTTCAGATCTCTAAGCTCAAATATTCCTCTAAGGTGTAGGCCATAAACTATTTCAAAAGGACTCTTACCAGTAGTCCTATTCACAGTGTTGTTATAAGCATACTCTGCCTGCCCAATGAGTTGGTCCCAAACTTGACCATACTCCTTAGTTAAACACCTTAGGAGGTTACCAAGACTCCTATTAACTACTTTAGTTTGACCATTAGTCTGAGGATGGTATGCAGACCCAAAAGATAAATTGGTTCCTAACTTTTGTCATAGGGTCTTCCAAAAGTGACTCATGAACTTGGTATCTCTATCTAACACTATGCTCAATGGTAACCCATGTATTCTAACTACCTCCTTGAATAATAGGTGAGCTATTTGACTAGCATCATGGACTATCTTGCAGGGTACAAAGTGTGCCATCTTACTGAATCTATCCACAATAACATAAATGCTATCCATTCCTTGTTTGGTCTTTGGCAATCCCACTACAAAATCCATTCTAAAAAATTCCTATGGTCTACTTGGGATGGGAAGAAGTTGGTAAAATCCTGCATTAGAAGATGTACCTTTTGCTTTCTGACATATAACACAAATTTCTACATACTTACTAATGTCCAAATTCATCTTAGGCCAAAAGTAAAACCTCCGAACTAACTCTTGGGTCTTATTTACACCAAAATGCCCACTAAGTGCACCATTGTGCTTCTCTTATATCAAATTTTCTCTAATAGACCCTCTAGGAACACACAATTGACTTCCTTTAAACAAAAGATCACTTTGCAAAGTATATTCAGAGAATTCACTATGAAAATGATTCTTGTATTCTTGACATACCTTGTAGATGTCTGCAAAGTCTCCATCTTCTGCATATAGGTCTTTGAAGCTCTCAATACCCATGCTATGCAGGTGTATCTCTTGTACTGTCAGGGCTCTTCTTCTTAGGGCATCTGCTACCTTATTCTGTAATCCCTTCTTGTGCTTGATATTGAAAGTGTAGGCCTATAGATATTCTACCCACTTCATATGTTTATGACTGAGCTTATCTTGTGAATTCAAGAAACTCAGTGCTTGGTTGTCTGAAAATACTACAAACTCCTTTGGAAGCAAGTAGTGCCTCCACTTCCTTAGTGCTTGGACTAGAGCATACATCTCTATGTCATAAGAAGAGTATTTGTTCTTGGCTTCACTTAGTTTTTCAGAGTGGAAAGCCACTAGTCTTCCCTCTTGGCTCAAGACAACACCAATAGCTACATTGCTAGCATCACATTCTACTATGAATATCTTCTCAAAGCTTGGAAAAATTAGGATTGGTTGGGTAACAATCTTCTTCTTTAATAACTCAAATCCATGGTTAGCTTTCTCATTCCACACAAACTTAGTTTTCATCCCACCTTTGATAGTATCTAACATAGGAGCACAAATTGCACTCAATTACTTTATGAACTTCTTATAATACTGTGCTAAGCCATGAAAAATTCTTATCTCAGTTGTTGTTCTTGTAGTAGGCCAATTGAGAATGGCTTTCACTTTTCTTAGATCCATCTTTAGATTTCCTTGAGATAACACAAACCCAAGGTACACTAACTCTTGTTTCATGAATTCTCATTTCTCCAAGTTGATCATCAACTTCTCCTCATGTAGCTTCTTGAAAATAATTTGTAGATGTCTGAGGTGTCTTCTCTTATCTTACTATAGATGAGTATATCATCTAAGTATACTACCACAAATTTGTCTATGTAGTCTTTAAGGACTTCATTCATGAGGCTCATGAATGTAGATGGGGCATTGGATAACCCAAATGACATTACAAGACACTCATACAGTCCTTCTATGGTTTTGAAGGGTTTTTTCCATTCATCTCCTTCATTAACTCTAATTTAGTGGTATCCACTCTTTAAGTCAATCTTTGTGAAATACTTGGCTTCTCCTAGACAATCCATTAGGTTTTCTATCCTAGGTGTATGCAATAAAAATTACTGTAGCTGCACAACAAGTTAAAACATGCAAAACACAAGATATACCAATAAATTAAAGCATGCAAAGAACTTGAAACACAACCAAATTCTCACTACAGCCTCCAATGAGCTAAAACAAGTGCACCCAAGACTTGTTTGATTTGCTCTTAGAGATTTTGTGAGTGTGCTCTCCTAACACAATGCAATGAAATCCCACTATGATGCAAGCTAGAAGATGGCGAAGGGATTGAGAACAAGTATGAGGAACTTGCCCCAAGCTTCACATGATGAAGATTGAGAATGCAATGGAAAATCTAGAATGAAGATGCAAGATGAAATAAACTAAGATTGATTTCCATTACCTAACATGTAATATCTAGATGATCTAATGCTCATAAGAAACTAAATAGAATGAAGACTAAGAAATGCTCAAGAAAATACTCTAAAATACAAATCACTAGCTAGTTACTCTCACTAGTTACTCTAGTTGCAAAATGAGGAGTGAGGCCTCCTTTTATAGATTTGACATGAAAAATGAAAGGCTAAGATTAAGTGGTGGAAAATGAGTGGCTGAGATGAAGGGTTAGGTAGGGTTTTGGTGGGAGTGAAGGATATTAAGAGGCAAAAGAAATGAGTGGCTAGGATTAAGTGGTTAAAAAGAGAAGTTGACTTTTGAACTAAAAGCCAAATGAAGAGACAAGTGACAAGTGTCAAAAGCTCATAATTTTGGAGTTGATCCATGTGAATGCACATGATT
>MU224895.1:1142576-1154631 GCA_018584345.1 Thuja plicata
TATATATATAATGAGATAGAGTGATAGAGATATAGAAGTATAAGGAGGTACATATATGGAGGGGGAGAGGGATACAAAGCTAGTGAAACAAATAAAGAGAAAGAGAGATAGAAATATATTTAAAGAGAATTATAAAATGAGGTAAATGTAGAGAGATAGGTAGGTGAATAGGGAGGAAGTGTGGGAAGGAGAGATAGAGAGAAGGGAGATAGGGAGGGAGGAAAAGAAAGGGAGAGAAAGATAGGTAGAGGGTAGAGGAGAGTAGATGAGAGGGGGGAGACATAGAGGGAGAGAGATAGNNNGAAGAGAGGGGAGGGAGGGAGGGAGAAGAGCGAGAAGAGTCAGAGAGATATAGGTAGGAGGGTAGGAGAAAGAAGACAAATAGAAGTTATTCCATAAACCAAATTGAACATTAACCATAAACCTAAACCATAAACCAAATTGAAGATTAACCATAAATTAATCATAAACAAACTTTTAATTCTACCATTAACTCTCATTCTATACATATTCCTAAACCTAACACTAAACTAAATTAAACATTCACCCTAAATTTAATTGAATTATAACCCTAACTCTAAATGACAACCTAGATTTTAGGCTTGATCATAAATCTAATTCAATAGTACACCAACTTAAACCATTAAAGGAAAATGAAACCTAGCACGAAACTAAATTTAACTCTAAACCTAAGCCTAATTAAATCCTAAACTAAATTAAACCATTAATCTAAACTAAATTAAACCCAAATGTTAAACAAAATTGAACCTTCACTATAACACAACTAAAAAGAACGATAACTAAAAACCTAATTGAATATTAAATAAAATCTAACCCTAATCCTAAACCAAATTATACCCCAAAGCTAATAGTAAACCAAATTGAACCCTGATTGTAAACCAAATTATACACTAAAACTAACACTAACACTACACCAAATAGAATGCTAATCATAACAATAAAATATATTAAATTATAACCCTAAACATAATTGAACATTAAACCAAATTTAACCCTATCCCTAATATTAAACCAAATTGAACTCTATAATAAAGAGAACCCCAGCCATACACAAAATTTAAAGAAAAAAATAAATGAAAATCAAATTATAATGCTAAAACAAAGTAGAGCTCAAATCTTATGATTACAAGATAACCACACATTCAAATTCAAATTAGGTTATATTCAAGGTTTAAAATTGGTGCAAAATTAGGCACCAGTAACGCTAACTTCAACATCCCAAACAAATTACATTTATGGGTCAAAGTCAGCGATAAAATTGACATTAACCATTGCAAACCATAACAAACATTTATAGATTCGTGAGAAATATTTCATATTTTTCAAATCCTAAATAATTGGATTAGATTTTGAGGATATATTCACTGTAGCACCCATTAATGAATTAAAAAATTAAAAATTCTTGCCTACGTTAAAATTACCACCTACCTATTGGTCTTGTTGATTGTTTAGTTGACATTTTGGATGCTTGCTTTTATTTTGTTGCCAAATACAGAGCATAGGATAGACAATATTTACAGTGTTGGTCGTCCAGTTTACATTTTTTGTGAGATGATAAATGGATATAAATCAAACCTGTGATTTCGCTGTAAACATGAAAACTATGTATGTTTTGCCTTTTGGGTTCAGTTTGAATCCATATTAATATATTTAGATAGAACTTCCATTAGGTCACCTCAAAATGTTGAGCAATAGAGGGAAGGGAGAAAAATCTAGCCACAATGAGGTAATACATTGTCAATTTATAGATTTGTTAATGTTTCCATTGTTTCTTTAATTTTTAGTTTTTAGTTTTTTATTTCCAAATTTAAAAGAATAAATTTATTTATTTTTCATATATACAGGGACATGAGATTGAGAAAGAAAAAGAGGCATTGGCTACCATATTGGGGAAGAGACAATAAAAATATTAGACGGTGTCGACTTCACAATGCTTGCTAGATACTTAGAAAAAATGATCTAGTAAAGACCCTGAAACATTGCAACCAAATCAAGTGTGTCAAAGGGAATCAATTGATTCCCTAGCCACTCCTGGAACAAGCATAAGATCTAGGACCTAAATTCAATAACATTAAACTCTAAGAATATGGAACAAGGAACAAAGACTTCCAATGTCACAGCCAATACCAGGACACAAACTTCTTCCAGCACACCATGCATTTCATCTTGTATTAGTAGCTACAATACCAAGATAGAATATAATGTGGTTTCAGGGGAAGTCTGAATGATAGGTGGTGGAAAACCATTTTTGAATAGGTTGAAGGAAGCATGCCTTCAACAGTTCAAAGACCATCGACATTTTTCATTCTCAAAGATACCCAGGCACCTGCAAACAACAATTATGTAAGTGTGAAAGTATGGAAAGAGCTTGTAAAAGTATATGAGAAGTCTGAGGCACGGAGGAAGTCAGGTGAAGAGAGTGCATGGGTATTTGAATTTTACCTTAAGCTTATACCAAATTTATTAAATGATTCTTTAATTTTATTTTTTCATAGTTAAATTAAATTAGTATATGTTTCAGGACAAGGCCTCCAAGGATAGGCTTGCAAACTTCATGCCAGGCATCATAGTGGCCAGAAAGGTTTACAAGTCTTTATATGTACACTTGTAAGTATATTTAATGTGTTAAATGATATATTTTTTATTTCCTAGGAAAAATTAAATGATTTTATATTAATTAGTTTAACTATCCTATGTGCCATGTTTTGATAGGAGGAGAAATATGGTCGACGTCCAACACAATTTGGAAATGAAATGTTACAAAGCAAGAAATGGACCGATTTTGTAATCTGAATGGAGAACAAGGTATCAATTGTTGTGATAATATGTCAATTTTCATTTCTTCTGTTGAATTTTTTATTGATGCGTAGCATGAGTTCTCAAGTGTTTCTCTGTTATCCCTAAACCCCACTCATTTGTCACATTATTTCATGTTGAGGAAAAAAATATTGTTTTCCTTAAAGGGGAATGGGTGACATTCATGCCTTATTTTTATTGCATATTTCAATGAATAAACATGGTTTTTCAATATCTCTTAACTATCCTCATTTAAGTTATGAGTTGTATAATTTGAGTAATTAGTCCCATGTTGATTTGATTTATCTTCTTTTCTCTCAAACATGGTATCTCATGGAGTGCATTCCTTTGTGATACACATGTAAGAATATTTTGATGCATCTTGGTAGGAATCCTATAGATCTAACACATCCTTGTAGAACTTCTTTTGCACGAAGGTCAAGTCATCATGGATTTCTAATGCGTTTTCCATGAAATCACCCATGTCATACCGTGCAACCTTGTAGTATTCCATTTGATGTTTCAAGTGCTCAATTTCCTTCTTACGCCCTTCCATTTATGATGCAGAGGACTTTTCCTCATATACTTGTGCTAACAAGACAGTCTAAATAAAATAGATTAGGAAATATCTCACCATTTTTATGTCAAGTACTTAATTAGGCAACGATGTCCTCTATGGCATAACTAGAATGCACCACAGTATAGTGCAAATAAAATAGACTTAAACATACAACACCGTATGTGGGTGCATTCTAGTTTACCCATAGCTAGGGATGTATGGACACATGCTTTCGTATAGGTTGGGGGAGTGTGTGCCCACATATCATATACATGTCATTATGCATACCTGTGTTTTATGTGCCAACATGTCAAAGTATTAAAATATGAAATCCCTCTTTAACGCCTTCCTTATTGTTTAATAAGTTGTCATAAATGCCACTAAAAGGGGGTAAATAGAAAGGTTATGAAACATTTGCGTTAGGACTACGAGAAGGATACATGACATTGAGAGAGGAATCAGGTTAGTTTGCTTCTAAAAAATTGTAGAGTAGAGGTGTTTCGAAGGGCGTGACTAGAAAAATGGGAGGTCAACCGGTGAGAAGTGAACCAATAGCTCATCAACTAATCCTGTAGGATACACTATGTGAGCCAAATTTTAGGAATCGTGGCTAGTTAGACTAATTTTTGAAGTTGAATGGGTTTAGTAAGGAAATTGCTATGGAATTTGCTTAGACATTTAATAATGGTGAGGAAATGGTGAAGGGTTTGAAGGTTACTGTAAGACCAGAAAAGGGACTAGAAAGAATATTTAGGTAACCACAAACCCTAAACAATATGCTACCCTAACTAATCCAACATTAGAGCCATTGAAAGAGGAATTCAAGTAATATGCAACAAAGACACAAGAACTCCCTTCAAATGATGCTCAAATGTCCTCCTTTCTTCTCCATAAAAGTGTATTATGTTGCTCTTTGACAAACACAATTGCACAAAGAATTTGAAAGCTCAAATTGATAATGAGAATTACTAAGAGATAGTGGTTCAACCTTGAAAGAATGAAATGCATCCCATTTTATAGAAAATGAGAGTCATTTAGGTGAGATAGCACAAAATCTATGCATAAATGCAGATTTTGGTTGGTGAGATGTTATGAAGCATGATATGGGGGAGATAAAATAAGGAGATATTGAAAATATTCATGAAGCACCTTAATAGGGATGTGAATCCTCAATTAAGGGATATGATATTTAGGTAGGATTAGGGATCATTAATCAAATTAATAATTCAATATTCTCAATATTCCTCAAAATCAATAATTAGATTTATGAAATTATGAAAATCTCATAAATTGAAATTATCCAATTAATTAATAAAAATTAATTAATTGTTGGAGACTTAGGGAAAAGGGGAATAAATAAAGTCTATTTATTGTCAATTAGGACATAGGGATAAAATATGGGTTATTCATCCCAAGGGGGGAAATTAGTGAATTATAGATCGAATTAAAGGTGTTGATGTCAAATTGAAATTATTTTGATGATATTGATAAGGATTATGATCAATTCTGAGGGTTCTGGAATAGTTTAAGAAATTACGAGGCATCGATGAGATTTGACAATGTGCTCACATAATGATGTTTGGAAATTATTGAAAAGCGCCAATGAACTTTGATGGCATCATAGGATTCAAATGAGAATGGGGAAACATTGATGATCTTGGACAATATTCCCAAAATAATGATGATCGAAAATAGTATTGACAATAATGAACAACACTATTGAATTGATATTGATATATTGATAGCGATAACACTGATGATCTTTGACAATGTTATCAAATGGCTGATTAAGGGGATACAAAGCATCGATGATCTTGGACAATGCTCCTGAAATGATGACAAGATTGATCAAATTGAAATAGGGTTTTTGATCAGTTGGTATGAAATTGGGTTAATTAGGCATCGGTAATCTTGGACAATGCCCAAGAATGGTCAGAACAAGTCCAACACAATTCTACAAGTGATTAGGAATGGAATAGGATAGGTTTGAATCAATTTAGGAAGGTTTGGAATGGTTTAGGATCAAATAGGATCTATTTAGGATTGAATAGGATCGAATGGGATCAATTTAGGGTTAATCGGAAATGATTTGGAAAATGATCGGTTTGATAAGGAGAGTATAATTATTAGTAAACAATTGAACAATTTCACAATATTCAATCATTGATGAAAGACACAATGTTGCCATACAATAAAGGTCATATGCACGACATAGAGGAATAATTAGGTCACAAAACAACATTTCGATTGTAATGCTAATTTTTTTTAAACACATAGACCAACAAGCTCAAACCATTTTTAGGTGTCTACATATTGCCCCTCTTTGATACAATGCGATTATGAGCATTGTGTCAAAGACTCCTAAAGAAAATAGCATTAAAACATGCCCCAGTGGTAATGGGATACATAGGTGCCCCCTCAAGAAATCATCTAAAAAATGTAAATGATAGGTCAATTTGTTGACAATGCCGAGACGGATCCACCGCAATGATCGGATAAAAAATTAGAGGTCAAACGCAAAATATATGAGGTTCAGAGTGCCAAAAGCATCACAACTAATACAAAATGGAATGGTTGCACGTCCATCTAGGCAACCAAGAGGCTATAAAAGGGCTTTGAAGGGGTTTTGGAGCTCATTTTCACTCTCACATTTGGAAGAATTGAGCTATGGAGAAAGGAAGATGGATCGAGTGCCAGCGGAGAATCAGTGCAGGGAATGAGTTCATAGCTACTGATGGCTGGCCGATGTGGGACTCAAGGTGAGTACATCTAGTCCTCTCAATGGTTTTCAGCTTTGCACACTTTCCTAGGCAGTTTTAGGGGTCAAACAAGGTCAAACAAGGCCCTACAAGGGTCCACACATGCCACTTGGGTAGGTCACGTACCCACCTACATAGGTCATGTGCCCAATTGCGTAGGTAGCATAGGTGGGATGACCACCTGTGCAGCCAACACAGGTGGGAGGCCATTCTACGTAGGTGGTAAGATAACCTGTGCAGGTGGTTAGAGAGGCCTCAAAATGGGGTCTGAGGGTTCCTAAACCACCCTAAAATTTCCTAAACTGGTCAACCCTAGGACAAGGTCAAAATTAGGTCAAAGTAGGTCAAAATAGGTCCTAGGTTGGTCAGTAAGAAACAAAAAGTATAGAAAGTTGACCAAAGTCGCATGGTGATAGTAGGAGGAGTTGCCAGTTCCACAAACACTGGAGAGAAGACCAGTGTGTCTAGATATATGTCCTCAGTTGAGCAGTCATGAGAGGAAGATCCTAGCCTCTCTAGGATTATATTACATTATGTACATGCCTAAGATTAGGGCAAACTGGGGATTGATCATAGCATTAGCCGAGCGGCAGCACTCGGAGACTAGTTCCTTCCACCTGCTGATAGGGGAGGTGACCATGACTTTGGAGGATGTATGGCGCATCCTCAAGATTCTGATACATGGAGAGCTAGCTAAGTATGACCCCACAACAGGGTGAGCGACACTACATTGACTGTTCAAGAGCAATGATGATGATCTAGACATATGCGATTACAAGATTTGATGGGAGACAGTTGCTAGGCAGCATGATAGGCTGATTGCAGTAATCTATGGGGTTATTGCATGTCTTCTAGTACTTGAAAGTCAAGGCCATGGATTCCCTATTGGTTGGGGGAGGGTCCTCAAGAGATGATCATGGAGGGTACAGTGTTTGCATGGGGGACATGCATGCTAGCGATGACATACTACTAGCTCCACCAGTTGGCATACCGAGGATGATTATCAATCAGTAGCGAGATCACATTGTTGTAGGAGTGGGCCTACGAGCATATAGCTGTGTTCTGACCTATTTCTCAGAGATTCGTTCTACCAGAGATGCCATATGTTTACTACTATCAAGGGGCACTTGCATAGGGCCTACTGGGATACACATTACACTTTCGTCATGAGATAGATCTGCTTAGAGATTTTACATGGCACCCATATAGAGACTGCCCTGGATGGGATGATGACACGGATCACCTTCCTTACTATAGACAGGAGAGATACCTCGTCGGGAGGTTTGTTGTGGGTCATACAGTTATTGAGATTCAGCTCCTAGAGTGAGTCCACTGATAGTTCAAAGAGAGGTAGGGAGTACTGACAGGTACAACTTTGTTTGCTTAGTCGAGGGCCGAGGCTAGGACATGGGGTGCAACACTAAGGCCTCAGGTGGCGTATGCAGAGTTCGAGCAGTTACAACCTAGGAAGTGGGGAGCAGGTGTGGATGTTGCACATGCAGGTACTATGGAGGAGTACAATAGATGGTTTTCTGAGCACATGCCTGTTCCTTTGATAGATCCAGATGTGGTGATACTGAGAGTGCGGGTGCCCAGAGATGAGAGCACTGAGGAGGAGGGGGATGAGGAGGAGGAGTCAGATGAGGATGGTGATGATGATGACGATGATGAGGAGAGTGAGGAGGGGGATGATGATGATGATGATAGGGATCTTGATGATATGCCGATGTAGATGGATGAGGACAGGGATGAGCCACCACATGGGGATGACATACAGGGTCTGAATGACCAATTCAAGGATCAGAGACAACATATTGTAGAGCTTACGAGCCAGATAGATAGATTGACAGTTGAGAGAGACACATGGGTTGCAGATCGTGCCTCATGGACTATAGATTGTGCATCATGGATTGCTGAGTGATCAACACTCACAACACAGATGGATAGGTTGATAGAAGAGAGGGATGCAACTATGGCCAAAGTACAGAGTGCACAGGAGGAGGCACACCAGTTTATCAGTTCCATCAGGGATGTATGTGTGCATGATATTGCAGGGATGTTAGGGGATTCCTAGGAGGAGAAGAGGTATTTGCGAGTGATGTATGAGCAAGATGTGCCACGAGATCAGTGGGCATCAAGTTATAGAGCTTCATCTAGCAAATCACACTCCTAGAGGACACAGAGCAGCGAGTGAGTGCTGGGATCGAGGGGACACCTAGATCAGGGAAAACAAGGCATCACACAGGGGGAGCCTCATCTTCCAAACATGACAGGCATTAGGAGGACTGAGAGAGCAGGGGTTGACAGGAGGTCTCTCTAGCAGAGGGACAATTTTGATAGACATGTGATAGATTATGAGCCTGCGGGCCTTAGTGTATACAAACACCTTGATTTTTGTACTATGATACTTTGTGAGACACACATATATATGATATGCAAATATTTTATGATGCATAGGATGGATGCTTATGTATATGATTTACTTTCCTATTCTATGATGATGTTTATGTATTGTAACGTATTACCTTAGTTACAGAATAATATATATTATGGATGCAATAATTATTTTTGTCCTTTGCTTTTTTGAAATGTATGAATGCAAAATGCAAATGTATATTGGAATTTTTCTCATGTATGGATGAATGAATGCAAAAATGCACATGTTTTTGTTGTTTTTCCAGTTTATAAATGCATGTATGCAGGATGCACCTCTTTTGATATACCAGAGTACTAGACCAAGGTGACTGCGAGGACTAACTGAAGAAGTGTTAGCAGAAAGAAGAAATTAGATGAAGAAATGTTAGTAGAAAGATGTTGGCTTTCAAAGTGTAATTTTGTGATAAGAGCTTATTTTGATATTATAAAAGTGGATGCGGCACATCATGGCACAAAATCCAGAGTGAAAAAGTCATCCTTTTGTGTAAATAAACACGATGCAGACAGAGGATGATCTTCTCCATCCTGAAAGCATGTAGCAGATATGCCCCAAAATTTCATGAGATCATCAAACACGCAGAAAAAAAGATAAAGCAAAAATAACTGGTCATGAACCATCTTGGCTACTCTCATAAGATTAGATAATATCATCGAGTAGCATAGAAACATGATCAAAAAAAAAAAAAAAAATACTCACTGAAACAATGTGAGCCAACAAACATTCTAATCTTTTGTTGCTTGCATTAAATGTTCTTTGATTGATAGCTTAGTTTGCAAATTGACTGATTGGTAGCTTGGACAGATTGATTGATAGCAAAGATCAGAAGATTTGAATAGTCCAACCAGATTGAATGTTGAGTCACAATGATTCAAATCGCATATGATTTCGTTAAGCATAGATTGATGATTCTACCACTGGAGTCGGCAAACATGATGTTCGATTCACAAAAAGAAGACAAGTATGTACAAGTTTATTGTAGATTTTTGAAGAGATTTTGCAATTTTTAGGATTTTTGAGATATTTGAATTTTTTTGTGATGATCTTTTTTCAGGACCTTTTAGGATTTTTAGGATTTTTTCAGCATCATATTTTATTTTTTAGGGATTTTTTTCAGGATCATATTTGATTTTTTAGCAATTTTTTTAGGACATTATTTGATTATTTTTTTTTAAATTTTGACCTGCTTATTTGGATTTTTAGGATTTTTGAAATTTCCCCCAGTGTCTAGCAAGGGAAGGACATTTTGAAAGGAGAAATGGATTGGTAGATGGACAAAGGACAGGGGTCACTTGCATGGGATCTGTTTAAGTGCCAAGGACTATCCAAGAAATGGGATAACAATTTTTATGCCAAGCGAAGGGACTGGTTAAGACAATGATAGGAAAAGGAAAATAGTTTAGTGGATAGAATGTGAGAAATGGACATGCAAAGAGGTTTTTATTTGAAAACATGCTTTTTGCATTGAACATCCTTATTTTCATCAAGACCAAGATAGGGAGTTGGATAGGACAATGTTAGGACCTGGATAGGATAATGACAGGATATGAATAGGAAAATGATAGGATATGGATAGGATATGCAAGATCAATCAGGGATAATGAGAAGGTATATGGAATATGAATGAAAGGTTGCGATAGGATAGGAAATGTAGACCAAAGGGATCAAGACAATGTAAAGCAGATAGGACATGTGATGCTTCAAGGAAGATTTGTAACCATGTCAAGATCAAAGTTGGGGAAAAGGGGATAAGATAATGGATATGACAGGCATAGGATAATAGAGGACATGCTAGGGATAATTGAGGATAATGATAGGGGTAATGGAGGATAACACTGATGAAATCTACCCCCAAGTATAGACTGCAAAAAGTTCATAGAATTACACATGACACAAGAACTCCCTTCAAATGATAATCAAATGTCCTCCTTTCTTCTCCATAAAAGTGAATTATGTTTCTCTTTGGCAAACACAATTGCACAAAGAAATTGATAACGAGAATTACTAGGAGATAGTGGTTTAACCTTCAAAGAATGAAATGCATCCCATTTTATAGAAAATGAGAGTCATTAAGGTGAGATAGCACAAAATCTATGCATAAATGCAGATTTTGGTTGGTGAGATGTTAGGAAGCATGATATGGGGGAGATAAAATAAGGAGATATTGAAAATATTCATGAGGCACCTTAATAGGGATGTGAATCCTCAATTAAGGGATATGATATTTAGGTAGGATTAGGGATCATTAATCAAATTAATAATTCAATATTCTCAATATTCCTCAAAATCAATAATTAGATTTATGAAATTATGAAAATCTCATAAATTGAAATTAGCCAATTAATTAATAAAAATTAATTAATTGTTGGAGACTTAGGGAAAAGGGGAATAAATAAAGTCTATTTATTTATTCAGTTAGGACATAGGGATAAACTATGGGTTATTCATCCCAAGGGGGGAAATTAGTGAATTATTGATCAAATTGAACATGTTGATGTTGAATTGAAATGATTTTGATGATATTGATAAAGATTATGATCAATTCTGAGGGTTCTGGAATAGTTTAGGAAATTACGAGGCATCGATGAGCTTTGACAATGCACCCGCATAATGATGTTTGGAAATGATTGAAAAGCGCCAATGAACTTTGATGGCATCATAGGATTGAAATGGGAATGGGGAAACATCGATGAGCTTGGACAATGTTCCCAAAATAATGATGATCAGAAATAGTATTGACAATAATGAACAACACTATTGAAATGATATTGATAGATTGATAGCGATAACACCGATGATCTTTGACAATGTTATCAAATGGCTGATTAAGGGGATACAAAGAATTGATGATCTTGGACAATACTCCTAAAATGATGAAAAGATTGATTAAATTGAAATGGAATTTTTGATCGGTTGGTTTGAAATTTGGTTAATTAGGCATCGGTGATCTTGGACAATGCCCTAGAATGGTCAGAATGAGTCCAAACAATTCTACAAGTGATTAGGAATGGAATAGGATAGGTTTGAATTGATTTAGGAAGGTTTGGAATGGTTTAGGATTGAATAGGATCGAATGGGATCGGTTTAGGGTTGATCGAAAGTGATTTGGAAAATGATCGGTTTGATAAGGAGAGTAGAATTGTTAGTAAACAATTGAACAATTTTGCAATATTCAATCATTGATGAAAGACACAATGTTGCCATACAATAAAGATCATATGTGTGACATAGAGGAATAATTAGGTCATAAAAAAATGTTTTGATTGTAATGCTAAAAATGTTAAAACACGTAGACCAGCAGGCTCAAACCATTTTTAGGTGTCTAGTCCATTGAAAGAGGAATTCAAATAATATGCGCAAAAGACACAAGAACTCCCTTCAAATGATGCTCAAATGTCCTCCTTTCTTCTCCATAAAAGTGGATTATGTTGCTCTTTGACAAACACAATTGCACAAAGAACTTGAAAGCTCAAATTGATAATGAGA
>MU224895.1:1170607-1217966 GCA_018584345.1 Thuja plicata
TACTCATAGCAGACAACTTAGAAGCTTGGAGGCACGGGCTCCTCCTTACATGTGCACTCACTTCTCAAGCACACCAAGCTTCGAATCCCAAGGGTAATCACTTCCCAAGGGACCGTTGTCTCTACTAGGAGCTGTGAAAGTGTGGGATGTCTTAGTCGGTCTCTGACCTTCTGTGCCAATAGATAAAGGGATTTTGGATACTAGAATAAAGTGTGTAGTAAGGGCATCTATTCAGGTGGTTATACTTGCGGTAGATTAGCTCTGTTATGGAGGCCTCCCAGCCTACAGAAGTTACATTCTATAGGTTTTAACACACCACAAGGGTACTGAGGGAGATCTTCTTCCCGGTATAATGCATTCAACACCTGTTCATTGTGACATTAATCACAATGACATTTTTTATATACCGGTTCGGAAGGGCTTGGCTTTAGCCTGTTACCGGTTGGACAATCCACTCTCACCAGCTATGTTAAAGCATTCAGGAGGTAGCCACACTAAAGGATTTGTATGGATTTCTCTTACACTGAAGATCTGCAAAGGCGAGGGGAGAGGATACGTCCATGCAATTCTAAGGATTTACAAAACTAAAAGACACTTCAAGCAGAATGAGAGAATGACAATAATGCTTCTGGATTTCTGATCATCCCAAAAGGGCGAGAGCATAGTTTCTTGACATCATTATCATTCCTAAAATAGAAAATAAATGTTCATTTTAATAAATCCTGCATGCGGGTTCCTATTTTAAGAAATCAAAAACAAGATGCAATCACACTATTTTGCGTTCTATCAATCAAAGGCAACCTGCAAAACCAATTTGTGAGTAGTTTGAGTTTTGGTCTTCTTGAGTAATGTTCTGCAAACCACTGTTAGGCTGTATGAAAAAGATAAGATCACAAACAACCAAGTCAAAGATTAGTCCACAATATCAAAATCATCAAATCAGAAAATAGAGTGCATATTTAGATAGTACACAGAAAATCATGCGGTTTCAAAATTTTTTTACTGAAAAATGTGATCGTATGAGCCTATACGAGGCTCCAGAAGCTGCAAAAATGAGGATTAGACAGCAACAGTCACCAAAAAGTGCAATTTATGATCAATCCAGAGAGAAAAATCAAAAAATGAATTCACCACAGTGATCCTTGCAAAATTTTACCCAAAATAAAAAAAAACTGCACCCAAAAAGGACTCCGAATAAGCAAGATGTGAGCTTTCAAAATCAGACAGTAAAATCAAAAACTCATATGGTGAGGGCAGAGAAATTTTCAGCTCTGCTGACGTCAGCAATCTACAAATTAAATTTGACAGCCCCTTGGCCATAAAAATAAAAACAATAACCCTACCAAAAATGTCTAGATGGGCGTCAAATTTAACAACTTAAAAATCCTTGTGTGCAAAAACAATGCAATGAGAAGCCCTTTGCCTAGTCAACATTCAAAAATATTCATAAAAATCAACTCTTTCACAATCAATCTTCTTCATAAATATTGAAAGAACAAGAATCCAAGTCCTTTAATGCCTACTGTGTAGGCGTTCATGCATAATATTTCATAAACTTATGAAAAAATATAAAGTCATAAATAGTTCTAGATTACAATGGAAGTAGAGAATGAAGAAGGTTACAAACCCTGAGACCTAGGCCTTTTATTTGTGTATGCATTGCACTTCACAAATTCTTTGAAGTGGACTATACTTATTCAATCTTCATTTATTTCAACTGTAACAAATCTCAAAATCCTAAAACCCTATTAAGCCACTGTAAATTAACTGCCAATTTTCAATAATGGAAATGTTTTTGAGCATTTGCAAATTTTAAACATTTCTTTTTCTTTTATTCTCCCTTTGGTGATTTAAATAGCATGGATTTTTTTTCCCTTTGATTTTTTTTAGTATTTTGACTGATACAAGGATTGGACAAATTTATTTTATTTTATTAAAGTAAATGTATGAGTTTCACCTAAAAAAACCACTCTTAAGGGGATTTAGTGCTGAGTGGAATGGTAATTGGTATGATTTTTTTGTTCTCTACTCTTGTGAGACAAGTCAACATTAAGACATGACATGTGATAACAACAAAAATGACTTGCAATTTTGTGGTTCAACAAGCACTTTGTTTTATGACTGATCCTAGAGCCATTGGAACTTTGTTCTGTTACTATTCCTGTAGCCCTTGGAACTCTGTTCTGCGAGTGTTCCTGCAGCCAAGGCAGAACATAGTAACTTCCTATTTGTTTGCTAAGAACTACATTTCTGATATATGTTTCATACCATTTTAGTTGATGATTCATGTAATATGATTATGGTTTCATTTCATATGTTGTAATATTTGATATATAACACAGAAAACATTTTAATGCATTAAATAAACAATACATTTTTGTGAAAACAATTTTTGTTTTTGGGCAGAATGTAGGTCTTCTAGAAGATGATCCTCAAGATATAGATCCAAAATATGTTGGTTTTGATCCAGATCATAGGGAAGAGGATGATGCAGATGCAGAAGATATCAATGCCGGTGATGATGATGATAACAACGATGAACATAGTGGTGATGATGATGAGGCAGTTGATGTTAGTAACCAATGACATTCATGATCATATAAACTGCATTATATATGGATGATTGTTGATATATCGTTATGATGCCTCTTTTCATGGTTACTATCATTTGTATCATTTTCACAGCCTGCAATACCATATTATTGAGTTGATACATTTTGACATGTATCATTTCCACTTATATTATTTGGACATCTATCATCTTGACTTGTATCATTTTTAATTACATAATTTATCATTTTTTTACTTATATTATTTGTGCATGTATCATTTTGACATGTTTTTGATCTACTAGCATATTGGACTTTCACTTGTTTTAGTTATATATGATGATTTTATCATTATTGATTTGTCAATTTATATATATTGAAAGTGGTCGATGAATTTTGGATAAATATTTATTATGTATAATGATTTTAATTTGCTGCTTAGGATGGATTTTGTCAAATTCAATTAAATTATATACATTTTGATGTGCACCTTCTTGGTATAGGCATGGGTTTCATGATTGGAATAAAACATATTAAATTAATAAGAAATGGAAGTAAAATAAGAAGCATTTTTAAAATTAAAAAAGGAAGCAACAATGGAAGCCAAACCAGAAGTAAAACCTAGCATTTTCTAGGAAGCAAAAATAGAAGCAATTCAGGTAGCAAATAAAAGAGTAATAATGGAAGAAATTTTAGAAGAAACAAAAGATGCAATAATAGAAGCCATATTATAAGCAAAAAAAGATGTCAAAATGGAAGCAAAACTAGAAGCCAAACTAGGAGTAGAAATAGAAGCCAAAAATGGAGCAAAATCGAAAGCCATATTAGAAGCAAAATTGAGAGTAGAAAATGGAAGAAAAAAGGGAGCAAAATTGGAAGCAACAAGTAACATTAAAACAAGCGTCCAACTATAAGAAACACAAGAAGTAAAAATAGAAGTAAGACTAGAAGCAAAAAAGGAAGCAAGCATAGAAGCAAAAATAGGAGAAACAAAGGGCATTATAGTGGAAGAAAAATGGAAGCAACAACAGAAGAAAAATGGGAAGAAAATCTTGAAGTAAAACCAAAAGCAATAGACAACATTATAATGGGAACAAAAAAATAAGCAAAATTAGAAGCCAAATCAAAAGCAATGAAGGATGTTATAATAGAAGCATAACCAAAATCATGATTGGAAGAAAAACTAGAAGTAAGGTAAGGATCAAATGCGGAAGCACAATCTGATGCCAAGGGGGACGTTACTACCCGCTTCATTTTTTGGTGCCAAATATGGCATGAACACAATTGTAGCGTCATAGTTAGTGAAAGAGATGACTCAAAATAAGATGTTAATTGTGGTGCTAGATGTGGTGCTTTTGAGTGGAAGAAGTTGGGCACTGGTTTTTGCACCGACTCAAAGGTCCATTTGAGGGAAAAAATTACACTAAAACCTGACGTCATTTTTGGTGATAATCACTTCTTCTGTTGTAGTTTACCATCATAAAAGTTTTTGTATCTATTTCCCCATGCGCATCCTTTTTTTTTTTTATACTTGTCACATTTTCCTCATGCCTCATTCTTTTTGTATTCAATTGTATAACACCCATAAATAATATCCCTACACCACAAGTACACAAATCCATAAAATAAGATTATACAAATTTATAAAATTTGAAACTTTCTTTTCTTTATTATCTTTGTGTTTGAAAACTCTTCCATGTATTCTTCTTCACATTGTTGTTCCCTTTTAGCTAATTCCATGATATTCTTCAAATAATAAGTCATAGTTGTTGTTATCTATTTTTCTATAATTTTCACTCCTACAATATATTTTCTTCTTCTACTAGAGAATGTTTTTCTTATTTCACCTTCTCTTCTACTACAACTCTATCCTCACATGCATTCTCATTCTCTACTATCTTCATGTTTTAAATAAGACATGCTTTTGTTGTAGCATCATTCTTTATTTCTTCAACTCCTCTTTTAGGGTCAACAACATGCATCCCCATATCTTTCTCCACCAAAAGTCTATCCTTCACCATTCCCTCTATAAAAAAATTCTTTATTATTCATGTCTATAAGAACTATATATTCACTATCTCTAGTCTATCTAATATTCAAATGGGTATCCATCATCACCCAAGAATTTTCTTCCTCTGAAACTACTCTATAGTTGTCCACTCAAGTGGCTTCTTCAAGAATATCTTCATCCTCTTTTTCAAAAAGATACTCATTCTTATCTATCTAAAAAAAACTCACTCACATTCATAGCTATGCTCTACCCAAAATTTTCATTGAAAATGCACATTCTCAAAACCCCGTCTACCCACTTCCAAATACTGGAGTACATTACATCTTCCACCCAATATTTCTTTTGTTGGAGTACGACAAACACACTACAAATTATTTTAATCTCCATTTTTTCAATCACACAACATCAAATTCTCAACTCTCTTCCTTATGAACAACCTATCTCTGATACTAATTAATGCAACCCAAGAATGGGAACCTGTAACAAGTATCCAATCTAGATAGCCTAACAATATTCAAACACCTTAGTTGTTTTAGATGAAACACATTCTAATACAAACAATGGTGACAACATATTAAAATTTTAAAATAGTTTGAATTAATACAAATCTTTACAATACACAACTTACATGAAAATAACGCTCCATGTTTTTTTTTTCATGTGGTTCTCTCTTCCTAGTCACAAAGATCATGACAAAAATTTAATCATATACAAAAATATCTTATAACATAAAGACAATAAAAATTTAGCAATTGATTTAACACTTGCGATGGTGATGACACAAATCCATGGACTACATAGGCATAAATAGTAATAACACAAAAAATCAATTTACCAGAAGGTAGTTCCAAGTGAACAACTATCTACTAGCATAAAACAAGAGAAACTCCAGAATAATTGTAACCAAGAATCAACACAAAAGCTCTGAATTTTCTAAATCATAAACCAAATAAATCTCTAGAATAATCTCAAACTATAGATCGATAAATCAAAAATAAAATTTTCACGCTTTCTCTTCTCCTTCAAAATTGTGTTCTCTCTTCTCATTTTTCTCTATATCCATATGCATTATTCTTTTTTCTTTTCATCAACTTCTATGGTCTTAATGAATTCCATTTACTTCAATAATTCTCATCCTACTAGACTTTCTATTTATCAAATTCCCAAATTCATTATATATATAATGTAAGTCTTTTATTCTAGGAGCCACTAAATTTTTTTTAACCAACATTAATAAAGTTAGGAATGATCACCACCGAGAAATATTCCAAGTTGTAACTACTCAATTCCAAGAATATCCTCCACTATGAGTTCTTATAATGTTGATGATATTTTAGCCCAAGTATTACCCATCATAATTGCTATCAATAACTCCACACTAGTTTCTCCTACTTACACCCAGGTTTAAACTAGTCATGGGCTAGCTATGTTCTTGCATCAATAAGGAAACATGGCTAGAAAGGATCTAAAATTAACACTAACCAAGTGTCTACCACTTCCAATTCTATATCTCTTGAGAAAACCTCAAGTTCCTATAAGATTTACAAAGTTTAGTAAATCATTCAAAAACATACTTCAAACAATTCTTACTAATAATCTCATCAGCTTCCATCTTATCCATATGACCTTTTTACCCATATATAACATTACCTAATGGTTATGATGCCAATTTTTTTATAATCTCCACAAAGTGTATGGACACCACACTCAGATTTCCATGACACTTAAACATAAAATCTATGATCTCATAAATAATAATTCAATTCATATTGATAGAATGAATAATAGGGAAAATAATTTGGTTGCTCCATCAAATAATTTATAAAAAAATATTTTAATCATTTTCTATATCATGTCTAATAATATTAAATATTGACAAGTTCCCAAACATATTCATGTGACTACATATCAAGTATCCATATTGAGAATGCTAGCTCAAGTCTTCTAATACTTATGTAGAGACGTTTGTGGGCATGCCTAGAGACGTTTTACGAGAAGGAGATACCCAAGAATAACTATTATGGTTTATTGTTGCTTCAAAATGCTCCTAATATTTCTAAATGGTACACATTGAATGAAATTTAACCATGGGGAACAAGAGTTTGGATAAAATTATCAAGTAATTATAATAATCAAACAATTGGTGAATTGGACCAATTAACAAGACTAGGCGCAAGTCTTGTACATGGTAATATCTACAACACCTGGGAGGGTGATCCATTTTTTATCCCACAATAAAATTAAAGAGATTTTTTAAACATGTTGTTAAGAAAAATTTAAACCTTAATGACACTAATTAAATCCATTTTTTGTCCCTAATTTATTTCTACTTTAGAATTTGTAATTCTACAACCACACAACTTTAAGATTTATAAATAGGTTGCATACCTATGTTTTGGTAAATAAATTCAAATAAATCAAACCCAAATTAAGAATGCTCACAATTTTGTGTATGTGAAATTCTAAATCGAACCCAAAATACCTTTAAATTACAAGTTGAAAATTTCAAACCTATTAACATACCTTGCATCTCTTCTTTCAATTTTGGCAAGTTTATGAAATAATTAAACACATCCAAAACTTTGTGTGAATGTGTAAATCAAGCCCTTTTTTTTTTATCAATAAAGTGACAAAGCCAAGAATATATTAATAAGGAGTCTATGAAATAAAAATACAATCCAAAACAAAAGATTATGAACCTCTGATATCCTAAATTTTCTACCATAAATCTTGCCAAAGCCTAAAGAGTCTTATGCTTTTTCAGAGGAAAGAGACTAACCGATAATAAACAAGATCTACCTCCCCAGGCTTAAATGTCAATGAACAAGTCCTTATGCAAATACAGAGACAAAACAAACTAAACATATATTTGGAAATCTATCCATCTTTCAAAATATCCTAAAATGACCACCTTCTGTAGCAATAGTAGAAAAGTAAAAAATCTTCTAGCAAGTCTTATATGGTATGAAAAGTTGCAGGAAAACTACTTCTTTTGGGCACTGTATATGGGGCAGGAAATTCACACCTTAGTAAATAAAATATGTTGTTAACACAATATGTTAACAACATGTGTGTTATTCTATTGCATTAACCTGTGTTAGTAATTTGCAAACAAACACAATAGACTAACACACATGTTGTTAACATATTGTGTTAACAACATATTTTGTTTACTAAGGTGCAAATTTCCTGCCCCATAGACAGTGCCCTTCTTCTTCTGCATCTAGAGCACCAACCACTGATACTTTACCTCTGTATGCACGCTTCAAGTTGTTGTTCACATAAAAAAATTTCACACATTGGTGAGAGGAAACATGGGATTCCTTCTGAAAATCCACACACTTCCCTTTGTCCCGAGTCTCATGCTCGTGATGTCATGGTTGAATATGAGTTTCAACTTCTTCTTCTTATTATTCTCTAAAGGGGATATATCATTCTTACAACATATAATATTTTCACCAGTCTAAATATTTATCTATTTTCAAACCTAACCACTTTTGTAGTAAACCAATATTTCTCTACATTTATGGCTTACAAGCTTCAAATATCTTCCTATCCCATATGGAAAAGATTGGTCTTTTGACAATCTCTTCCTCAGAAGACCTCAAAAAACCATCTTACTTATCAAAATTTATCAAATATGGAATCATCAGGTTTCCATCTATATTCCTTACTGCTCTTTCCATATCACCTAGTATATTTTTCTTAAAAATATCTTTACACAATTGCATTGAGTTTGATTTAGAAACTCCCAAAACTAGTAGAACACAAGGACGCATAGCGTCTAGTTCCCGCCATGCTGAATTTGAATTGAAGGTTGTAGTCAAAATGTTAAGTATATATGCAATTTAGCCATCACACAATTATTTGGATGATAATTTCTATTCTTTTGAAGGAAAAAAATAATTGTTTTTTACTTACAGACATATTAAAGCATAATTTGAACATGTATAACATGGATGAAAATTTAAGAAAACTTCTAATAAATATACTTTGCATAGTTGAATATGATTTGATTTTTATAAAAACAAACAAATTGAAAAGAAAATGAAAACTTGTTAAAAAAAAACTAAAACAATTAATATCTAAAACATGAAAAGTCTTTTTTAAAGTGAAAGAAACTAACTCCATTTGTAGTCTAAATAAAGTCAAAGCATAGTTAGAAGTTAGATATTTTTTTTTACATGCCATAAGTTTTTATATATTTAAAGACTTTTCCATATTTTTAACCCTTTGTGTCTTTGTCACACAATAGTGAGAACATTAAATAAGTATATAAGTACATTGACTTGGATGGCAAATGGAACTGTGGATGATCTCAGCAAATGCCATTATTATTTTTTTGTCCATAGTAGAGCTCAAATTTTTTTTGCTACAATGACTGTTCCAGCTATGAGCCAATGAGAAAGCAAAGAAATTTTTTTAGGAAAAATCATTGAAAATGTAGAAATTATAGAACATTACATATACAACAACATTTCAAAAAATTCATAAAGATGATTGGCTAACAAAAGAAAGAAAATATGAACAGTTGCATTTCATTGAATGCTATAGTATCCTGCCTATGGCAGGAACTAATGAATAAACATTGTAAATATATTGCTATTAACCCTAAAAGTGTGATCCGTCTCCAAGAATTATTCCCCAAGAACTATCTTGACAAACCTAAGCGCAAGTTCATCTAATTCATTAACAATTATGATTCACCTTCTTGGAAGAATATCTCCCAAAAAGGCCATCTACCTTCGATTCTTAACTAGTTTATGACATATCTCCCAAAAAGGCCATCTACCTTCGATTCTTAACTAGTTTATGACATATCTCCCAAAAAGGCCATCTACCTTCGATTCTTAACTAGTTTATGACATATCACCGACTCCATTTTTCCAAATTGTTGTGTCTTACTAGAAACCTGCAAAAAAGATAAATCCTGCAAAGATTTTTTTGTTCTCATAAAAATTTATGTCATAGCCAAGTGTCATATTTATTATTCCTTCTACCAGCTTGGCATGTGTGAGATGTCAAAGAATTAAATGCCATAACATTTGAAAGGTTGTATAATAATTTCTTAGTTACAAAAATATTAGTTGGGCTTCTCCATCTCAGTAATTTAAAATGATAAAATAAAGCCTTGTTATCATTAAAGTACAAGCCCCACCATTCATTCTTCCTATATCCCACGTGGATTGTCTAGTCATCTTTTAATACACCCAACCACCCTCCAACTATACTCCTATGTGACCCCTCTTTATTTTTTTTTGAAATATATAACTAGATGTTCCAATACAAAATATCACTGATGTTGATAGCTAATTATGTAATGGTCAATCATTCTTGAGTCATAGTATCATTCTAAAAAATGGATATGATGTTACATTTGTAATTATCTCTACTTCCAAAAGGAAGTGATTTTTTGTTTGGTCTGGATTCTCACCATCTAAATTATGAAGATTGTGTGAAGATTTCTTCCCCTCTTTTTGCTTGGATTGGAACCACAATCTAGTTTTAACAACCCTAATTTAGATTGTCAAATGCCTAGAGGATAATTTTCTTTATTTGAAAATATCAGTGTTTCTTCATTTAATGTTGGAATTTTATAAAAGTCATCCATTACCTTTATTTTTGAATCAAGCATTCTTTCTATGAGAGATTGTTTTATCTCAAGCTCTTCTTTCTCCTAGAAATTATCCTAACTCATTAGTCCAAATAAGTAATAGGCCACCTCTAATTCCATGGGTAATCTATCCTCCTCATCTACGCTACTAATCCCCAAAACTATCTCTCTGATAAGTATATTATCTTCTTCTTTTACCCCTTGGTCACCCACTTTCAATTATTTTCTTTTTTGGGAATTTATCTATAAAATAATTTAAAGGGATAAGGCCACCTCAATCTCAAAGCTTACTACTAATCTTTGCTAGAGATGAAATATTGTCTCTACCCTCTGCATTATACGAGGATGTAGCCTACCTTTTACACTATTCAGTAATGATGAAATTCTCTTCATTTTTAGGTGAGGACTAATTAAGGACTTCCCTTATTGAGTTTTCTTTTGGTGTTTTCTATTATTTATACTTCGTAGCATCCTCTATATCACAACCTTTGAATTTTCTTGGTAGAGGTAAAGATTTGGGGCCTACCTATAGTTTTTTTATTAGTCTTTTTGATTTCCTTTTCCTTGAGTCTGAGCTCTCATCAAATTCTTTCTGACAATTGATCGATCCATCTAAAATATTTCCTTTCTTCTTGTTACTACTTAGAGGTTTACCTCTACCCCTCTTTTTAGGTTGCAGAGTCATCTTATTACATGGAGTATCAGACACTTCTTCATAAACTAGGTTATTGTTCCTATACCACTCTTTACCTGACTCAATAAACCTTTCTTGAAGCATATCTGAGGTATCACACTCATCATATATATCTATCTTAGAAAAGGTTTGGGCAATGATAAAATAATCATTTGATACCTCCATGTTGCAATCTTCTGACAATATTTGATCTGGCATCTCTTCAATAATTTTGGTTTCATTTTCAAACAAATATTTATGCACAAATGCTACAAAGTCTCGATTAGTGATATATGTATTAGAAGAAATCAAGTATCTCTACTCTACCCCTACTTTTACTTTTAGTCTTTTACATTTTATAACCTTATTAATCTCCTCTGACTTTGATTTCACCCCTTTGAATGCCCCCCACTCACTATCACTTCACACAATTTTTTTGGATGCCTCAAGTGTATAATATTTACTTATAAGGAACTGCAACTAATGAAATGTTGGGTTTGGTCTATCCAATAAGACTGGCTTGACATAATTCAAAAAATCTACACCTTTTACCATAGTAATCTCTTGCGACTTTCCATTCTTTAGAGAATAACCTGTTTTATCCCCATAGATGTAATGAATCTTCCAACAAAATTTCCATAGAAAATATAGGATATTTAAAATAGAGGAATATTATTATGTATGCCACTCCTCAGTTTTGTGATTGTCTAAACTTATACTATTTTTTTCCTCTGGAAATAAATAAGTGAGATCTCTATAGTCACAAGTATAAAATTGACAGCTTGGATCTAAGTCAAGAGCGCAGTCTTTTGAACCCTTCTTCCACCAACAAATGATGCATCTAAAAGTTTCTTTTCCTCCTCTAGCAGAGCTCTTCTTTCAATATTTTCATAAATTACACTTCGAGTCCATTCCCCATTTCTAGTTATGATCTTGAGAGAAATGTGTAAATGCTTCTCCGTATTCATTAATAAACAAAGACTAGGAGGAAGGGAAATTTCTTCCAAAGTTTTAAGCAAATAAAGCCCATATTTATGCCTTTTGATGTTTTATTATATTTTGACTTTCATTCATACATTTAAAATATGTTTCTTTCATTAAAATTTGACTTTCATTCATGGATTTAAAATTTGATCTTGATCTAAATTACTCAAGATTATTAGAAAATGCAAATTCATAATACAAATCCATATCTTTGCTAACTAGGAAATCTATAAATGCAAATTTGTAAATATGACTATTGTGGACACTTTGTCATATTTTTGAGAAGAGAACATGCATTATTTGAGAATTTGAGAACATATCTCAAAACTTTGAATAATTGTTGATTAGTTATTTGAGATGTCTTGCAACTTAACAAAATTGTGTAACTATGGAAGGGGTGGTCACACAATAGTTGGTTACACTTTTTAGCCAACACTGACACTAAAATGAACATTTTGAAAAAAAACTTCACATTCATGTTGGAAAAACAGTCAGTGCTCTCCTTGGGATTCTTGAAATGGGCCTAACCTCCTCCCATGGATTCTATAAGTCTAGTGGTTATATTGGACATTGAAAGGTCGATCTCTTGGTGCAATGACAACCACACTTGTAACAAGTGGTATCAGAGCTTGGTCACATGTTCAAATCTCCCTAGCTAACACTAATGGGGAGATTGTTGGCAAAATGGTCAGCGATCCCCTTGGGATTCATGACAAGGGACTAACTGCCTCCTATGGATTCTATAAGTTTAGTGGTTGTATTAGGCATTGAAAGGTTGATCTTTTGGTGCAATGACAACCACACTTGTAACAATTCATACACCTATTGCTGCTAAACCATTAGGAATTTGAAGATGATGTAAACTAGTGTTTTGTAAAATTTTGTGCGTGAATTCTAAATATATGTTTTAAAAAAAAATTGAAATTGACTTGTATCAAATTTTCCATCTCCTTCAAAAACTAGTTTTTAACAACAAAATAATTTTTTAAAGAGTGACACTTAATATACAGAACACAATTTTTTAACTAAAAGGCATAAAAGTATGATTCTTTTGAATTTAGATTTCTAACACAAATATATAGTTATTGCAATTGGTTTCATTTCATTATGTTGAATATTTTATTTTATTTTATTAAGTTTTGAAGTCAAATTAACTATAATTTAGACGTAGGTTCACTATACATATCACAACTTGATCTGTACGCATTGAAATTCAATTCTTGTTTTTGTGTTGGAAAGAGGAAATCAATACCTAGTGCTTAGATATTTTTCTCAATTTTAAATTAGTTTACTATTTTTCCATAAGAATAGAACAGAGAAGTTGATATATGGTGAAAAACCTATGTTTAGTAAAACTAAAAATATAAAGTCATAAAAAAATCAATATATATTAAATTCATAATCATTGAAAATATCATTTCAAGTAGCACCAACTTAAAAGTTAAAAATTACAAATCAATTCATTTGATCCCCTAAAAGATAATGTCAAAGTGATGTTTTGTCAGTATTTTGATAGGTGCCAAGGAGATTCCATTGCAGCTATGATTGAAGAGTATAGAGATTCTATCAAAGAGAGTTTGATCTAACCATATTCAATTAATTCCTTCAAATGGTACCTCTCAGGGCTTAAAGCATTATATTTTCTTAAAATATGTGATTTCATAAAAAATCAGGGTGTGCAAAAAAGTGTAACCCATTATTGTGGGACCAACTGAAGAGAAAACTTAACTATCAACCTATGAAATTGCATGTGAAACTTTCATTTGTTTAATGATGATTTGATTAAAAAAATTTAATCACCTTTGCACAAATTAGAAACAAGTTGACAAGTAGTTGTTAGTAATAAATGAGAGGGGGGGGGGGGGGGGAANAGGGGGGGGGGGGGGTGAATTAGTGGCCTCAAAAATATTCCAATTAATCAACCCAAAAAAAACTTAGTACCACAATATTAAGCCTCTAGTTATCTTCAGTCCTATAAGATGAATACCTTCAAATATACTTATCAAATTACTACTGCTCGGAATGCTTTGTTAAACCTTATTCTATATGTTTACCGAATAACAGTCTATTAATTTACCAAAAATAGTAAATTACTTAGAGTATACCGATCAATCTAGATTAGCTATGTGTAATGCAAAACACCAAAGTAATGACTCATAAACACATTGACACATGGATTTTTAACGTGGAAACCCTATTCAGGGAAAAACTACTTGGGACTGGTAACCCAAAATTTTCACTCTTCTGAAGTGAGCTCGGTGAAGAGCCAACCCTGTTAAAGGTTACAAACACACTGTTAGGTGTGACCTTGTTAGAGGATTTAAAAGATTAGTTTGTCACTTGATATTGGGCATCTCTATACTACCTTCCTTGATCAAACTCTCTCTTGGCATGTCAATAAGTATCTGGCATCTCATGCTATCTTCGTGATCAAAATTTTTGATACTCCTTGGGATATATCTCAATATATAAAGAATTTTTAAATCCTACTTAGTTAAGAGACTTTCTGAATCAATGATTAAACTGAAATAGTATGAACTGTTCACATATAGAACTTATACTTGTAGATTTTTAGATCTATTGTAAGCTCATAAATCAATCTGATCAATATGTCCTTTTAATACCTTTGCTCCACTATTGTTCTACTTGGTGATGCTATGCTCTGTTGCTTGGTGTCCACAAAAATCTTTAGCTCTTTCCTCAGCTTGATTGATCAAGACAGTATGAAGTTGTTATTCATCAGTTTCTCTCCAGCATCCTCTTTTTCATTCACTCCCGTTAATTCATAATGAATTAAGTTATCTCTTTATAGACATAATATCATCATTTCTAGGTTCCTAATTTTCTTGATCTTGGTGTGATCCACAATTTTAGCCAATCTGATTTAAAGAAAAAATCCTATTTTATCTTGTAGATATATTCTTACCAACTGGAAAAACCAACTTTAAATCCTTTACCTATCTCTGACTTTATCTTGTCATTGAAAACAATGATAACTACCAGTTAAGTCTATATTTAGCTCTGCTAGCTAGATATTTTATCATTTCTGAACTCCTGTTAACTTCGGTGTTTTAACTCTTTGATAGCTTTGGTCAACACTCCAGTTCTCCTCGGGCTTCTCTGTCAGTTTACACTATGATTCTGGCCGTCGCTTATGCTTGTGATTTTTCTCATCGGTAATGCTCGACAGTGTTCTTGCTCAGGAATTACAATGATTTGAATTTCGGTCATCTCTGTCCGTCGGGTTCTAGTGGTCATTTGTGTTTGAAGTCACTTAGTGAATGCTTGTCTTTTATGTATTACTAAAAGCATACTATTTCTCTCTCTAATTCTCTGAAGTCTTTGACACTTTGATTATAATCAATTAGATTATATCAAGTTGACATAAATGACAATACAATCCATTAACTGATTTAATGTCTTGCATTATCTTTATGCATTTTGGTTATCAACTTAACATCTTCAAACATTTAATCAGTTACATGTCATCAATCTCTCCCTTTGGCATTGATGAAAACATACTACATTATCATACTATACTATTACTAATACAATATGAAATATAATAGTTTCATCAATTTTTCTTATTGTAACTATTACAAATGTCTAGTTCTTGGTAAGCTAAAAATAGCTTTGATTTGTTTCTTGCAGAGTAGTTTTCTTCAATCTTCAATCACTTCACTGGATAGGTGTAGCATCTAATGTCTCTATTCTGATATGTGTTCTGCCTTGACCGTTCCTCTTCTTGATAATCTCTTTTTCCTTTGACAACAATATCTCTCTTTGTATGAACTCTCTCCCTTTTTTTATTTCTCTCCCTTAGATGGATATTTCATACGTAATCAATTTCACTCCCTTGGAATATTGATTAACTCTTCCTTCTGATTCTCAAGAACTTCTCTTCATGGATAATGATATAATCTTTTTTGATAAATGAGATAATCTCTCCTTCATGATAATGAATCTATCTCCCTTATGATAATAAGATAATCTCTCCCTTTGAAAATAATTCCAAACATCTTCTATATCATCTTCATCCCTTTTATATAATATATTCTTTGAATTTCCCTATCCATCAGCAATACAATGTCTCTTGTGTTCAGTGCAGATTTGTACCTTGCTGTGTACAAATGTATCTATTGCTATTTATCTTGGTGCGTGCATCAACATGAATGATCTTTCGATTATGTGTAGGCTGATACAGCCTCCTAGTTAGATTACTGATCGATAGACAAGGGTTGAACCCCTAGTCTCTGTCTTAGGTACTCAAATGTATCTTTCAGTAATGGCTTGGTGAATATATCAGCTACTTGTTCCTTTGATTGAACATATTCCAATATCACCTCCTTTTCTTGCACTCATTCTCTCAGATAGTGATACTTGATAGCAATATGCTTAGTCTTAGCATGCATGACTGGATTCTTAGAAATTTTAATTGCACTGGTATTATCACAATAAATAATTATTGGGTAAAGAATCTTCATATTCATACCATCTAGTAATTTTTTGATCCATGCAATATTGGAGAAATTTGCAACAACAACCCCATACTCTGCTTTTGTAGTAGACTGAGAGATGCATCCTTGCTTCTTGCTGATCCATGTGACAAGTCTATCACCCATGAAGAATGCTCCTCCAGTTGTGCTCTTTCGGTCATGAAAATTTCCAGCCCAATCAACATCTATATAGACTTGTAGCTCAAATTTTCCTTCTCTTTTATATCATAAGCCATAGTCCTCGATGTTCTTCAGATATCTCAAAATTCTCTTGACATCAGTCATATGTGATTCTTTGGGATTAGCAGAGAATCTTGCAACTATTTTGACTGCATGTGCTATATCTGGTCTGGTATGAACACCATACATTAGTTTTCCAATCATTGATCTATACAAGGTTTGATTTACCTCATTTTGTCAGCTTACATCTGGTAGCCATAGGTGTTCCAACTGGTTTGGAATCTTCCATCTTGAATATCTTCAACACTTCCTTGATGTCTTTGGACTGAGTGATATATATGCCTACATTTTGTTGAAGAATTTGTAGACCAAGAAATAATTTGATCTCTCCAAACATAGACATTTCAAATTATTTTCTCATTTCATTAGCAAAGGATTTGCATAACATTTCATTTCCCCCAAAAATGATATCATCAACAAAGATTTCAACAATCAGAATATTACCATCGGTATCTTCTTTTAAGTATAGATTGTTATTTTCACTTGTTCTTACAAATTTAATGCCAATGAGATAGGAGTGAAGTCTTTCATACCAAGATCTTGATGCTTATTTCAATCCATACAAGGCTTTATGTAGTCTACATACCATGTTTCTCTTGTTTGGATCAATAAACGCTTCTAGTTGTTCAATGTATACCTCTTTTTCCATTATTCCATTTAGGGATGCAGATTTGACATCCATCTAGTATACCTTGAATCCTTTGAATGTAGCATAAGCAAGTAAGAATCTAACTCCTTCTAGTCTAGCAATACGTGTAAAGGTTTATCCATAATCAATACCTTCTTCTTGTGCATATCCCTTGCATACTAACCTTGCTTTGTTTCTTGTTGCTTCTCCATTCTCACTCAACTTGTTTCTAAATATCCATTTGGTACCAATGACATTCTTGTCATCTGGTCTTTGTAGTAATGTCCATATATTATTCTTCTCAATTTTTTCTATTTCCTCATTCATAGCACTGGCCCACTCTTCATTCTCAAGTACAATATTAATAGATTTAGGCTTAGAATCACAAAGTAAAAATCTAGTGTTTAGTGAATTACTTCTTGTTCTTGTTCCAGTCTTCTTGTCTCCTATGATTTGATTCTAAGGATGATGTCTTCTGACATACTTGGCAAGTTTTGTTTCAGCTGCATGTTCATCATTTTGATCATCTTCTTCACCTTCGTTCTGATCTCCATCGCTCGAAACATCATCTTGAGGATTTTCTTGATTTTTGGTAATTGCACCCTGATGCTCGGGTGCAATGCTATATTTTTTGGGAGTGATACACTATTTATCGGGTAGAATGTCAGGTTATGTATAAACAAACCTATTGTAGTCCTCCGGTTCTCTTCTACTTTCCTCATCATTCTTTTCTGCAAATTCATCTATTTTTACATTTGCACTTTCAATGATTTTGTTAGATGACTTGTTAAGACATTTATAAGCCTTGCTTTTGTTTGAGTACCCTAGAAAGATACCTTCTTCACTTTTGCATTCAAATTTTCCATTTCTATCATCCTTCAAAATATAACATTGACTACCAAAGATTCTGAAGTAACTTACATTGGGTGTATGACCATACCAAAGCTCATAGGGTGTCTTCTTTGTGTCCTTCTTCAGTTGTACTCTATTTAATGTGTAGATAGTAGTACTGACAACTTCCCTCCAGAAAGTTTGAGTGATGCTTTTCTCAATCATCAATGTTCTTACACAGTCAACAATTGATCTATTTCTCCTTTCAGCAATTCCATTTTGCTGTGGTGTTCTTGGTGCAGAAACCTGTCTTTTAATTCCATACTCATTACAATAGATAGTGAATTCATCTAAAATAAATTCCCCTCCTCTATATGACCTTAAGCATTTCAATTTATTTTTACTTTGTTTTTCTACCATAGCCTTATACCATTTAAACATCTTGAATGCTTCTAATTTATCTTTTAAGAACATAACTGTCATCATTCTAGAATAATCATCAACAAAGAGAATAAAGTACCTATATCCATAGTAACTCTTTGTCCTCATGGGTCCACATAGATCTATATGGACTAATTATAGAATTGCATTAGATGTATGGGTTTTACTCTTGAAACTAGACTTTGCCATTTTACCTTTTTGACAATTCTTGCACATGATATGCTCGGGCTTTGTCATGCTCGATAAGCCTCTGACATTCCTTTTATTGCTTATCTTTTTAATATTGTCAAAGTTCACATGACACAATATTTTGTGCCACAACCATATGTCTTCATTTCTATACAGTAAACAAGTGGTGTTAGTGTCATCAAGATAGAAAAGGTTACCTTATGTCTGCTCACCAGTTCCGATCAACATTCCTGATTCATTGAATATCTTTGCCTTCTTATTTTCAAATGCTACTTGGTGACCTATATTGTTCAGCTATGAAACACTTAAAAAATTATAATTCAGTCTTTTTACCTAGTAAGAATTTTCACATTTGATCAGGTTATTCAACATTATAGTTCCTTTACCTTCAACTGGACAAGGTGCATCATTACCCATTCTTACTGAACCACCATTATAGTATTCAAAAGTCTCAAACTTTTGTTTATCACTGATCATATGGTGAGTGCAGCCACTTCTATGATCTAGACATCATTCTTACTAAATTTAGATATGAGTGTAGTTTCTACATACCTTTCTTCTTCTTCATCTAAATCATCCTTAATGGCTACAAATAACATATGTTGACAGGACTTTGTGACCAGTCCGCCAACAGAGGTAAGTTGTCAACAGGTATCGGGGTACTGACCAACTTCACCTATAAAGGTTGTCTAGGGAATAAATTCTTTGGGCCTTCAAGCATGTGAGAGTTGGGTCTCGATAGCGCGGGAGCTTAGTTGGGAGTGTGACTATTTTGTTCAAGGGGATAGCTAGTTTTCCTGGCTCATCTTCTCCAAGGATTTCGGTGAGTTGAGGTTTCCTAAAAGAATTTGGATTATCAAAGAAATAAAAAAAGATACGCCAGGGTTAGAGAACATCCATTCTACCTATAGTTGTGCAAATACAGTTAAAACATCAACCATGCCCTAACATGCTACACTAAATACTGAACACATACAAAATTATCAGTTCATACATATTCAATAGCGAGGGGAAAAGAAGGTCGTTAATCTACTTAAAATATCAGAGCAAGGGACATCAGAAACATACATCAAAAAAGAGAATTAAATCAAAGTTTAGAATACTAAAAACAACATTGCGAGAATCCATCCTTCTTCATGAATGGTTTTCCAGCAATCACTGGTGTGTACATCAACAACTCCAAGGGAGCATCTATCTACCGAGAGCTTTTAAGAACTAAGGAGCATTGAGCTCTACAACTAGAAGAAATGAAAGTGTTGAAGTGTTATAGCTATGGACTAAAAAATCATCAATTCTGCCGACCCTTGGAATGAGGTCAGACTTATTATTTATACACATGGTTCCCCTAAAGTTAACCTAATCTAACTTTACACTCAACAATAAAGTATGATTTCTGATGGCCGGTACTACCTGCACCATGCAACAACAACCTCAAGAAGAATAGAGGTCTGACATGTCAGAAGAATAAGACAAGAAAAGAGGTATGGAAGAATCAGCCTCGAGAAGAGAGCCAGAGGAAGAATAGAAGAAATCTGATCCCCCAGGGATCGAGGCTGCATGCCTCATCAATGTAAAAGCGGCTCACTTTCTCTGATGTGCCAAGTGTTTAATGCTGGAGTGGCACCTTGGGAAGACCATTTGTCAGATCCATCCCTTAAGCTGACATGCCTTGCTGAGGTCATCTACTTTCTGACACTCTTATTAACTACTTGATAATGACCGGTCAGCTCCAGGGAACCTGGACACAGGTCATCGAAAGAATACAAAATTTGTGGGATCCCAGACTCAGGGATCCAAGAGCTTATGCTCAAAGAATAATGAATGTAAAAATAATACACCTTGCTGGTGAGAATCTCTGGAATCTGGAGAACTTTATTGCCCTTTACTATTCTTGAATGCTTCCAAAACTTGGCTTATGCCATCCTCATCTATGTCCTTAATGTTGTCCCACCAACCATGGATAGCTTCAAGCTTCTCTTCAACTTCTCCGACCCCATTCAAGAATTGATCTACTATTTTCAAGGCATCATGTGCTCGGAGCATCATCTTAGATAATCTTGATAACCTTTCTCCATCAAAGTCCCTGACAGACTGATATAGGGACTCCATGAACTCATCATACTTACTGAGGACATAGTCCTCTAGGGTGCATGTTCTAGTGGTGAAGGGGTTGACTTGTGACACCCTTGCTACAAATGCCTTAAATAGGCCCAAAGGATACTGGGCCATAGTTACTTTCTCTCTTAGGGCCTTAACCAGTTGCTTGCACACCTCAATCTTGAGGCCAAACCTGGAGTACTAGGCCTAGAGGGAGTCATATGATTCTTCCCCCAAAATTCCTGCCTCTGTGACGGCTTCTTCCCCGACATTGAAGACCTCATCCAACCCGACCTTTCATCTTTCATACTTTTCTAAGTCTTTCTCCCATAAGATAGTGGAGACATTTGCCTGACTAAGGAGACTATTGATCTGATAGACATCTAAGAGTGACACCACTAAAAATTGCCTTACGATGACTATCTGTTCGGTGATCCACCCATCCATAGCCCGAGCCTTCTTCTTCATGGCTCTTAGAGAATCCACATCACCCTATGCAAGTGGTATTCTGGAGGTAGAAGCTTCTAGGTGGATCTCAGCCAAGGGCTATGTGAGTTTCATTAGAAGTTCAAGGAGATTTGCATTGTTTTCACTTTCCTCCTTCAACTTCTGGGACTACTTATTGTATCAGGATTCTATTTCATGGGTTGCCTCTCATAGCAGGTCCAATTCCCCCTTCTTATCTCTCCTCACCAGAGGCACCTTTATGATTATGTAATCTTCAACCCTTACTGCCGCTGCATCTATATCTAGGGGAGGTGTTGCAATTGTCACAATTATACTTCCTTCTAGACTAGTCTGGAGGGTATGGACTGTCTAAGCCTTCTTAGGCTTCTTGGCCTTTGCATTTCAGGCCATCGTCTCAGCCAGGGAGAGTGGAAAACCTGTTGCTACTGCCAGGGCCTTTCTCTTTCTAGATTCCACTAGCCATTGGGGCGGCTAGGGTGTCTTTTCTACTAAGGCGTGGATATCGAGACTCTCTTTGGAGTCTAGCATTGCATTCCTGATATCTATAGTATCATCAGGCTCTTTTTCATTTCCTTTCTCCTTTTCCTACTCCTGCTCTCTGGAGACCTTAGTATTTTTTGCCCTATTGCCGTCCTCTTTTGTGATGTTTAGGGTCTCTTCTCCACTGGTACCTACATCACCTGTATCTTTAGGGATTTCCCCATCTTTCTCAGCATCGGGCGAATTAACATTTATGTCCTCAGGGTTTTTCCCCTCATCTTGTTGTTGTTGTTCTTCTTCTTCAACATCATTTGCCAGGATATCTTCCTCCATTGGAACATTTTTTGAAGGTGGCTGAGGCATTGGGCTGAGATTCAATGTTTGGGCTGCTGTGATAACCTCACTGAATGTATTTCGGGGCAACTGGTCACCCGGAGTAACCAAAGGTGTTTGGAGCATGATGAATGGGGGTACGATTGATCCTGCAGGTCCAGTTTCCCTAGTCATTGGTTGCTCATCTACTATTTTCCTTGGTTCTTCCTTAGTCTCTTGGACCGGTGTTTTCTCCCACTTGGGCCCCTTTTGTGTTTCTTCCTAGACTTCTTTCTCTATGGAAACTTCTTGCTACGAGACTTCTTTCTCAGCGGGGGTCTCCTCTTTTTCCTGAGCGACGATATCTTCCACCGCGTGATCTATGTCTCCATGTAGGTTCATGAGCTCATCTGCCCTAAAGATATCATCAAAATCATCACACGGGGGAGAGGTATCTGAAATATTTTCAAGCTCAGGGGATTCTGAACTGACATCTACTGAGGGAACCTTAGGCATACTGGGGCCCGCATCTACGCTTGGGGTGGGGTTCAACTTCTGCTTCTTCTTTCTTTGTAGTGGGGCCCTGGCATCCAGAATATTTACAGAATCCACCTCAATGAACATCTATCTTCTCATCAGTATGGCCAATGATGGGGATACCGCCGGGCAAGCATATGCTACTGGAGTTGCGAGGAGGTTGATGGAAATTTGTGCACTTATCTTTTGGATCGTCAACCTTGACACCTCCATTTGCTCCTATATTTGTGCCATCATGGGGAGAGGACCCTTGGGAGGTACTTGGGCTAAGGTATCTTCTTTTTCCTTCCCCTTTCTTGTGATGGGTCCTGTGGCTCCGGAGGTCGAAGCGGACCTATGGACATTTGGTCCTTTTCGGGTGCTCCTTGGACACACCCGCTCAAAATATTTGTGGCTATTTTCTATAATGGGGTGACATACCCCCTCAATTGTTAAATCCTCTGGGGTGGCCCAATCCACCAGAGGGAGATCTAATGTATCTAATCCTTTTTCTTTATACAATGGGTCCTCTAGGGGCCCGTCATCTAAAAAACCCTTCAGGAAACCCCGAAGGTTGAGGGATTTCATCAAGCCTTTAGACATTCACAAATATTGGTAGACCTAGAGATCAAAAGTATCTTGGCAGTCCACCCAAAAATCTTCAATATCCTCTATGTGTGGAGGGGATGCCCAGGGGAGTGCTGTTACTATTTTACCTAATGGATCAAAATGCTTCTGGTATGGTGGAATTCCACCAGTCCCAGACTCTTTAATTCATTATCTTCTTCTTTTGCCACAACAAGGCTGGAAGAATTGTTCCCATAAGAGATCAAGAATGGGACATTTGTAACCTTCTTCAATGTGAAGAGGGTGTGCAGCTCCAAAATCTGTCGGTAGTACTCCAAAATAATTATTCTATCCCCGTAATACCGAGGAAGAAGCTAGGGTTTCTCGGAGAAGCCGATCACCCGAATATATGCATGCTGCTGGAATTGAATAAAATAATTATCATAGGTGCTCACCAAGTTCATTGCCTTTTGTGATAACTGGTATTTAGAATCCTGAGTAAGTGTCAAAATATTTTGGTAAATGAAGGCATCATTTACCCTGCAAAAATTTGGGAAACTGAGTTCCCACTAGATCTAGGGATAATGATCCCATGGTGTCAACTGGCTCGGCCCATTCTTGAGAATGACCATTGTCTAAAAACCATGAAAGATAGGTCTTTGTTGGGCCAGTGCCCATAGTATGTAAGATGTCATGTGGAATTTTGAGGTCTGGAGGACACTCTTCATCTGTGTGTCCACGTGGTTGGCAATGATAGCTGCCCAATTGAAGGTCTGACTGCGGGAAGTGATGAAGTAGAGGAAGTAATACATCCACACCAAGAAATATCAGGCATGGGGCTCTCTAAAGATCCTACATAGAAATATGATTCCAGCCTGGATAGGCTCTTTGAAATCCCCGTGGGGAATCTCCAGCTTCATCTTTTTATAGTCCCTTCTCAGGGACTTTAACTAGTGGGTGTTGAGATGTTGCCAGGAGAGGAGAGAAGCCTCCTCAAACTCCTTTAATGATGTGGATTGGGAGAGAATAATAGATCCATTGAATTGAGGGATCCCCAGCCCCAAAGCAAAAGTAGCAGCATCCAGATTGACGATAGTCACTGGATAGTGTAGCAGCCGTGGATTAGCAAGAAAAGAAACCCGAGTGGAGGAGTTGTAGAGAATTTCCAGTCAGAGTATCAGCTCTAGTTCTTGCACCGAGCATAGAAATTTTTTATCTTTAATAATCCTGGAGGCATCCAAATGTTTCACCATATTGTCTCCGGCGGTCCTCTATTGGTATATGGCTTGGACCAAGCCCTGCATTTTAGCCCATAGTCTGGGCTCTACATCGGTTATTTCTTAGAACTTAGAGTCCACCTTGGAACCCATGAGAACACCCTCCTTCAGGTACTTGGAGGTCAGTGGAAACTTGGCCAACATTGTTTTGGCCTTAGTCTTTGTAGCTTCCCAAGTGGAGGTAGTTGGCAGCTCCGGGCTATCAGGAGGAGTGATCACGTTAGACATTTTGATCAATCTATTTGTAACCTGCAATACCAGAGAACTGTCAATACATGATATAATACAAACAATATTTTTTGGGGGGCTCCATGGAATTCACCACCATTCTGCACCTATACAAAAAGTGTTAGCATGTATCAAAAATCCCAAAATATCAAAAATAAAGATCCGATTCTGATAAACACCCAGGGCTCTGGGGCATGGGTTTAGGTGACAAAAATGGAATGAAGACCCAAGGGATTCTCATCACCCAAAGTCCATAAAAACTAACCATTATTGATGTGACCGGCAGTAAGCCATACTTGGCTCACATGGCTCGTCATGTGGCCACGCAACAGACAGCGTAATGGCATTAATGGTGACAAGTGGGCTGACATAGGGGAAGTAAATTCTAGATGGGACAAGATTTGAATGCCTACTCATGGGAAATTAATCCTACCATTAAGATGATATGAAAGAGGAGAGAGAAAGTTTCCATGGCTCAAACCAGCGAGGTGTCGAGTTTGAACTATGGAAAATATCTCTCTGACGAGCTTGGTGACATAGTTTGGATGTGGTGGAGTGCGAAAAGCTTGACATAGATGGCAGGATATACATGGGATATACACCAAATATACAAAGGGCCAAAGCCCTATGAGGGCCGAAGCATGACTCACAGATCAACCACAAAAACAAACCTATAAACAACTATGAACAGAAAATTACAAAATTTACAAAATGTACATAAGAATTTACACTTTTAAACAAAATATACAAAGCCTACATTAAACTACAACTACACAAAGGGTGAACAACCCTTTAGCAATTCCGACCCACCAACGGGAGGCAAAAGAAAGCAAGACCAGAGACAGAAAACAAAAACAAAAAATAGAACCACAACTAAGCACAAACAAAAGCAAGGAAACTAGAAAAACAAAAACCAGAAGGAAGAGAGCTGAGAGGCCTACCTGGAAACACAAAGGGTGCAAAAAGGTGAGAATGGGAGGCACTCTACAACTAATTCACCTTGGAATGACCGCAAAAGCACCACTGCTACTTGAACATTGTTGATTACTAAGGCACTTTGCTCTTAATCTCTCTGAATTACCTTAATCACTTTGGTAATCGCCTTAAGTGTTTTAATTGTGGTAAATGTGAAAATGAAAGGTGAAACCAATTTATACGACTAAGGTAAAAACATATTGCATTCCTTCTGCAAACTCAAAAAAAGGCAAACCTCTAGACTCCAGGCCCGGGGATTCCATGCAGCCATACCTCCTCGCGAAAGAAGACATGATGACAAAGAGTCCAGGAGTCCAGGCTCCAGATGACTCAATAGAACAAACCAACTCTGGGACTGGGTCCTAGAGACAAAAGAAGAAAAGGAACAAAATAAAACAACCCTCGTGGAAGCAAAGCTTGGAGGGAAACAAAAGAAACAAAAAGAAACCAAGGGACGAGAAAAAGCGAAAATGGGGACCCAACATTTTGCCTATAAAATGTAGGTACAAGTATGCAGGGCATAAAAAATGGAGACTATCTGGGATAGATGCCTTATCACATTTGAGAACTTCAAAATCTCTGGTTAGCAAAACTAGAACTAGTCTTTACCTGGAGCATTCTGCTTGCAAAGTGTGAGGCATCTGAGAAAATCTGACTCACCATTGATTCAATCTTTCATTCTTTCATCAGTTGTGAAGTGTGTGCTTTGAAAGAAAACCAAGATGATGACCTCTGGGAAGAGAAGAGAAGAGGCACTAAGTATGCAAAAACCAAAGTCATCATAACTTACACATTTCCCCCCTGGATACGAAAATTCTCTATTCTTCAGTTCTTTCTTTTTCTTTTCTTTTCTGGATGGGAAGGCGGTACTTCTTTCACCGTGAACCTTAAGCTTAGCTAATTTTAATGGTGGTACTTCTTTCACCTTGCCATTTGATTTTAAATTTCTGAATATGAGATAATGTCTTGGACCTAGGATATTTTAATGATTTTTAGACTAGGTCAACAGCTAGTGCAACCTATCTGCCCTCAAGATGTCTGATTACTTGCTTCTTAGTTTTTTTGTTAACTGATGTCTAGAATCTCAAGATGTGAACCCGATGAAGATTACCTATAACCTTTTACCATACTTACAAAATAAATCTGGATCACAGACAAATTCCACTATGCTAAAAATAGATTCCAAATTTGTTGGAATGCAAAAGGTACCGTTCCAAAGACTAGATGTTATGCAAAGCATACCGGTCTACAAAGAGAAGACAACATGCTGGGAACCCGACAAACAAAAGAAAAAAAGAAAGCCAAAGACAAATGAAAACATAGAAAGGAAATGCGATCCCGGAGGACGGCTGAAAAAACTATTTACAAGGCAAAGATACTCCAAATGGAGAACCGTGAAAGATATTTACAAGCAAGAGTTTACATATAGTACAACTTCAGACAAACCCACCACCTACCTCATTCAAAATAGTGCTTGAGAAACTAACCATTGATAGGTAATGGGATGGCTTCTCTAGTCATGGTGTTGAGGTGATAAGTATTTGCCCCACAGATCTCAGATATCAGGTATGGTCCAAGCCAGAGCTGCTAAAATTTAGTGTGCTTTCCCTTCTTTTCCCAAGCCTTGTTCCACAAGAGGACCAAGTCTAAAATCTGAAAGGCCTTATACTGGGCTCTTTGGTCAAACCATCTTTTCACTACTACTTGATGATGCACAAAATCTTCAAGGACTACATCTCTTTGTTCCTCCATTAGCAGGTTCAAGAGTCGAACCTCCACAATGTTGTTCTGGTTGCTAAATTCCTGCATAAATTGAAGTACCAGGATTTGTAAGTTGATGGGGAATACTAGGTTCTAGCCATAAACTAGGTGGAATGGGGATGTCCCTAGGACTGCCTTTATTTGGATATAATCTACCCAGAGGGAAAATATAAGCTTTTGATGCCAGTCCCAGGGGTTCTGTTCTAACAAATGCTTGATCACCTCAAGCATATTTGTATTGGTAGATTCAACAACACCGTTTCCCTGGGGGTAATAGTTGCTAGAAAACTTCAGGGTGATCTTTCTTTCATAGGTCCATTCAAGTATTTGTGCTAAAGAAAACACCAAACCATTGTCACATACTATAGAAAATGGCATTTCGAACCGAGTGACGATATTTTCTTCTAGGAATTTAATGACTACGTCTGCCATATTGTTTTGGAAAGGAATTGCTTCAGACCACTAGGTGCAATAATTAGTAGCAATCAAAATATACCGATGGTTGGCAGATGAGTTGGGGTTAATTTCCCTGATGAATTCAAATGCCCATTAGGCAAAGGGTCTAGCTTCAAAGACCGGCTACAAAGGCATGGTCGGGTTTCGCTCATGATGTGCCACCATTTGGCAAGTGTGGTATCTCCTAACATGAGTGTAGACATCCTTAAAGATGTAAGGCCAATAGTATCCAGCCCAAAGTATCTGGTGGGAAGTGGCATCAGCTGAGCCATGCCCAGTTCCAAACTATCTATGAAATTCTTCAATCATTTTTGCAGCTCGGTCCCTATCAATGCACCAGAGGTATACCCCTTGATAGTTCCTGTGAAAAAATGTTCCATTTTTTCTCATGAAGTGTGAAATTTTTAGATGTAGGGCATGAAGTTTGTTTGGGGGTAGCCCCTCTGAGCATCTGTTGTTCAACAATAAGTATACCAGTTCGGTATACCACTGATCTTGAGTGATGGACTCCATTGTGTAGGTTTGGCATTCAATGTTTGGAGTTCCTTCTACCATCACCCTACATAGTCCCTGGCCTCGGACTATCTTCATGGGTTTCATTTCCAAATCATACTCTTGGAGGATTCCATCCATTTCCCCCATTGTTCACCCAATTCTCTCTGCAGGAGCAGAGACTTAACAGCCTGGTCCGGGATGATAGCATGCACTTTGCTCTAGAGAATGTAATGCCAAAATTTCTTAATAGCATGGACGAGAGTAAAGGCCTTCTTTTCTAGAGGCGAATACCGGCCTTCGACATTCTTAAAAGGGGAGCTCATGAAAGCTATTGGTTGTTCTTCCCCTTCGACCTTCTGGATCAAAACCGCTACAACAGAATGCGGCAAAGCAAAGGAGTATATGTGGAAAGGGAGGGAATAGTTTGGACTAGCCAAGACTGGTGCCTCCATAATTGTTTTCTTAATCTGGGTGAATGCCCTCTTTGCTTCAGGGCTCCACTCAATATTTGTGTCTTTCTTCATCATCTCATTGAGTGGTTTTACTATCTTGGTGAATCCAGTGATGAACCGCCAGAAAAAGTTTATCTTCCTGAAGAAAGATCTCATCTCTTTCTTACTGCCAGGCATTTGCAGATTTAGCAGTGCTTCAACTCTCTCAGGGTCAATAGATATACCCTTCTCAGAGACAATATGCCCGAGCAGCTTCCCTTTAGTGACCCTGAATATACATTTCTTAGGGTTGAGGGACATTCCATACCAGCGACATCTCTCACAAATTTGGGTGAGGTGGGAAGAGTGATCATGCTTGTCCCAGGAGAAGACGGTCAAATCATCCATGTAGATGATAATGCACCGATTTACTAGGCCTTCGAATGCAATGTTCACAACCTTTTGAAATGTTGCCCCTATGTTGATCAGGCCAAAGGGCATCCTCCGGTATGAAAATATTCCCCACTTGGTGGTGAACATAATTTTGTCTCTATCTTCATACTTAACCATGACTTGGTTATACCCGGAGTACCCATTTAGGAAAGACATCATTTGAGATCCATTTAAAACTTGTAATACCTCATCCAATGAGGGGAGAGGGTGATTATCCTTCTTAGATCCCTTTTTCAAATTGTGAAAATCCATGCAAAGGCAAATCTTGCCATTTTTCTTCCTTACAAGGATGATGTTGGCAACCCATGTAGTGTGCCGGATAGGAAAGATAATCTAGCATTACAGCAGTTTCTGAACCTCCTGATGAATTAGAGGCTTGATCAGTGGGTTTACTGGTCTTTTCTTTTTCCGGAAGGGCTTAGCATCAGGTTTTAGTGGGATGGTATGGGTCATGATGGACATGTCATAGGTTTTCAGATCCTCATACCCCCACACAATTACGTCAATGTATTCTCAATGGATCCTGGAGCCAGCCATTGGCTCAAGGGTGTTGGCAGATACAACAAGGGCATCCAGAATGTAGTTTCTTTTCTGGGGAATGAGTTCAATGCCAAAGGAATCAAAATATTTGATGAGGCTCCACACTCAGTTGTGATATGCGGCCAACCTTTTATCATGACAAGTATATTGTCTCCAAACCTATTTAACGATCAACTCTGAATCATCCAACGCCTGGAGGTAGGTGATTCCTTTCCTTAGTGAAAATAGGAGTCCAAGGAATAAGGCCTCATACTCCATGACATTGTTCATGCAGTTAAACTGTAGACTATAAGATGTGAGGAAGGATTTCCCCTGCTGGTTGATCAATTCCACTCTGGTCCCACAACCTTTTAGATCGGGACCCATCAAACTTCAAGGTCCACAAGTCACTGTTCATTGTCTAGGGCTGGGAAGGCAAAGTGACATTTGGATTATTTTTGGCAAGGTTGGGAGGAGTTTCCTCTAGCTCTGAGGGAACGTGGGTGAGGTTTTTCTCCAAAGAAGCCTCTTTCTTAGTTTCCTTGACAAGCGGCACCATGGAGGTGTTGCTAGGTGGATTACTGGGTCCAGGTGCATTTTCTTTGTGTTCTTTTTCCCAAAGGACATTGATGTGATGGGTTGCAGCGATGATGCATGGCTCACACTCTAGCTCAGAATGTTTTTGATAATGCACTCGGCACCATCTGTCAGACAAGAGTGTAGTAGGAGTCACTATGATACCCTATGAGTTAACCTCACCCCTTAGTTTTTTGTCTAGGTCCTAAATCCTCAAAGAGACTATGGGATCCTCCCCGGGGGTGAAATCAAACATGAGGATTTCTGGGGTTTGGTACACCCCAAAGAATTCTTAGAGAAAAGGACCTCGTTCACCCTCCTAACTTTGGTGAGGGCCTGTTTCATCTTGGGATCACTTTCTACCTAGATCTGGTTAGATTCTCCCTCGTAGGGGAGCCACAAGTGGGAGAAGTCAGTGGAGAAATACCCATTAAGGGACTTAGACCAATTTTGACTCAATAACATCCCATAAGTCTCCAGGATGTCCACTACTTGGATGTCTATTATGCTTGATATCTAGGATTCTTGGATGAGCTAAATTTAGACGTTCTTTAGCTCACCTACTATTTTTACAGTAGTTTTGTCCAACTGGGCTACTGCACCTTTGGATGGAGCAGGATGAAGTATGAGCTTCTGGCATATGGATAAAGGCATGACATTGCCTGAAGGACCAAAATCCACTAAAAAATTATGTAGCTTCTTCCCTTGTATGTTTAAGCCTAGTAGGAAGGGAGGATCCTCAGTGTTTCCCCAGAAGACAACTGCATTGGCATTGTCAAAAGTGATAGTCTTTGGTGGGCGACTGACAGCTTTCGGGTTTCCCAAGAGCTTTAGAAGAGACTTCCTCTACCTGGGATAGTTTAGCAAAACCTCCATCAAGGTCATGGAGGAGGTGGTTCATTCTAACACCTTTGTGATGTAAAACCTCCCCCCGGGGTATTGTTGGCTTCCCTCGGCCGGGTCCTTAGCCTAGTTAGAGCTAGACCCTTTCGGTGGGAAGGAGTGATCAGTTGTATCATCCCGGGGAGGGGTATCTTTGGGAGGTGTAGGCATGTAAATTGGCCCTTTACCAGCCTAACTCTAAGTGTTGTAAGGAGTCCATGGGTTGGTGAAGGCATTGGCCTCAAAGGTCAGGATAGATTCATCAAAGAACCCCTGCAATTCAGGTTCTTCTTTGTCTTCCTCGTCTACCCCTAAGAAGACAATCTCACAGGTGAAGGATCTGTGAGTGGGCTCTTGCATAGGCACTTCTAGGGGAGTAGGATTGATAGTTTGTTGTCTATCTAGCTAGGAGATCATGATGACCTTCTCTAGTGTGGTGTATTTCACCTCGTAATGAGAGCCAGTATCATGCAGTCTACACTAGTTGGTCAGGGGGTAAAATCCTACAAGCTGTGCAGAATGACTAGGTCTAGTACTGCCCTGAGTGGTGTTTTGGTTTGAAGGAGGACCTTTGACATTTGCATTGTTATTCCATTGCTATTGGTTGGGCCAAGGCCCATTGTTGTAGTTCCTTCCTCTAGTGTTGGTATTTATTTGGCCAGAGAAGATATTCCTTCTCTAGGAATTAGAGTTGTGGGGTGCAAAAGACCCTGCCTTCAGTTGTCTCATGTCCATAGTCAGTGAGGACAACAATCGTCGGAGGGATTCGACCTCGGTGAACATGTGGGTGTTCACATCATAGTGTGATGGTTGTTGCAGTTGGTTCCTAGGGAAGGTGGTAGCAATTCCCAGAGTCGAGGGAAGCAATCCTCTAGCCACGGGTGACTGGAAGAAAGGCACTCTGGAGGGTTGTGTCGATAGTTGTTGCATTTGATGCGGCTGGTTCTAGGAAACAAATTCTAGACCCAGTATTGTCTGTGTTTGTGATGGGTATACGTACCATGCTTGCTGGTCTATCAATGGTGGTGGGGGATTCATGGCCATTGCTGGGGCACCCATTGCCTAATTGGCATTATATCCCCTGATGTAAGAATTTTTGTCGGGTATCATGTTGAAAGGCATGCTCTGCCTAAACCCGCCAGGAATTTTGTTGAGACCGCGAGACAATTCCAAAGCTGGATTGTAAACCTTGCCAGAGTGTCCTGGTCCATGGGGGCAGTAGTTCTCCATAGGAGAGTAGAAAAAAAAGGGTCAATCACAATAAGGTATGTCTAGATGGTTACATCCACAGATGGGATGAAGGGACCTATGCACCGCTTCAACGCGTGTTAGAACTGATGATTGAATGCTGCAAGGGGTTCTCTTGGTTCCTTCCTCATGGAGATAAATTGGCTATGGGACCACACTGGGTCCATGTGTATGTAGAAGGCTTCTAGGAAGGCATCCTCCATGTCCTACCAACTGTTGATGGAGTTGGCGGGCAGGTTAAGGTACCAGTTTAGCTCATTCTATCCCAAGGAAAGAGGGAACATCTGGGTCACAACATCCTGATGTTGGATCTAGTGTCAGTTCATGGCATCTTTGTATGCCTGTAGATGCTCTTCTATGGTTCATGAGCCTAAGTGCTCATATCGGGGGTAGATCTTCTCTGGTGCAAAGGAATATCGTTGGTTGCACCCAAAAATTGTCCCATTGGGGACCTGGTGTTACCAAAATATGCAACCATCAGGGGAGTTGGATTTTGGATAGACTAAACATTAGTCCCTTAAGTCATCTGGGAGACTTGGGTATTCTAGGATGTAGAAGATCCCTAGACAATGTTAGCTAGCTTGGTTTGTGGGGTCTTCTTCTTTCAAGCAGGAGGCTCAAGTTCAAAAAACCTTCTGGGATTGGGGGTTGATCTAAGGATTATTTTGAATCACGCAGGTGAAAATGATCCAATCCCACTAAAGGTTTGATTCCTAAAACTATGGCTTGGGGAACCCTCAGGCGGTGTAAAGTCAAAATCCTCAGAAGGGGACGAGCTCATGCCCTTCTTCTAGTGCCAATTTCTATTGACAAGACTCTGTGACCTGTCTGCCAATAGAGGTAAGTTGTCATCGGTTACCGGGGTACCAGCCAACTTCACCTGTAAAGGTTGTCCGGGGAATAAATTCTTTGGGCCTTCAAGCCCGTGAGGGTCGGGTCTTGACAGTGTGGGAGCTTAGTTGGGAGTGTGACTATTTTGTTCAGGGGGATAGCTGGTTTTCTTGGCTTGTCTTCTTCGGGGATTTTGGTGAGTTGAGGTTTCTTGCAAGCATTTGGATTATCAAAGAAATTTCAAAAGATACACCAGGGTTAGAGAAAATCCATTCTACCTATAGTTGTGCAAATACATATAAAACATCAACCATGCTCTAACATGCTACACTAAATACCGAATGCATACAAAACTACCAGTTCATACATATTCAATAGTAAGGGGAAAAGAAGGTCATTAATCTACTTAAAATATTAGAGCAAGGGATATCAAAAACATATAGCACAAAAGAGAATTAACTTAGAGATCAAAACACTAACAACAATATTGCGAGAATCCTTCCTTCTTCATTAATGATTTTCCAACAATCACTAGTGTGTACATCAACATCTCCAAGAGAGCATCTATCTACCGAGAGCTTCTAAGAACTAATGAGCATTGAGCTCTGCAACTACAAGAAATGAAAGTGCTGAAGTGCTATAGCTATGTACTGCAAAATCATCAATTCTACCGACCCTTGGAATGAGCTCAAACTTATTATTTATACACATGGTTTCCCTAAAGTTAACCTAATCTAAATTTACACTCAATAATAAAATATGATTTCCAGTGGCTGGTACTACTTGCACCATGCTACAACAACCTTGAGAAGAACAAACGTCTAACATGTCAGAAGAATAAGACAAGAAAACAGGTATGGAATAATTGTCCTTTAGAAGAGAGCCAGAGGAAGAATAGAAGAAATTTGATCCCTTGGGGATCGAGGCTACATGCCTCATCAATGTAAAAGTGGCTCACTATCTCTGATGCGCCAGGTGTTTAATGCTGGAGCGGCACCTTGGGAAGACCATCTGTTAGAACCATCTCTCAAGCTAACGTGTATTGCTAGGGTCATCTACTTTCTTACACCCTTATTAACTACCTGATAATGACTGATCATCTCCAAGGAACTTGGACGTAGGTCATCGAAAGAATACAAAATTTTTGGGATCTGGGACTCTAGGATCTGACAGCTTATGCTCAAAGAATAATGAATATAAAAATAATACACCTTGCTAGTGAAAATCTCTGGAATCTGGGTAAATTTATTGCCCTTTACTATTCTTGAATGCTTCCAAAACTTGGCTTATACCATCCTCATCTATGTCCTTAATGCCGTCCCACTGGCCACAGATAGCTTCAAGTTTCTCTTCAAATTATCCAACCCTATTCTATAATTCATCTACTATTTTCATGACATCATGTGCCTGGAGCATCATCTTAGATAATCTTGATAACTTTCCTCCATCAAAGTCCCCGACAGACTGATATAGGGACTCTATGAACTCATCATACTTACTAAGGACATAGTTCTTTGGGGTGGATGTTCCGGTGGTGAAGGGGTCGACTTGTGACGCCCTTACCACAAATGCCTTGAATAGTCCCAAAGGATACTAGGCCACAGTTACTTTCTCTCTTAGGGCCTTAACTAGTTGCTTGCACACCTCAATCTTGAGTACTGGGCCCGGAGGGAGTCATATGATTCTTCCCCCAAAATTCCTACCTCTGTGATGAATTCTTCCCTGGCATTGAAGACCTCATCCAACCTGACATTCCATCTTTCATTCTTTTCTAAGTCTTTCTCCCATAAGACAATGGAGACATTTTCTTGACTAAAGAGATTACTGATCTGATAGAGATCCAGGAGTGACACCACTAAAAATTTCCTTACGGTGACTATCTGTTCGGTGATCCACCTGTCCACAGCCTGAGCCTTCTTCTTCATGGCTCTTAGAGAATCCACGTCACCTTGTGCAAGTGGTAGTCTGGAGGTAGAAGCTTCCAAGTGGATATTGGCCAGGGGCTGTGTGAGTTTTTTTAGAAGTGCGAGGATATTTGCATTGTTTTCCCTTTCCTCCTTAAACTTCTAGGACTGCTTATTATATCGGGCTTCTATTGCCTGGGTTGCTCTCATAGCCAGTCTAATTCCCCCTACTTATCTCTCCTCCCTAGAGGCACCTCTATGATTGTGTAATCTTTGACCTTTGCCACCATTGCATTTTTACCTAGGGGAGGTGTTGTGATTGTCACAACTATACTTCCTTCTAGACTAGTCCAGAGGGTATGGACTTTCCAGGCCTGCTTAGGCTTCTTGGCCTCTACATTTTGGGCCATCATCTTGGCTAGGGAGCATGGAACACCTATTTTTACCACTAGGGCCTTCCTCTTTCTGGATTCTAGCAGCCATTGGGGCAGCTGGGGTGGCTTTGCTGCTAAGACCTGGGTATCAGGACTCCCTTCAGAGTCTGGCAGTGCATTCCCGGTATCTACAGTGTCATCGGGCTCTTTTTCATTTCCTTACTCTTGTTCCTACTCCTGCTCTCTGGAGACCTCAGTATTTTCTACCTTGTTGGCATCCTCTTTCATGATGTTTGGGGTCTCTTCTTCACCAGTACCTACATCACCTATATCTTCAGGGATTTCCCCATCTTTCTTAGCATCGCGCGAATTGACATTTATGTCCTTGGGATTTTTCCCCTCATTCTTCTATTGTTCTTCTTCTTCTTTGGCATCATTTGCTAGGATATCTTCCTCCATTAGAACATTTTCTAGAGGTGGCTAAGGCATTGGGCTGAGATTCAGTGTTTGGGCTACTGTGATCACCTTACCAAATCTATTCCAGGGCCACTGGTCACTCGGAGTAACCAAAGGAATTTGGAGCATGATAAATGGGGGTACAGTTGATCATGCAGGTCCAGTTTCCCCAGTCATCGGTTTCTCATCCGCTATTTGCCTTGGTTCTTCCTTAGTCTCTTGGACCAATTTTTTCTCCCACTCAGGCTCCTTTTATGTTTCTTCCTAGACTTCTTGCTCTTTGGCAACTTCTTACTCTGGGACTTCTTTCTCAGCAAGGGTCTCCTCTTTTTCCTGACCTGTGATCTCTTCCACTTTGTGATCTATGTCTCCATATAGGATCATGAGCTCATCTACCCCAAAGATATAATCAAAATTATCATGTGAGGGAGAGGTATCTAAAATATTTTCAAGTTTTGGGGAATCTGAACTGACATCTACTGAGGGAACCTTAGGCATATAGGGCCCCGCATCTGCACTTGGGGTGGGGTTCACCTTCTGCTTCTTCTTTCTTTGTAGTGGGGCCCTGACATCCAAAATATTTATAGATTCTACCTCGATGAATGTCTATCTATTCATTAGTGTGGCCAATGACAGGGATCCCAATGGGCGAGCAGATGCTACTGGAGTTGGGAGGAGGCAAGAGGAAAGTTGTGCACTTATATTTTGGCTCGTCAGCCTTGACGCCTCCATTTTCTCCTATATTTGTGTCATCATGGGGAGTGGACCCTTGGGAGGTACCTGGGTCAGCGTATCTTCCTTTTCCTTCCTCTTTCTTGTGTTGGGTCCTGTGGCTCCAAAGGTCGAAGCGGATCTCTGGATATTTGGTCCTTTTCGGGTGCTCCTTGGACACACCCGCTCAAAAGATTTGTGGCTATTTTTTATAATGGGGAAACATACCCCCTCAATTGTTAAATCCTTTGGGGTGGCCCAATCCACCGAAGGGAGATCTAATGTATCTAATCCTTGTTCTTTATACAATGGATCCTCCAGGGGCCCATCATCTGAAAAACCCTTCAGGAAACACTGAAGGTTGAGGGCTTTCATCAAGCCTTTAGACATCTATGAATGTTAGTGGGTCTAGAGATCAAAACTATCCTGGAAATCTACCTAGAAATCTTCAATATCCTCTATGTTTGGAGGGGATGCCCGGGGGAGTGTTGCTACTATTTTACCTAATTGATCAAAATTTCTTCTGGTATGGTAGAATTCCACTAGTTCTAGACTCTTCAGTTCATTATCTTCTTCCTTCACCGTGGCAAGGATGTAAGAATAATTACCACAAGAGATCAAGAATAGGATGTTGGTAATATTCTTCAATGTGAAGAGGCCGTGCAGCTCTGAAATATTCTGGCAGTACTCCAAAAGAATTATTCTATCCCCACAATATCGAGGAAGAAGATAGGGTTTCTCAGAGAAGCTGGTCACCCAAATATATGTATGCTACTGGAATTGAATAAAATAATTCCTGTAGGTGCTCACAAGGTTTATCACCTCTTGTGATAATCGATATCTAGAATCCCAAGTAAGTGTCAAAATATTTTGGTAAATGAAGGCATCATTTACCCTACAAAAATTTGGGAAACTGAGTTTCCACTAGCCCTGGGGATAATGATCCCATGGCGTCAACTGGCCCGACCCATTCCTGAGAATGCCCATTGTTAGAAAACCCTGAAAGGTAGGTCTCTGTTGGGCCAGTGCCCATAGTACGTAAGATGTCATGTGGAATTTTGAGGTTTGGAGGACACTCTTCATTTGTGTGTCCACATGGTTGGCAATGATAGCCACCCAATTGAAGGTTTGACTGCGGGTGGTGATGAAGTAGAGGAAGTAATATATCCACACCAAGAAATCCTGGTCATGGGGCTCTGTGAAGAGCCTGCATAGAAATATGATTGTAGCCTGGATAGGCTCTTTGAAATGCCCACGGGGGAATCTCCAACTTCATCTTTTTATAGTCCCTTCTCAGGGACTTTAACCAGTGGGTGTTGAGATGTTTCTGGGAGAGGAGAGAAGCCTCCTCAAACTCCTTTAATGATGTGTATTGGGAGAGAATAAAAGATCCCTCAAATTGAGGGATCCCCAGTCTTAAAGCAAAAGTAGCAGCGTCCAGATTGACGATAGTCGCTAGATAGTGTAGCGGTTGGGGATCGGGGAGAAAAACAACTCGAGTGGAGGCATTGTAGAGAATTTCTAGTTTGAGAATCAGCTTTGGTGCTGCACTGAGTAGGGAAAACTTGTAGCTTTAATAATCCTAGAGGTGGCCAAATGTTTCACCATATTGTCTCCAACGGTCCTCTGTTGGTATATGGCTTGGACCAAGCCCTGCATTTTAGCCCATAGTCCAGGCTTTGTGTCTGTTATTTCTTGGAACTTAGAGTCCACCTTGGACCCCAAAAGAACACCCTCCTTCAGGTACTTGGAGGTCAGTGGTAGCTTGGCCAGCATCTTTTCAGCCTTAGTATTTGTAGCTGCCCGAATGGAGGTGGTTGGCAGCTCTAGGCTATTAGGAGGAGCAATCACGTTAGACATTTTGATCAATCTATCTGAAACCTACAAGACCAAAGAACCGTTAATACATGATATAATAAAAAAAATATTTTTTGGGGGGCTCCAAGGAATTCACCACCATTTTGCACCTGTACAAAAAGTGTTAGCATGTATAAAAAATCCCAAAATATCAAATTCAACAAAGATAAGATTCTGATAAACACCCGAGGCTCCAAGGTATGGGTTCAGGTGAAAAAAATGGAATGAAGACCCAGGGGCTTCTAAGCATTCAAAGTCTAGAAAAAATAATCATTGTCGACGTGACTGATAGTGAGCCGTACTTGGCTAACATGGGTCATCACGTGGCCACGTGACAGGTGGCGTAATAACATTAATGGTGATAAGTGGGATGACACGGGGGAAGTACATGCTAGATGGGATAGGATTTGAATTCCTACTCATGGAAAATTAATCCTGCCATTAAGATGACATGACAGAGGAGAGAGAAAGTCACCATGGCTCAAACCAACGAGGTGTTGAGTTCAAACTGTGGCAAATATCTCTCTGACAAGATTGACGACATAGTTTGGACGTGGTGGAGCATGATGAGATCAACATAGACAAAAGGATATACATGGGATACACACAAAATATATAGAGGGCCAAAGTTCTATGAGGGCCAAAGCACAACTCACAGGCTGACCACAAAAATGAACCTATAAACAACTATGAACAGAAAATCACAAAATTTACAAAATGTACAGAAGCATTTACACTTTTCTACAAAATATACAAAGCCTAAATTAAACTACAATTACACAGAGGTCAGACAACCCTCTGGCAGTGCCCACCCACCAATGGGAGGTGACATAAAGAAATACCAGAGGAAGGAAACAAAAATGAAAAATAGAACCACAACCAAGCACAAACGAAAGCAAGGAAACCAGAAAAACAAAAATTAGAAGGAAGAGAGCCAAGAGGCCTACCTAGAAACATGGAGGGTGAAAAAAGGTGAGTATGGGAGGTGTTCTACAACTGATTCACCTTGGAATGACTGTGAAAGCACCACTACTTGCTGCTGCTTGAACATTGTTGATTACCAAAGCATTTTGCACTTAATCTCTCTAAATCACCTTAATCACTCTGGTAATCGCCTTAAGTGTTTTAATCATGGTAAATGTGAAAATGATAGGTGAAACCAATTTATACCACTAGGGTAAAAACATATTGCATTCCTTCCGCAAACTCCAGAAAAGGCAAACCTCTGGACTCCGGGCCTGAGGATTCCATGCAGCCATACCTCCTCGTGAAAGAAGACACGATGACAAAGAGTCCTGGAGTCTGGGATCCAGATGACTCAATAGAACAAACCAACTCTAGGAATAGGTCCTGAAGACAAAAGAAGATAAGGAACAAAAGAAAACAACCCTTGCAGAAGCAAATCCCAGAGGGAAACCAAAGAAACAAAAAGAAACCAAGGGATGAGCAAAAGCGAAAAGGGGGACCCAAAATTTTGCCTAAAAAATGTTGGGATGGGTATGCAAGGCATAACACCATCTCAATGTCTTCTTTTGATTCAGTGTCAGTGTCATCATCTCTATTCTTAGCTAGGTAACAATCTTTCTTCCCTTTGTCCTTATAGTCTCGGGTATCTCTTTTGTCAGATTGTTAGTTGCTTCGATAATCTTTGTTATCACCTCTATCAAACTTCTTCTCATATGATCTATCATTACTTCTGTCATCTATTTTTCTATTTGGACATCTTGTAGCAAAGTGTCCAACCTCTTTACAATTGAAACATACAAGTGGTAATTTACCTTTGCCTCGCTGCAATCTTCTTTCCATTAGTGCTTCAATCTCATCAAGTCCTTGATCCTCATTATCACTTTCACTATCATTTCTAATAGCATGTCTATGACTTGAATTACTTATTTTCAAAGAAGATTTGAATGCAAATTCTATATATGGTAAGACACTATTATCAAAGTTATTCATCTCAAATGAAATCAGTCTACCAATTAGACTATCTAGAGTAACTGTATTGGTTGCAACTACTCTCATTTCTTGAATAGAAGAAACTCTAATATTATATACAGGTAGTAAGGTTCTTAAGATTTTATTTACCACTATCTCCTCTTCAAGTACACCTCCAACTCCTTGGATAACATTGACTACCTCTTTGATTTTGCAGTTATACTGAGTGATATTTTCTCCTTCTTACATCCTTAGGTCATCAAACCTCCCTCTTAGGATTTTTGCCTTAGCTCTTAGTACATTGGCATCTCCTCCATGTACTAGCTTCAACTTATCCCACATTTTCTTTGCAGAGGTCTAGGTTTTGACATCTTCAAACTCAGCATCAGACAGTAATGAGGTAAGTTCTATCATCATGGAATTATGCTCATGCTTTTCTCTTAACTTCTGAAGAGTGTGAGGTCCTATAGGCAACATATATTCAGTATCAAGGTATTGAGTAACATCATTGATAATACCTAATAGGTGGAGTCTTATTCTACTTTTCCATGATGCAAAGTTGCCTTTACTCAACTTGGGCACATTTCATCTATTCATCTTGTGATCTTTTTCTTGAGTTGTTAAACTCCCTTTCTAAGCACACAAGATCTGATACCAATTGTTAGTAATAACTGAGAGTTGGGGGGGGGGGTGAATTAGTGGCCTCAAAAATATTCCAATTAATCAACCTCAAAAAACTTAGTACCACAATATTAAGCCTCTAGTTATCTTTAGTCCTATAAGATGAATGCCTTTAAATATACTTATCAAATTACTACTGCTCAAAATGCTTTGTTAAACCTTATTCTATATGTTTACCGAATAGTAGTCTGTTAATTTACTGAAAACAATAAATTACTTAGTGTATACCGATCAATCCAGATTAGCTATGTGTAATGCAAAACACTAAAGTAATGACTCATAAACACATTGACACATGGATTTTTAACATGGAAATCCTATTAAGGGAAAAAATACTTGGGACCGGTAACCCAAAATTTTCAATCTTTTGAAGTGAGATTGGTGAAGAGCCAACCCTATTAAAGGTTAAAAACACAATGTTAGGTGTGACCTTGTTAGAGGATTTAAAATATTAGTTTGTCACTTGATATTGGGCATCTCTATGCTACCTTCTTTGATCAAACTCTCTCTTGGCCTATCAGTAGGTATCTGGCATCTCATGCTATCTTCATGATCAAATTTTTTGATACTCCTTGGGATGTATCTCAATATAAAAAAGGATTTTTAAATCCTGCTCAGTTAAGATACTTTCTGAATCAATGGTTACACTGAAACAGTATGATCTATTCACATATACAACTTATACTTGCATATTTTTAGATCTATTGTAAGCTCATAAATCAATCTGATCAATATGTCCTTTTAATACCTTTTCTCCACTATTGTTCTACTCGGTGATGCTATACTGTGTTGCTTGGTGTCTGCAGAAATCTTTAGCTCTTTCCTTAGCTTGATTGATCAGAACTATATGAAGTTGTTCTTCATCAGTTTCTCTCTAGCATCCTATTTTTCATTCACTCCCATTAATTCGTAATGAATTAAGTTGTCTCTTTATAGACATGATATCACCATTTCTAGGTTCTTGATTTTCTTGATCTTGGCGTGATCCACAATTTTAGCCAATCTAATTTAAAGCAAAACTCATATTTTATCTCACAAAGATCTTCTTGCCAACTGGAAAAAACAACTTTAAATCCTTTACTTATCTCTGGCTTTATCTTGTCATTGAAAACAATGATAACTACCAATTAAGTCTATATTTAGCTTTGCCAGCTAGATATTTTTTCATTTTTGAACTCCAGTTAAATTTGGTGTTTTAACTCTTTGATAGCTTCGATCAACACTCCAGTTCTCCTCAGGATTCTCCGTCGGTTTACACTATGATTCTGGCCATCGGTTATGCTTGTGATTCTACACATCGGTAATGCTCGTTAGTGTTCTTGCTTGGGCATCACAGTGATTTGAATTTTTGTTATTTTCTGTCCGTCGGGTTTCACTGGCTGTCGGTGTTTGAAGTCACTTAGTGAATGCTTTTCTTTTATGCATTACTAAAAGCACAATCTTTCTCTCTCTGATTCTTTGAAGTCTTTGACACTTTGATTATAACTGATTAGATTATATCAATTTGACATCAATGACAATACAATCCATTAACTGATTTAATGTTTTGCATTATCTTTCTGTATTTCAGTGATCAACTTAACATCTTCAAACATTCAATCAGTTACATGTCATCAGTAGTTACATCTTAATTCAAACATTCTTGATATACATTCATGTGATTGAACTTGACTCTATATAACTTATGTCTCTAACCAAATATTAATGATTTTGACTTGATAGGTGATTTGGAAGCTTAGATCAAGGATATTTGTGACCAAGACTAATTGATGTGAATATGATCAAGGATATTTATAACTAAGACTAATTGATGTGAATATTAATATTTTCAACTTGATCAACCCAATGACTAAAAATAATACTCACATATGACTTGGAGTTTTGAAAATCTTTTTAAGACAATAAATCAATGATACATTAATTTAAGGAGCTCAAAAAGTTCAAAATTTTGCAAAGTAAGAAACAAGAATAAAAAGTCTTGATTTTGGCTACCTATGCAACATGGTAGAACTTTAGAGTTTTATCATAACTCTTTAGTACAATATAGTAGAAAATTATAAAACTATAAGAAAGAAGAAAGAGGTTGTGAGTTGGCATATCACACTAGTTCAAGCCATATAGAAATAACTATTCAACATAATTAAAATTAACAATTTAACACTCTCCGACACTTTTTTCCTAGATGGTTAGGAGAAGTTGTTTTTTTAGGACCATAAGAATAGAATGAAAGTCACCACCTTAAGAAATGAAGAACCAGTCTCTTATATTACCACTACAGTGAAAAAAGATAGTTAGTTTCCATGTGCTATTTTTTTAGGAATCCAAGTACAAACAAATGTCATCACCCTTAGATCATATGAATAGGCATATGGCCTTGTTCCTTTGGTGTTGATTGATTGTAAGGAGGTTAAAGTTGAGCATATTTAGTAAGCAATAGGGAGAAAGATAGTTTATGATAGTTTAAAAAGCTTTGTAATCTACTTTTTATTGATCAACAATAATTTGAAGCATATGAACACGCTTGTAGTCCTTTGTCCCAATCCTACAAAGGAGTAAGATCCCACTTAGCTTGGGGAGTAAATACCATTTTATGGTATTTTTAAATTAGATTTATTTCAATATTATTAAAACTTTGAAATATTTTTACTTTCAAATTGTCGATTTATGAGTAATTAATGCACAATATATTGCAGCTTAGTGTTTGATAATTCCATTATTTAGATTTGTGTTCTAATGTTTTATTATTACTTTATTTTAAGTTGCATGTCTCATAAGTGTTGAAGTGAAATAATTTAATATTAGTTGTATATTTAGTTTTGATTTGACATCAATCATGTAGATTTTTATAGAAGTAATTTATTTTTTGTTATTTCTCATCAAAATTTATCTATTTATCAATTTAATTTTTCCTAATGGAAATAGGCTTGGAAACCACCCTAGATTTTCATTATTTATATTAAAGTAGATGTTCAATGACCCTGATTAACAAGCATAGAGTACCACTAGAATTCATGATGTAAAAACAAGGGTCTATCCAATGATGTAGTGTTCATAACAGTATACATAATAAATGTATAAAATTCTAACAAGAGTAATCAAATGACATAGAATGAGATACACCATAGTATAGATTAGAAAATTAGTCCTAAATTAAATCTTAGATAAATATAAACCCTAATTAAAATGCAATAGTGTGTAGGATTTTTTGAAGATAATATATGTAATGAAGTGCAACAAACCATATAAGGAAGATCAAATTAGCACAAGGGTGCAAAATAAAGAGCAAATATAAACATAATATGTGAAATAAAAAAAGAGATTTGAAAAACCCTAGAATATAATTATAAACCTTAGAAGAAAACTAGGTTGTATAAGACATGTTAAGTTAACCAAAGATGTGCAAGAAAATAAACTTCTCCTAAGCTTAATTTAGGCTAAACAAATGAATGCTTAAAACTAGTGTATTATGAAATAATACATGTTAAATATAAAAATAAAATGGATTAATCAAATTATAATTATCCCTACCATTAAAGAATAAAGAATCCATATAAAGATGAAAATTTGTGATGTCTCATAGTCAAGGAGAGATAATGATAACTTTTAACTTGCCTTAGAACTCTACTATATTGTTTTCACTCTGGTGGATTAATTTTATAGACCCAAGTTGATTTACAATCGCATAAATGTCTTCCACCTCCAAAAATGATTTAGTAATTTGGACAGCTTTGCTTCCTATTTTTCTAGTTTTCCTAGATGCTTTTTTCCTTTATGATATTCAAAGGCTGGGGTTATACAAAAAAATACCTTGAAAGGATTGATGTCATGTCACTAGAGAACACATTCTCTTAGTTCAACCCACATAAATATGTCGAAAACATTAAAGATTATAATCTTCAATCATGCATATACTCCTAGGATGATCATGCAAATGTAGATTTCTATTATTGCACCAATTGAAGTGTTTCACTCCCTCATTGTAAATGACATGCCTTTGAAAGTTTGGTGGAGATATGATGATCTTGTTAGTAATAACTGAGAGGGGGGGGGGGGGTGGGGNATCTTGTTAGTAATAACTGAGAGGGGGGGGGGGTGTGGGGTGGTGAATCAGTGGCCTCACCAATTAATCCTTAAATAACCCTTCAACTCTTCCAACCAGTAATTATTTCTCAAGTTATCTTTTGTTCTGCAATATGAATGCCTTGAATAACTTATATCAATTTACTACTTGTCGGATTGCTCTATTAAACCTTCTTCTTAATGTTTACTGATAAGCAGTCATCTATTTACCAAAATATAGTAAATATGCAGAGTATACCAATATATCCAGAATGAATTATGTAAGATACAAAATAGTAAAGAAATGAATCATACACACATAACACATGGACTTTAACGTGGAAACCCTATTAAGGAAAAAACCACTGGACTAGTACCCCAAATTTTCACTCTTCTAAAGTGAGCCCTATTAAGAGCCAACCCTGTTAAAGGTTACAAACACACTGTCAGGTGTGACCTTGTTAGAGGATTTTATACATAAAGGTTGTTGATGACATGTAACTGATTAAATGATTGACTATATTAAGTTGAAGATGATGCAAGACATTAAATCAATTAATGGTTTGTATTGTCATTGATGTCAACTTGATATCATCTGTATGGTCATGCCAAAGACTTCAGAGAATCAATAGAATAAAGGTTATGCTTTCAGCAATGCATAAAATTCTAGTATTCACTAAGTGACAGACTACACCATCGGAGTGCACACCATCGGTAAAGACAGAGATAAAAGTCACAGTGATGCCCAATGAGAAGAAGACAATGTTGCCCGACAAAGAAGAATCATATGATGCCCGACGAGCTAAAAACAATGTTTCCCAAAGAACAAGATCCAATGATGCCTGATGGACGGAGATCTTGAAGCTAACTGAAGCAACACCGATGGAGCTGGCAGTTTTCACTGGCGACGAACTATAGAATTGACCGACGAAATAGAGAGATCAAAAAATGACAAAATATCTAGCTGGCAGAGCTAAAGGATAGAATTAACTGGTTGTTTTATTTGTTTTATTCAAACATAGTTAAGTAAAGTGATTTGTACAGTTGGCAAGAAGATAAATACGAGATGAATCAGGAGTTAAAGCCATAAATCAAATTGGATGGATTATTTTTTACGCCAAGAATCAAGAACCTAGAATTAAGGAAATCATGTCTATTTAAGAGACAAGCATAATTAATTCTCGAGAGGTGGTTTATAAGCAATCAGATACATAGGGGAGTGAACTGATAGAAGATACTGAAGATAAACTGATGAAGGATTAACTTCATGCAGTCCTGATCAATCAAGCTGAGGGAGAGCTAAAGAATTTTGCAGACACTGATGTACAGAGAAGCACATCATCACAGAGTAGAAAGAGTTGAGTACAAAGGAATTGTATTGATACATTGATCAGAAAGATATTGTAAGTAAATAGATTTGAAAATCTACAATTAAGTTGCATTAGAAACAGTTCATTTTGTTTCATTTTAACCATTGAAGCATTAAGTCTCTTAACAGAGTAGGACTTAACAGTCTTTTGTAATTGAGGTATATCCTAACAGATTACTAGAAGGTTGAATCATGATAGTAGCACCGGTCTTACCTAAAGCCTATTGACAGTCTAAGAAGGAGGCTGATTCAAGGATGGTAGTAAGATTTGCATAAAGCCTATTGATAGTCATGAGACTGATTCAAGGATGGTAGTGTAGATGCCAGATACTTAGTGACAACCTATGTATTGAAAATCCTCTAACAAGGTTGCACTTAACAGTGTGTTTGTAACCTTTAAAAGGGTTGGCTCCTAATAGGGCTCACTTTAGAAGAGTGAAAATTTGGGGTACCGGTCCCAGTGGTTTTTCCCTTAATAGGGTTTCCACGTTAAAATCCTTGTGTCATGTGTATGGTTTATTAATTTAGTGTTTTTACACTCTGCATATGCATTTATGGATTGACTGGTATACTTTGCACATTTACTGAGTATCGATAAATATAGTTTACTTCTTATCGGTTATCAAGGAGAATAAGAAAAGACAAGGTAAACCGACAGACAGTTATTTGTTTCAAATATTTCAATGACATGCATCTTGTTGGGACTTAATAATTAGAGAAGTATTGATTGGTGGATTAAAGTTTAAAAAGGATAAATTTTTTGAGGCCACTGATTCACCCCCCCC
>MU224895.1:1233980-1251334 GCA_018584345.1 Thuja plicata
ATCAATTTATAGAATTTAAGATCCCCTTTCTTGGTCTCTTTCCAAATATTGGATTCATTTGTGTATTAACCCTTTGGGGTTGATCAAAATTGGATCTCCTATTTGTGTATTTGAGGTTGAAAGAAAGAAGCATCTTATCTTCCCTTAATCACTATCACAATTGTAATATACAATCAACACAAATAATAATTAACAATTCAAACCCTTCTAAACCACAATTTTCTCCTTTACATTTTAGTAACATTCATCATAATATCATCTCTCTATCTATATTTTCATTGTTATATATTTTATATGTTACAAATAGTACTGACATCTTCCCTCTAGAAGATTTGGGTGATGCCTTTCTCTTTCATCAATGTCCTTGCACAGTTAACTATGGATATGTTCCTTCTTTCAACAATTCCATTCTGTTGTGGTGTCCTTGGTGCAAAGACCTATATTTTGATTCCATGCTCATTACAAAAGTTAGTGAATTCATCTGATATAAATTCTCCTCTATCTGATCTCAAACATTTTAGATCCTTACCACTTTGTTTCTCTACCATAGCCTTATACCATTTAAACATCTTAAATGCTTCTGATTTATCTTTTAGAAACATAACTGTCATCATTCTAGAGTAATCATCAACAAAGAGAATAAAATATCCATCTCCATAGTAAATCTTTATCCTCATAGGTCCACATAAATCAGTATGGACTAATTCTAGAATTGCACCAGATGTATGGGTTTTTCTTTTGAAACTAGACTTTGTCATTTTTCCTATTTGACAATTCTTACACATGATATTTTCAGGCTTGGTCATTGTTGGTAAGCCTCTGAGATTTCTCTTTTTGGTAATTTTTATCATGTTGTCAAAGTTTACATGACATAGTCTTTTGTGCCATAACCATATGTCTTCATTTGTAGCAATCAAACAACTGGAGTCAGTATCATTCAGATAGAATAAGTTACCTTTTGTCTGCTCACCGGTACCAATCAAATTTCTAGATTTGTTGAAGATATTTGCCTTCCTATTTTCAAATGCTACTTTGTGACCTGTTTTATTCAACTGAGAAACACTTAATAGATTATAATTCAATCCATTTACCCAATAAGCATTCTCACACTTTATCTGGTTATTCAACATTATTATTCCTCTACCTTCAACTGGACAAGGTGTGTCATTACCAATTCTTACTGAACCACCTTTATAGTATTTAAAAGTCTCAAACTTTTGCTTATCATATGGTGAGTGCAGCCACTATCTATGATCCAAACATCACTTTTGCTAATTTTAGATATGAGAGCTATTTCTACACACCTTTCTTCATCATCATCAGAATCATCTTTTACAACCACAAACACCATCTCGATGTCTTCATCAAATTCGATGTCAGTATCATCATCCTTGAATTTTTTTAGGTAACTGACCTTCTTTCCTTTGTCTTTATAGTCTCGGGTATCTCTTCTTTCTGATTGTTGGTAGCTTTTGTAATCACCTCTATTAGACTTCTTCTCAAAGGATTTGTCATTACTTCTGTCATCTTTTCTTCTGTTAGTACATTTTGCAGCAAAGTGTCCAATCTCTTTGCAATTAAAATAAACAAGTGGTAATTTACCTTTGCCTCTCTGCATTCTTCTGGCCATAAGTGCTTCAATTTTATCAAGATCATCTTCTTCATTTTCACTATCACTATCTTTTCTCATAGTGTTTTTGTGACTTGATTTACTTATTCTCATATAAGTTTTGAATGCAGACTCTATGTTTGGTAAGACACTATTATCAAAGTTATTCATTTCAAATGAAATAAATCTTCCAATTAAACTGTCTAGAGTAACATTTCTATTTTCTACTACTCTCATTTCTTGAATGACAGATACTCTAATAGCATAAGTAGGCATTAATATTCTTAGAATTTTACTTACCACTGTATCTTCTTCTAGTACATCTCTAACTCCTCGGATTACATTGACTACCTCTTTGATTCTTGTACTATATTGAGTGATGTTTTCACCTTCTTTCATTTTGAGATCATCAAAATTTCCTCTAAGGCTTTCTGCCTTGGCTCTAGAAACATTTTTGTCACCACCATGTACAAGCTTTAATTTGTCCCACATCTTCTTTGCAGTTTTGCATTCTTTGACATCTTCAAATTTAGCATCAGAGAGTGAGGAATCAAGCTCTATCATCATGCCATTGTTTTCATGCTTCTCTCTCATTTGTTCAATTGTTGGTGATCCTGTGGGCAACACATATTCAATTTCTAGGAATTGAGTAACATCATTACCAATACCTGATAAGTGGAGTCTTATCCTACTCTTCCATGAGGCAAAATTATTTTTGTTCATCTTGGGCACATATCGTCTGTTCATCCTATGATCTTTGGCTTGGGTCTTGAAACCTTCCTTCTAAGCACACAAGCTCTGATACCAATTGTTAGTAATAACTGATAGGGGGGGTGAATTGGTGGCCTCAATAATTAATCCTCAAATCAACCCTTCAACTCTTCCAACCAGTAATTATTTAGCAAGTTATCTTCTTTCCTACAAGATGAATGCCTTGAATAACTTATATTAATTTACTACTTGCTGGACTGCTCTATCAAACCTTCTTCTTAATGTTTACCGATAAGTAGTCATCTATTTACCAAAATATAGTAAATATGCAAAGTATACCGATATATCCAAAATGAATTATGTAAGATAAAAAATAGTAAAGAAATGAATCATACACACATAACACATAGATTTTAACGTGAAAACCCTCTTAAGGGAAAAACCACTGGGACCGGTACCCCAAATTTTCACTCTTCTGAAGTGAACCTTGTTAAGAGCCAACCCTGTTAAAGGTTACAAACACACTATTAGGTGTGACCTTGTTAGAGGATTTTATACATAGAGGTTGTCACTTAGTATCGGGCATCTAATGCTGCCATCTTTGAATCACCCTCTCTCTTAGACTGTCAATAGGCATCGGGCATATCTAATGCTACTTTCATGAATCAACCTTTTTGGCACTCCTTGAGATGTACCTCAATATATAGAATACTTTTAAGTCCTTCTCTATTAAGAGACTTGATGCTTCAATGGTTAAACTAAAACACTATGACCTATTTCTAATGCAACTTTAAATTGCAGATTTTTAGATCTATTTAAGTACATTACCTCTCTGATCAATGTATCAATTCAATTCTTTGTGCTCCACACTTTCTGCTCTGTGATGCTATGCTTCACTACTCGTCGGTGTCTACAGAATTCCTTAGCTCTCCTTCAACTTGATTGATCAAGACTGTATGAAGTAGATCTTCATCAGTTTCTCTTCAGCATCCTCTTTCTATTCACTCCCCTTAATCCCCTTTTCATGCATTGTGAAAATGAATTAAGCTTGTCTCTTATATAGACATGATATTCATTATTTCTTGATTCTTGATTCTTGGCATGAAAAAAAATCTAGCCAATTAGATTTTAAGCATAACTCTTGATTTGTCTCGTATATATCTTCTTGCCAACTGTACAAATTAGCTTTAAATCAATCACTTATCTTTGGTCGAATAAAACAAAGTAGACAACTAGTTAAGTCCTTATTTAGCTCTGCTAGCTAGATATTTTGTCATTTTCTAAACTCTCTATTCCATCAGTCACCATTGCAGTTAGTTGTCGGTGACTGTTACCACATAGATTTGGTCTGTTCCAACTATAGACCCTATTTACCCTAAGTCTGATCATACCCCCAATTATGTCATGACAATGTTACTTTGGCATAATTCATTTTTTTAAATCAAATTTAATGTCCTAGGTGATTTTTATCATTGAATTATATTAATTATTATAGCCATATAATTCAAATCAATTTAAACCAATTAAATGAAAACAAATTCAAATATGGCTATAGTATTTAATTATAAAGGAATTAAATAAACCCCAAAATCAATTGCTCACTTGCAAACAAACCCATTCCCCTAGCCTAATTAAATTAAATTAATTGGCTATAGTCCTATTAATTATTAAAAAGTAATTAATTATTTAAATAATTAATATCCTATTTTTGAATGAATTAAATCAGTTTAATTCATTTCATTTATATTCCCCTGAACCTAACCTAACCTATCTCAACCACTTCTACCCTAGGTTCTAACCTATCCCAATCTATTCACCCCATGCTAATATAATTCTAATCCTAAATTCTATCATAACCCACCTCCTAATCCTGTAACATTCTATTAAGGAATGATTAACAACTCCACCCACTTGAGAAAGTCAAGGAATCTTAAGATTCCCTCCCTCAAGTCCATTTTCTCAAGCCATCCTCTTACACCCTTCCCATGCTTCTTTAAGGCTTTCATTAATGAAGATTCTTTAAAGCCCATGTCTCTCCCATGCTAATTAAATGCCCAAGGCATTTATTGCTCTTACACCACCATTAATGAGTTTCTCAACTCATTAATTCACCTTTTCCCCCTCTCTCTCCTTATTCTTCTATAAATAGAAGACATTTTTGAGAGCAAATAAGCCTTCATCTCATATTAAGAATGTATTGTTATGCTGTTAGTATTTACCTAGATTTTTTTCATTTAGTCTTTCATGTTCATGCATAGTTATAATGTTCATTTTTAGAACTAGAATGCATTTCTCATTGATTAAATAGCTTGTTTTAATTCAAATCTTTCATGCTAAGTCATATATGTCACTGATAGTAGCATAATCTGAGGGCTATTATGTTATTAATCACACTCTTCTTAGTTAGAAAGCAACAGGTCGATATTAGTTGGTTTTATATGCTCATCTAGCCCCTTTTTAGCTAATGCAATGATCTATTGAAGTGTTGTGTCTTTCTTAAACAAGTACAAAAATCACACACATTTTTGGCACCCACCGTGGGGCAAGATTTCCAACTTGGCCTCATTTTGAATCAATTTTTCACTAATTTGCATGCACATGATCCCATTACAGAGTCATTTCTGGTCATTCTGGATTGCATCCAGGATACGCCCTCGCACCACAAAAAATGAGGCTCGCATCTGGGATTTCCCAGATCATTTTTGGTTTAGGATCACATCTGGGGAGCATTCAATCGCATCTAGTAAGGGAAGTTGCATTTGGTTTCTGTGTCATTTGTTGTATTTCTGGATCGCATCTAGGAAATTTTTTTGAGAACTTCCTAGTCTAACCACTAACATTTGCGTGTTTGATTTCTTTGGTCTCTTCACAGCTTAACCAATGCTTGCAGGTTGCATCAAAGGATCTATTTGGAAGTTGAACAAAAGATACTAACTTGTAGTTTTTCAGGTTGGCCAACCCCTATCTTGACCTCTATTTACTCTCTTTAAAAACTAAGGAACATTTTCCAATCTATCACTAAACTGACTAGAGGACTATACTCTTTTCCGTTTAAGGAAAATCAGAAACTCACACATTAGTTTATGAGTTGAAAGGAATTTGGAGTTAACTGAACAATAAATCACATCATATAATTCTTTTGGATTGGTAATTGAACAAACACAAAGCATTTAAATATTGTGGGATCAATGAATAACTATATCGTATAACTTCTTTTGGGACACAAAAATTGAACAAGCAAACTCATTAAATATTGCAGTTAAATGAACAAAGCCAAACTTTATTTTCAAGCATCCCATTTTCATTAAATAGGAACATTTTAAATCAAGCACAACATTGCTTGAGGGAATGAACTATTTTCTTGATTCTATTTTAGGAGAAAATAGCTTAGATTAGGAGAGTACACTCTTCTTCTTTGGAAGAATTAGAAATCCAGACATTCAAAGCTTGCCAATCCTTTGTACGCATATTTAATAGTAGAGGGCCTGCCGGTTGAGGAAAAAATCTCCTGAGAATGACCCAAGTGAGGACAGGTTTTATGCCAACCCCTCCAACTCACTATAAATAATTGCTTCCTTGTAGGCCAAAGCCTCTGAAGATGGAGCCAGTTTTATTCATGAAATTTTGACATCATTCTTTGAACATGCTTGGGTATATGTAGAGCGGAGCCACTTGAATCTTTCTTGTGAGACTACATATATTCAGGTACTCATAGGGCTATACACCTCAATTTTTCCTTGTGCAATTTTATGGGGGACAGTTTTGAATGGATTGCCCAATAATAGACAACACTTGAACTGAAAGAATTCCTGATTCACCCTCGAAAGGGTGATAATCTTTGTGCAAGGAAAAAAGTAATTGCCCCAAGACACTCATCATATCGTGCCCTCACTTGCATTTGGAGCCAGCTAATATAACATCATGAATGGAGCTATTATGTGCTTGGTGATGGCTGTATTCTGATTAGCATTTGAGTGTGTACCTAAGTCAACGAGCAAAGATTTTCATCCTCCACCTAGAGAATAGGAAAAAGATGAGTGTCTGTTTCACCCTCCTAACAATGCAAATCTATTTGACATATTTGAAAAATCATTAAAAAGATAACATCTTCAAACAAACAACAACATTCAGTCCTAGATCAACGCATGTGTTTTTCACTCACCGATGGGTCTCAAAAATCAAACTACAATCAGACAAACTTCACGCACTTCCAAAACAAACTTTTTAGAATTGATCAAAACTGGCAGAGACATCAGAAAATCACATCCCATATGTCCTATATCACATCTGGTATCTAGGATCATATCTGGTATCCTGGCTCACATTTGTTCAGCACACAGTCACATATAGGGTTTAGGCTCGTATCTGGTGTCATCAAAAGCTCACTTTTTGGAGCTCGCATCTAGGACATTGGGCACTTGCAAGATAAATTCTTAGAAATTCTTAGTTGATTTGGATACCCTTTTGGCTCTTTAGTCTATCCCTATTGTCTTTTTGGGTCTCCCTGTCATTCTTTCAAAACACTTTTTCAGACATCTACCTTGCATGTCCTGTTCATTTATCGTAATCTGTATCAATACACGTGGTCTATCCGCTTCTTACAAAAACTTGGTTCCCAGCTCACTATCAAGGCATTCTAACCCTCTGATGTTGGAATCATTACTCCCACCCAAAACTCAAACGATACTTCCACCTAGACACACTCACTTGGACAATTTGAGACTCTACTTAACACTCTTGGGAAACATTGATGAAAGTTGAGACACAACTTCATGTTTAACACAAGACACAACAAGTACATGTCTAAAGGATCAAAAGTACCTCCTAAAACACCACACTTTCAAGGGTAAACATCTCATAGTTTCCTACTCGATCTAGACTCCCCACAAATGGATAGAAACACTCACAAATGGAGTGAGGCTTTTGAGGAGTATAAGAATGGAAAACACCAACAACCCGAAGATATTGATGAGGAAGAAGAGCCCACATTTGACCGTCCTTTATTTGAGTCCAATAGTGAGAATGAAATCACTGAAGAAGAATATGAAAAACTCAAACAAAGCAAGAGGTTCCATAAAATAATGGAAAAGATGATTGACGAGGATAAAGAAAAATACTTCCTCCATCTAGCATCCATGGGTGTCAAATTACCTAAGGATTATGATGTGGAACAACTCAAAGAAAAGGAAATACCGACTCCTATATCTATTCTGGCCAAATAGCTCACATTGATTCAAACCAAGCTCACAAATCTCAAACAAGAGAAGGCTAAACCAAAATCACCATACTCTTTGGACTCCATTTGTCCATTCCCTTTTGATAAGAGTATTACTATGATCCAATTTCCTCCTAATATGACAAGACCGAAGTATGACAAGTACACAGGAGAAACTGACCCATACGATCATGTGAGGGAATTCTGTGCTTTGAGCATCGAATAAATGTACGAACCTACATACCTCATGCGACTATTTCTAGGAAGTCTAGGAGGTAATGCCATGGAGTGGTTCTCAAAAATAAACCCTAAGGTCAAAATATTTGAGGAGCTAATGCAATGTTTTATCCAACATTACTCCTATAACATACAACATGATGTAACCATGATGGATCTATGTAATACCAAATAGAAGACCGGTGAATCATTTACACACTTCCTACAAAGATGGAGAAAGATCTTTGCAGGATATTCAAGGGCCATTCCCGAATCAAAGAAGATGGAGATCTTTGTTAATAACCTAGTGCCTGAATTGAACTACGTATTACAAATGCAAGACTCCCTAAGCTTCAATAGAATGATTAAGAATGCCCTCTGTATCAAGGAAGTCATGGTAAAAAGGGGAGAGATCACCCTTCAAAACAAAAACAAAACCAACAACTCCAACTCCAAGCCTAAATGGTGGAAGAAAAACAAGAATGTTGTCAATGACGGAGTGGTTGACACCTCTAACATTAACCCTAAACCTGAGGTGTTTAATCTAACTAATAGCATGCAGGAAAGTAAAGACGCCAAGGTCATGATCCCCATACCCAAAACAAACAATTATAATGGAAAAGGACGGTCATGGACTTCAAAACCTCAGAGAACATTTACTCCTTTGGGAGAACCTCTTGAGACCATTTTGAAGACTCTATTGGATAAGAAAGTTCTCACAATTCCTAATTCCAAACCATGGGAACCAGTGGTCAAACCAAGATGGTGGGATGATAATTCCTATTGTGTCTTCCACAAAAACAAGGGACACATGAATAATAATTTTCTTAAACTTAAACATGTCATTCAAGACCTCATTGAAGGCGGTAAGATCAAAGTGGATGGACACACTACCAATGAGGATCATACAACATTCAATAAACCATTTCCTAATTATGACAAAGGAGAAACATGTAAAGAGAAAGGTAACAAAGTCAACTACACCTATTCCAATAATGACAATGTGAGCAATATGCTAGACGCTAAGATAGAATCAATTAATATGGTCACAATCAAAGGTGTTTCATTTTACTCAAATGACATAACACGGAGCCAAGCACAGGTCATGATCAAAGGACCCCCAAAACTAGCATCAACATCCAAGGTTCCCACCATTACTATCCCCAAACCAGTAGAAAAACATGTGGTTACTATTCCTGGAGCAAAATATGACTTGGTAGATCAATTGTAACAAACCGCTGCCAAAATTTCCATTTTTGAGTTGCTCAAAATATCCACAGTACATAGGGAAATCCTAGAACAAGCTCTACATGCTGTTAACATCCCAAAGGATATTGATATACACAAATTCTAAGTGATGGTCAATCACATCTCAGCGCCACATTACCTCTCCTTTTTTGAAGAGGATGATAAATCATTGACACATCCACATAATCAACCCCTCCATATCAAAGTCCTCATTCATAAATCCCATGTTAGATGCATGTTGATAGATGGAGGTGCAAGACTAAATATATGTACCCTTGATCTAATCAAGAGACTAGGTCTCTCAGAACAGACAATTGACTCTAGAAGCAAAATAACTATCAAAGCTTATGATGAAGAAGAAATATCTTCTAAAGGTCTTATTGTTCTACCTATCAAGTCAGACCAATTGAGAGGAACATCGTATGTCAAGTTCTGGATCTACCCTTGGCCTACAATATCCTTTTGGGGAGACCATGGATTCATGAAATGCAAGCCGTGCCATCCACTTACCACCAGTGCATAAAGTTCCCACATAATGGGGTGGAAGTGATGATTCCTGCAAATGCTAATTATACTTGTAATAATATCAAAGAAGGTAGTATGATCCCACATAAAAAAGAGGCTATGGATGTGATCACTACTGAAACCACCAAAGACATGGTTATGAAGAGTTTTGGCAAAATCTTAAAACTTGAAGAAACGGGTATGGGAGAATACAAGCTAGACCTGACTCCATCACTGACAGAACTTTTGGTATCACCAAGATCCTATGGAAAACCTTCCTTGACATTCACACCTACAACATCTAAGGAGCCAGAAGTACACAAAGTGACTGGCATGGTAAAGACATCCACATCTTCTTTAGATAACACACAAGAACAGGCAATCTTGGACTAACTTTACAAAGGAGAACCGGTGGAAGCTGAGGTCAAACATGTAGAGATATCCACCAAACAGTATGGAAAGGGATATGATTTTCTCAAATAGATGGGATAGAAAGGAAAGGGACCTTTAAACGACACAGGATGAGGGCTTATTGAGCCTATACCCATGGAATTCCAGTATACTAGAGACAAAACAAGACTGGGTTTTAATACCAAAATTGATAAACCTACTTCTAAGACAGTCCAACCTCAGACAAAGGGAGTGATGAAATAGATGAACTAGAGCAGTGGTCCTATGAAAGATTATTACATGTTGGCATAGAGGATCCCAACTACCAAGGAGAATGTTATGTACCCAGCTTTGAAGAACCACAAGATCTTCCCACCCCTTTGTTAGCACAACCTCCCATTCAAGAGGTAGGAGACACAACACCAGTTGGTCCAGAGGTATCATTGATAGAAACAATTACTCAAGACACACCTCGATAACAGGATTTACATCCTAACTGGGGGAAATTAGTCATAGTTTCACATATCCTTGATCCACCCCACTTTGATCCATAGGTAGCTAACCAGGTACATCAAATAACCATTGCTAAATACTTAAACAAATCCAATGATGAGGTCACTGACTCTCATGATTATGAATGGGATGAGCTATTTGTCACCACTAAAGATATTGGAATAGATATAATTCACATGTTTGCGGCACCCTCAGCTCCTCATGAACAACCTAACACTACTCCCAACGACACTAATAATCCTGAAGCAGAAGAAGAGTTCCTTCCCCCAATCATTGATGAAGAAACTGGTGATTACATAAGTCTACAGGAATTTCAGAGGCTACAAGCAAGAAGCCTCCTTTTACAGAGAGATGATGATGAGATTTCTACTGACGAGTCACTAGATTTTGGTCTGCATATCACTAACAATGACCCTTTTAATGATGATCTCACTCTTATTGATCTAAACATAGAAGAAATTAGCTTAACGGAACATGTCATATCGGTTAATGGTCTTGATGCTAACGTGATGCTATCCTTTCCAGAGTCTGACTCCCTATCATTAATACTTCTAGACCTAATTTATTGGACTAAAATAGATCCTACACCTATCCTCAACTTTCCCAATGACTATACCCTAGCTTGCTATCTCAATGCTTGTGAAACTTACCCTTCTTCCACCAATGTAAGGAGCGAGAACATGTCACAAGAGGATATCAGGTTTCTCAGTTAAAAACTAAAAAATAAAAAGAAAAGGAGGACTGATGGTGAAAACCACTTTATGGCAGTATCAGATACTAAAATAGTAAAAAGAAATGACGTATCCAATGGTGGAAACCTCCTAGAGGCGCCAAAGGATGGGATTCTTGATATCCTCCCCAAACACTTTCAAGAAAGGTCTTCAGTACTGATCGAGCCAACATAGCCAATAAATTTGGGCACCATTGAAAATCCTCAAATAGTCCACCTTGCAAAATCTTTGTTTGAAGAAGAGAAGACACAATTCACAAAATTCCTGAAAGAGAAGAAGATCAACTTTGCATGGTCTTATGCCAATATGCCAAGGTTGGATCCTAATCTAATCATGCACCACTTATCTATAGCTCCCAGGATCAAGCCCGTGAAACAAAAACTTAGAAAGATGCATCCTCATGTTGCATTATTAGTAAAAGCAGAGCTAGATAAATTGTTAAAAGATGGATTTATTAGAGTCACTACCTCTGTAGGATGGATCTCCAATGTGGTCCCCATGTCTAAAACTGATAAATCTATCAGGATCTATATGGACTTCAGAGACTTAAGAAAAGCATGTCTGAAAGATGACTTCCCTCTACCTAACATTGACACGATCATAGACCTCACAACAGGCTACCAGATGTATTCATTAATGGATGGATTCTCAGGCTATAATCAAATCAAAATTGCCCCTGAGGATCAAGAGAAAACTGCATTTACATGCGCATGGGGCACCTTTTGCTATAATGTCATGCCATTTGGGTTAAATAATGCCGGTGCAACATATCAAAGAGCCATGACAACTATATTCCATGACATGATGCACAAGAACATGGAGGACTACGTGGATGACACATTGGCCAAATCCAAAGAAAGAGGTACTCACATTGATGACTTAAGAAAGATATTGGATCGTATGGAACAGTTCCAACTCAGGCTCAACCCAAAGAAGTGTGCCTTTGGGGTCCAATTAGGGAAGCTCCTAGGATTCATTGTTTCAACAAAAGGAATTGAGGTAGATCCTGCAAAGGTGAAAGCTATTCTAGAGATGGTTCCTCCACACAACATCAGTCAAATGATGACACTACAAGGGAGACTCCAGTCCATCAAGAGATTCATGTCCCAACTTGTAAATAGGGCACAAACCTCTACTAAATTACTACATAAAGGGGTTACCTTCAAATGGGATGAGCACTGTGAAGCCAACTTCAGAGAATTGAAAGGATACCTGGCTACTCCTCCTATTCTTATGGCACCTATTCATGGGAAGCCATTACTCCTGTACATTTTAGCTACAACTACATCCTTAGGAGTATTGGTAGCACAAGAGGATGAAACAAAGAAAGAAAGAGCTATCTACTATATTAGTAGAAAACTAGTCACCTATGATCTCAATTACAACATTATTGAGAAAGAATGCTTAGCTGTCATCTTTGCATCAAAAAAAATAAGACACTACATGCTATCACATACAGTAAATCTCATTGCTAAGATAGATCCTTTAAAATATCTCCTAAGCAGAACAACATTAACAGGGCATCTAGCTAAATGGGTCCTGATTCTAAGTGAGTTTGACATTGAATACGTAGAAAGGAGAGCTATTAAAGGATAGGTCCTTGTAGATCAATTGGTTGATTAACCACTCCAAGATGATGAACCTTTAAACAATTGAATTCCCTGATGAAACAATCATGCATCTAACTGAATATCCCTGGAAGATGTACTTTGATGGTTCATTCACTCAACAAGGCTCTGGAGTAGGGGCCCTATTCATAACTCCTCAAGGTTACAAGATTCCCAAATCTTATAAATTGATGTTTCCATGCACCAACAATATTTCAGAATAGGAAGCATTGGTAAATGGTCTTAAGGTAGCTATGGAGTGGAAGATTGTAGAGTTACACATGTATGGTGACTCCCAACTAATTATCAATCAGGTCAATGGGGAGAATCAAATGAAAGATGAGAAGTTGATGCCCTACAAGCAATTGGTTGATGACCTGAAGAAGTAATTTGTCTTTGTTACCTTTCAGCAGATACCAAGATTAGAGAATAAAGATGCAGATGCTATGGCTACCTTAGCATCCATGTTACAACTAGAGGAACATCAATTCTGCTATGAATTCTTGGTGGAAGAATTATCCTATCCTGCCTTTGATACCCCTGAATACCAAGTAATCTGTGCTTTGAATACCCCAGACCAATCTCGGTATGCTAATATCATTGCTTACCTATCTGACCAAACCATTCCTAACAATCTATCCAGAAATGAGAAGAGAGCCCTAATTAGGACAACATCGCGTTGTGTCCTCATAACTAATAACCTATATCGACGAGGTCTTGACAGTACAATTCTTAGGTGTTTAGAACTCAAAGAGTCCAATATCACATTAAAAGAAGTCCACAAAGGTGTATGTGGATCACATTCAAATGACTTTTCACTAGTAAAGAAACTGCTCAAAGTAGGCTATTACTGGCCTACCATGGAAAAAGATGCTATTCACTCTTCAAAAATATGTCATTAATGCCAAACACATGGAAAGCTTATCCATGCTCCTGCTAGAGAACTTATACCTTTCATTACACATTGGCCATTTCAACAATGAGCCTTTGACTTGGTTGGACAAATATATCCCAACTCTTCAAATGGACACAAATTCATCATTACAGCCACTGAGTATTTCACAAAGTGGGTCAAGGCCGTGCCGCTAATCAAAGCCACTGGCAAACAGGTGGCTATGTACATTTTGAACTACATTATTTGTAGATATGGGATACCCTCTTCAATTCTAACCAACAATGGGGTCCAATTTAAAAATCAAGACATTGATGGCCTTTGTGAAGAGTTCCACATTACTCAACACTGCTCCTCAATCTATTACCCTCAAGGTAATGGACAAGCTGAGGCATCCAATAAAAATATTCTAAAAATCCTACACCGAACTGTAAGTAAGTCTAGCAAAGACTAGCATCTACAACTAAATCCAACACTATGGGCCTACAGAAAGAGAATTAGAACACCAACTAGAGCCATGTCATTTTCCCTAGTCTATGGCACTGAGGTAGTACTACCTATTGAGGTTGAAATCCCATCTTTGCGGATATCTTTACAAGGTCTCATTAGTGATGAGCAGTACTGCATTGATAGGGTGAATTCTTTGGACCTCCTTGATGAACACAGACAATAGGCGTTTGACCATATGAAGGTGTACCAAGCACGTATGTCCAAGGGGTACAATAAGAATTTCAAACCATGCAAATTTGAAGTTGAAGATCTTGTCTTAAAAGAGAATCTTAAGAACCAACCTAACAAAGAGCAGAAAGGAAAGTTTGAACCTAACTGACTGGGACCTTATGTTATCACTGCTACTTTTGGGACTAGAGCTTATCAGCTAGCTACACCTAAGGGAGATGTTCTTCCAGATCCTATCAACACTCTATATTTGAAGTGGTTCTACGCTTGATGTTCGGCTAGAAGAACCTGTAAAGCAAAAAGTTATCAAAAAATACCAAAAAAATTCAGAAAATTGATCTTGAAGTAATCCAAAAATAGTGGAAAAAGTCCTAAAGAGGGGTATCCTTGGTGAAAACCAGGAAAACAGGCGCCTTGATACTACAAAAACATTCAAAAAAGAAAAAATAGCAAAAAAATTGAAATAGAGAAAAGTGCCTTGATGAGCATCTGGTAAAACAGGCATCTTGGTAGCCAAAAGAAAAGAAAAAAATCTTGCCAAGTGGTGAAAACCTAGCAATCAGGTGTCACTTGTGTTCTACACTCCATCTATCAAAGCATCACTGATACTAGGCCTTCACAATTACACCTGTGCTAAAACGCTGACCTTGTTTCCTTACAAACTATCTTATCCTTGCTTGGGATTTGCCTATCTTTTCTGTCTTAGGATCAAGTCATTTTTTGCACTAGGGGCATCTTTGCCAGTCTGATAGGTTGTGTCTACTAAGTCTGTGTAAGATGGTTTTTCTTGTGATATGATGCTTTTTACTTTCACTACCACAATCACATTCACAAAATACGGATGACACAAACATGACACTAATGGTGTTCCTAAAACCTACTTTGGATTGCAAGCAGAAACAATGATGAACACAGACATTGGAAACATATTGCTTAAAATATGACTTTTTGGTTGATGAATCTATATTGTGCTTGAAAAAAATAAATAAAAAATGAATCAATAGTATTTTTCAATACTACTTAAGCACATAGTTTGGTCTTGGATTGATCATAACTCTTTTATGTCCTGATGATGTTTACCTATGGGCATCTAAGCAGTTATGAATTTTATTGATTCTCAATTGATATTTTTATACCTTCCGAGTTACTCCATGACATCTGCGCAAAGACAAAGAGTCGCAAGGACAGGGGGCATAACATTTTCTTAGTTTTCTGCATATGGTGATTGTTCCCAGTGATCCTATAAATTTCACCTAACTTGGATGTTTATGGTAAGAGCTGCCACTATGGGTGGATAGCCGCAAATATCTCGATCTCTGTTATGTGTAAACTATGGTGAGGTTGGAACAATTTCCTTATCTATTTTCTAGATTCAGATTCTCACTAAGGTATACAAGGCATAATGGACCCAAGGATATGAATTTTCAAGGTCATTGCGGGTCCAATATCTTGCCTTACGCAGATTCTGATATAATAAAAGGAAGGTGACTATTTTTTTATCATGACTTGTATGCCTTGATGCCTACGTCTATTTATGACATTTAAATAAAATATAGTATTCATACTTTCATAATATCAGTGGGTACTAGTGATGGTTGTACTATCAGGTGGTATCCATTCCAAAAAGTGCCCAATGATGATAAAAATGTCCAATATCTGCCAATCAGTGACAAGTCCTAAGAGTCTGCACATAGCTGCATTTAGAGATTGCATGATGCATTTTGAAAGAAGTAAAAGCATAAGGAATTTGAGCTCAAAAATGATTTCTATTTTCTTCTAAAACCAAGTTAATGACATAATCAATGACTCCTAAAATCTTTGATCTATCGGGAATGAACTCGAACTCACCTTTTTCATGTGATTAACTTGGTTCTTGTGTTTTTATTCTTAACACCCCCATTTCTTCACTTCTACTTTGTTCTTTCTCATCCTACCGCTTCCTGCAAGTGAAACATTCTTTCAATCAAGGGATTTTATTCTTTTTGTTCAATTTCGTTCCCGAGGGGACATGATCACACTATCATCAATTAAATTTTTGCTCGAAACAACATTAAAACAAATTAGTTATCAAACAAACTAGGGGCATGACAGTTTCCTTGACTAAGTCAGAACTGTTGGATAAAGAGCTTTGGTTCTCATAAGCTGGATATCTTGTGTTTCCTCATTTTAAAAGATTCTTATTAAGCTCCTGGCAGCTTCATACTGACTTTTGGATGACAACCAAGTTTGAAAATAGTATTATCAAATTTGGACGACAACCAAGTTCAGAATTGGTATCTTTAAGATCTTTTATTGACCTTTGTACGAAAACCAAGTCCAAGGTCAATTCTATCAGTTTAGTTCGATCAAGTGCGAGACTGATCTCATCAACATTTCGTTCGACAACCAAGTACGAAATTCTCAATCTTTTTGAAGTCAAAATGAAAAAACTTTCTTTGAATCAATGCGCTGCTCGCACATCTATTCAAAGAGGGGAAAATGTAACCACATGAATTTGGTCTGTTCCAACTATAGACCCTATTTACCCTAAGTGTGATCATACTATGTGTGTATATTATGTACCTGATAATAGAGACACAACACATAAATAAGTCATTGCATTAGTCCAAAAAGGTTAGATAAGCATGTAAAACCAACTAATATCGACCTATTGCCTTCTAACTAGGAAGAGTGTGATTAGTAACATAATAGCCCTCAAATTATGCTACAATCAGTGACATATATGACCTAGCATGAAGGATTTTAGTTTAAAAACAAGATAAAAGATGAGAAAACATGCATTCTAGATCTAAGAATGGAATTAAGAACAATGTGAAAGCATGAAATAAGAAGTGAAATATGTGTCTAAGATTAATCTAACAGCATAGCATTGCATTTAGGATATAAGTTGAAGGCTTATTTGCTCTCAAAAATGGCTTCAATTAATAGAAGAATGAGAGAGAGAGAGAGAGAGAGAGAGAGAGAGAGAGAGAGGAGACAAGGTGGATTAATGAGTTGAGGGACTCATTAATGGTGGTGTAAGAGCCATTAATGCCTTGGG
>MU224895.1:1251384-1272075 GCA_018584345.1 Thuja plicata
ATTAATGGTGGTGTAAGAGCCATTAATGCCTTGGGCATTAATGAGGCATGGAAGAGACATAGGCTTAAGGCATCTTCATTAATAAGGCATTAATGAAAGCCTTAAAGAAGCAAGGGAAGGGTGTAAGAGGGTGACTTGAGAAGGTGGACTCGAGGAAGTCATGCTTGAGAATGTGGACTTTCTCAAGTGGGTTGAGGTGCTAATCATTCCTTAATGGAATGTGACAACATTAGGAAGTGGGTTAGGGTTAGAATTAGGATTAGGATTAGATTAGCAAGGGTGAATGGGTTGAGAAGGGTTAGAACCCAGGGTAGAAGTGGTTGAGATAGGTTAGGTTGGGGTTTAAGGGAATATTAATTAAATGAATTAAACTTATTTAATTCATTCAAAAATAGGAATTTAATTATTTAAATAATTTAATTACTTTTTAATAATTAGGAGGGGATTATAGCCATTTTAATTAAATTAAATAGGCTAGGGGAATGGGTTATTTTGCAAGTGGGTAATTGATTTAGGGGTTTATTTAATTCCTTTATAATTAAATACTATAGCTATATTTGATTTTGATATGATTTAAATGGTTTGAATTGATTTGAATTGTATGGCTATAATAGTTCATATAAATTAGTGATAAAAATCACCTAGGACATTAAATCGATTTGAAGAATTATGTCATGTAGTAACAGGGTCATTTGGACATAATTGAGGGTATGATCACACTTGGAGAAAATAGGGTCCATAGTTGGAACAGACCAAATTCAGGTGGTTACACATACCCCCAATTATGTCATGCCAATGTTACTTTGGCATAATTCATTTTTTTTAATCAAATTTAATGTCCTAGATGATTTTTATCACTGAATTATATTAATTATTATAGCCATACAATTCAAATCAATTTAAACCAACTAAATGAAAACAAATTCAAACATGGCTATAGTATTTAATTATAAAGGAATTAAATAAACCCCTAAATCAATTGCTCACTTGCAAACAAACCCATTCCCCTAGCTTAATTAATTTAATTTAATCTGCTATAGTCCTATTAATTATTAAAAAGCAATTAATTGTTTAAATAATTAATATCCTATTTTTGAATAAATTAAATAAGTTTAATTCATTTTATTTATATTCCCCTAAACCCAACCTAACCTATCTCAACCACTTCTACCCTAGGTTCTAACCTATCCCAACCTATTCACCCCATGCTAATCTAATTCTAATCCTAAATTCTATCCTAACCCACCTCCTAATGTTGTCACACTACATTAAGGAATGATTAACAACTCCACCCACTTGAGAAAGTCAAGGAATCTCAAGATTCCCTCCCTCAAGTCCACTTTCTCAATCCATCCTCTTACACCCTTCCCATGTTTCTTTAAGGCTTTCATTAATGCCTCATTAATAAAGATTCTTTAAAGCCCATGTTTCTCCCATACCTATTAAATTCCCAAGGCATTTATTGCTCTTACACCACCATTAATGGGTTTCTCAACTCATTAATGCACCTTGTCCCCCCTCTTTCTCCTCATTCTTCTATAAATAGAAGACATTTTTGAGAGCAAATAAGCCTTCATCTCATATTAAGAATGCATTGTTATGCTGTTAGTATTTGCCTAGATTTTTTTTATTTAGTCTTTCATGTTCATGCATAGTTATAATGTTCATTTTTAGAACTAGAATGCATTGCTCATTGATTAAATAGCTTGTTTTAATTCAAATCTTTCATGCTAAGTCGTATATGTCACCGATAGTAGCATAATCTAAGGGCTATTATGTTATTAATCACACTCTTCTTAGTTAGAAAGCAATAGGTCGATATTAGTTGGTTTTATATGCTCATCTAACCCCTTTTTAGCTAATGCAATGATCTATTGAAGTGTTGTGTCTTTATTAAATAGGTACAAAAATCACACACATAGTGACAACTGACAGTTCCGTCGGCGAGACTTCAGTTAGCTTTGTGATCTCCGTTCGTTGGAAATCATTGGAATTTTACTCATTGGGAAACACTCTGGCTTTGCTTCATCAGGAAACACTATCTTCTGATTGTCGGGTATCACTGTGATTGTTCCTCTTTGCTTTTACCGATGGTGTGCACTCCGTCAGTGTTGTTTGTCACTCTATGAATACTTGACTTTTATGTATTGTTGAAAGCATAACCTTGGTTCTTTTGGTTCTCTAAAGTCTTTGGATTTATGTATATGACCGTACATATGATATCAAGTTGACATAACTGAAAATATAAATCATTAACTGATTTAATGCCTTGCATTATCTTCAACTTAACATTGTCAAACATTCAATCAGTTACAAGTCATCAGATCTAAAATGGATACATCAAATGATTTCAAATACTATATTATATAATTAAATTTCACAATATATGTTGTTATTCAACTCATGGTGGGATTCAACAAAGGGGGCTTGTTCATCAAAAAATGAATATACATTTTAAAAGGGTAAGGATTGAGTCTACAAGTATAATAGGACTATGTGAGAGCAAAAACATAGGTAGATACATATAAGTGTGATGAACATAAGGCCTAGGTCATGTATCATGTGTGTATAATGATAAGGTGAGGGTTAAAAATGCGGGAATGCATGTGCAGGGATAAATAAAAGGGTAGGAGGAGGAGCCAAAATTTGTACAAGATTATGTCATTTGATAATATGTAAATGGATTGAAGGTTTCTCAAGATAAAGATAAAACTAAATGAGAAATATCATAGATATGAAACTTTCTCCATTATAGTAATATAATCTTTACTAAATATTAATTCGATGGTTCTTGTGGAGCCAAGTTTGGGTATTCCATAGCCAAAGGAAATTCCAAAAATGTTTGACCCTAAGGTTGAGGCAGACATGCAACTATTTATTGTGGGATTGAATGAATGCGGGTTGGAGAGACACCATTGGTGGGTGAGGGTGAGAGGAAAGATCCTATAGCGGGTGCTTGGCATATCGATGAAGGACAAAATCCACTAGTTGGAACAATTTTCCAAGGTGGTTAGTTCATCAGATTTCTATAAAGAAAAATGAAGTGATGGGTGGCCTGGATTTTTGGAATTTTGAAAAGCCATGTTTGGCCGAGTTGGTTTTTGGACAGCCGGAGTGTAGGAGAGGAATTGTTTTTGAACAATCGGTATGATGCAGGTTGAAACATCTTTCTGTTGATGACTCTTGATGCTAATGGCTCTACTGTGTCATGTTTTGGATGTATCTTCCTGCTAGTATATGGGTTATGATAGCCATTTTAGTTTATTAGGGCATTTTGTAATGTATATGGCTAGCCCATTTTGTTCTCAAATATAAACATTTTATTAATATCAATATAATCGATCCCAACCTTGGTTGTGCCTTATCTATCAAAAAAATATAATCTTTACTAAAATCTATAATGCTTTTAGCTTTAATTACATAATATTTTTTATCATTAAAATTTTGGATAACACTATATGATCTAGAAAAACTAATACCCAATATTGTGGACTATAGGTATTTGATGTCTTTAATCATTATTAAAGTTTTGAATATTTAACTATTACAATATATTTTTGATGAGTTAGAAGGTATGAAGTCAGAGGATGACCTGGAAGAGGTCTCCTCTGAGGAAGAAGAGATGGCTAAAGGGGAGCCGAGCAACAAAGATATCTCTCGTTCTGTTACTCCTAATAATGGACTTGAAATAGGTATGGATGAGAAGAATATCCCGTCTACTGAGGCTATGGATAATTCTCGAAAGGAAATCCCTGAGGAGGTCACAATGAAAATCAATAATGTTATGGAAGTCTACATTGATAATATTCAAAAGAATAGTGGTTATGATCCTGAGAATAAGGAGATTGAAGTGAATAGCTTGGATAACATTACGAAGGAGTATGCTAAAGAATCTGACTATTTGGAAGCTAACAATGAAAAAAATGTCAGTAAGGTCGAGGAGGTGAATATCAATGATACTCAGGGGAGTAAGGATGAAGAAAATATTGATTTAGATAAAGAAAATGCAGACTACAAGATTACCCCTACTCCTCCTGACAGCCCTAAGGGAGAAAATGAAGAAACGGGAAAGAAAATGTGGAAACAGAAAAGCATAGAGGCAGATCTTTGGGACTAGGACTTCAAAGTCAAGAGAGTTACAAATATTAGTGTGCTACAAGCTGTGAGAAATAAAGCCATGTATGGATATAACATTGACAAATGGGTTCAAGAAGATATTCAAGAAACTCGTACTAGACTCAAAACTTTGGAGGCAAGGAACACTATGCTGGAGGAGACCATTGTCAAAATGCAGAATGATGCTGAGGAGTATCAGAAAGGTGAGAATGTTTCTGAGAAGGTAACTGATAATACTACCAAGATGGAAGAAATTATTTCTAATACAATTGACAATACTAATAAACCAATCAAAGAGAAAGTGAACAATAGTGACATTATGATGAAGAAGTTGATCACAATGAACAATGCGGGAATGAAAACTACTGTTGAAAATCTGAATGCCCTATGTGGTCTTTTGGAAGGGAACAACCCTGACAAGGTTAATGATGAGGAAGATGGGAAACAAGAAATTCAACTATCTGGCCCTGGTTCCAAAACAAGATCTAGTACAAAAAAGAAAACTGCTTCCCAAGCCAAAGATATCACCACCCTGAAAGAGTCAATTCAGAATATTCAGAATCAGATGGTGGAGGCTGAAGAGTTTGTTAAACTATTAGACTGATTTTGGCGTTGGAAGGTTTTTTTGCGCCCATTTTGCTGGTAGTTTCTCTATTTTGGGGGTCCCTATTTTTTGTTCATGCTCTTCACAATGAATTTGGGGTTTATCCCTTTTGGTTTCTGTTAGATGTTTTGATAGAGTGTTTTCATTTTGTGCTTGATTTGTCTATCTCTTTTTAGCTTTGTTAAAGGGTTTCAGGGCCCCTTCAAAACTTGTAGTTACCGTGATAAAAAAAACTATTTCAATATATTTTAGCTTAATTTTTTCTAATGAAAATATCTATATTACTTCAAATAAATATTATATACCAATCACAAAAAAAGGGTATACAAAAAGGATCACACCTCAAAGCTAATGGGTTGGGTTAGTGATAGGGAGGCCCTAGCTTCTTTCTCACTTTCTTGTACTTCTTGAACCTTTCACCTTTTAGGTTCCTAACCTAGGTCTCCCAATCATTTGGATGTTACTTCTGTCACCTTCAAACTATCCATTCTAAAGGCTCCTTCAATACTTCCTTGCATAGTCCTATTCCTTCCACACCTTCAAGATTCTCTTGCAAGGGTTAAGAAGGTCTCTAATTAAGCCAAAGAACCTAATTCCCAATCTATTGTACTAGATTAAATAGGCACTTATTCTTCGCTGACAAATTTGTTGGTGTTTAGGTCTACTAGGCTTGCAGATCTCAATTAGCCCTAATTGCGAGGTTTTTGGGTTCTAGCTCCAAATTATTACAAATGCCCCACTAAACACCCCACCTTTCTGAGTACCCTTTTCTAAGACCTCAAAGATTTTGCAGGTCTTGTTCCTTCAATGCTCCATACAATGACCAAACCTTAAATCACCTATTTAGGTATAGTTGGATCCTTTGACCGTTCTTTGGCTTCAAAACCATAAAAAATGGATTCAAAGGGACTCCATCCCGTGCCTAGGCTTAGCTCTAATCTCCATGCAACCCCCCATGACCTTGGATTGCTTTTCCCAATTCGTACATGTAAGAAACAAACTCTGCAACTCAAAATTCCCTAGGCAGGCTTTCACTGTGCTCGTCTAGGGCATGCTCATTCTGAATTGCCACCAAAAGGAACTTAATGTACATATCCTCCACTTAAATAATTCCAATGGCCATGAAGATTCCAGAGTGGAGTTTCAAGATGGAGGCATTTTTCTAACACAACCCCAAAACTGCCAACAAACACAGTCTTGCTCAAAAATTTAAAAAGGAACTACAAAACTATACAAAGAAGCAACAAATAATAACACAAAAACAAGAAACACTCAATATTAACTAATTACAATGAGAATAATTCCAATTCAATCCATGACACTCAAAGTTTTCCAATTTGCACCAAACTATACACAATTTTCAGAAAACTGTCAACTGTATTCAAGAATTCAAAATGTTTAAAAAGACTTCCAACCTTTGTACAATACCTTAAAAGGCCTTATATATGTTTTCCTCAGGTGTATGAACCCTTTGTGTGAGCCCGTAATTGATTTATTTTAAAATGCACAATTCTACCCAAATGTTGTCAAGCAACTTTGAAAAGTTGCAAAAGTTGCTCTAGCAACTTTCTGCAACTTTCACAATTGTACCACTATCAATGCCTTGACCTAATCTATGGGTGTATAATGATGTTGTATGACCTCATAAACCTATTTAAGCTAAAACATAACTCCCTCATCACAATGAATCCATTTTGCACGGTGTGCTCACATTTAGGGCTAAGTGCCCATTGAGCAAAATCTGACAAGTTACAACCAATAAACAAACACACCTTCAACACCATTCTAACCAGACCCTAATGGACTCCAAATAACTCTTATTCTAACCATGACCTTCACAAGGTATTACAAACCAAAACTTGAGGGCGTAGCACTTAAACCCCTAGGTTCTCCTGCACCAGTTAAACCAAGGAAGTCAAATTAAAGAAACAAGCCAATAATGCTACAATAAGAGCAAATAAAAAATCAAAGAATTTGAGTTTTTTAAGAACAAGTGATTTTCATCTCATCAACGTTAGTATTCTTAAGAAATTGATTCGTATAAGAGGAATCCTCAAGTCATCATCTACATCCTTAGTCTATATTTTTGTTTGAAAAGAGTCACCCAAACCCTGGATTGAGAGAAGATGAGTCAATTGAAAACCATATTCATTACTCGTAGTAGTCGAGTTCATAGGATTGGAGCATCCTCCATCTTTAGAGGATCTAAATATTATTTTCATAATTTATTATTTGTTGTTGTATCTCATTGTTCTTTGCTCTCAAAATAACTCAAAATTCTCCTTTTAGGAGGCTTTGTTATTCTTTTTGCATACACATTTCTCTCATATCAACTTCAAAATGATTGGATAAAACCTCTTTGAAAAGAATTTAAGAATGCTCTCCAGTATTTAACACCTATTTGAAACAACAACTTTACCTAAATTGATAGCTTGACCATTCTTTGCTTTGACTAAAATGAAAGTGTGCTAAGAGTTTTGGAAAACATGAATCACATTTTAACCTTGTTTTTGGAATCTTTGACAAAGTAACTATATTCATGACATTTGTTGCATTTGAAAGGTAAGTGATCATAGTAAGTTCTAGCATATATGACTGACAATGTAGGTTTAACTCAATGATGTTAGGAAGACCAATTTTGGGGTGTGGGTTGTTTTCTGGCTCTCTGCTAAAATGGGTGGTGACCGACATAGGATCAAACAAGACAAAATTGAGGAAGAGTTTTCCTCTAACCCTATTGTAATGTACTTTTGCAAAGAGGGAGGGAGTCTGCCCTTCATGAAGAACCTGATGGGCCATGACGAAATGATATCACAAAAGTTTGTGAAGACCTGGAATGAAAGAAAGGTCACCATTAACGAGATCACTTTCAAGATTAACGAAGAGGTCATAGGAAAAGCTATTGGGATGCCTACAACGGGCCGAAAATAGAAAAAAACACTACAAAAATAGACTTCGTTCAGTTTTTTGCAAATGAAGACAAGTCGGTGTCCAAAAATGGAGGATACAACACTGTGGACCTGCCTGAATTCTGGCAAAAAATGTGCAAGCTGGTCATGAAATACTTCACACTAGAGGGTCGATAAGGTACTTTCTATAATTACCACCTCCCATTCTTAAACCATCTCAGGCACAAACTGTTGATTTCTTTGTCATTTTATCTATTGCACTCTTTGGAATCTAATGTTGTTGATGTGAACGAGTCCATCTCACTGGGGAAAAAACCTGTTTACCTTCACCAAGGGCTAATTTTCAAAATTTATAACTTCCACCATGCCCTCTACCCTCCTCCTGTTGTGGAAATCACTTAAGCTTCCCAAAAAAAATTATCGCCTTCGATCTCCCTCAATCAGGGTTTTCCCACGCCCTCAGGTTCTATAGGATGTTCCACCCCTACTGCTAGCCACAAATCCTCTAAAACCCACCCTACCCCTGGCTCTCGGGCTAGATCCAAACATGACCTAACCCCTGAAGACTCCCCCCAACAACCCTCAAAAAAGTGTAAAATGATCTACATTAACCTTGAATGCCCTCAGGATCCCAACCCACAACCCAACACTACCCGCCACTCCTCCCGTCTGGCTAAAGAGAAGGGTAAAAGAGCAATGAAAGTTGTTTGACCAGGAGGATGCCTCAGTGGGATCTCCCAGCCGGGAAGAGGATAAGAAGTGTTCTGACCAAGAGGGAAAATATTACACTCATGCTACCTTAGCTAAAGAGGGTAAGGAAGACAATGCCCCCACTACTGAAAAAGCCACTATGGCTGAGAGCCCCAAAACTGTTACAGGTGGCAGATTGGTGGGAAGAATCAAATATCAGATTGCTAATCTAGAAAATATGGTGGCCAAGCTTAATGGGGACCTGGCCAATACTAAAAGGAGATTGGATGATGTCAGTAAATTTGCTCTTAAGGTTATGCATGCTTCTTCTACTACGCTCTGTCTGCTGAATGAGAAGGCCTCTGCCAGGAAGGAGTTTGTTGAAGGTAATTGTGAGCTCTTCAAGTTCTGAATGAAGAGTGGGCTGACTTGTTGCTTTCCAAGTGCTTATGGGATGACAAATAGCTCTGCTGCTGGACCGGGGTGGTGATGTGAACTGTGGCACTGTTGACTTCAAGCCCTATGTTTGGGCTAGTTTTCTTAATTTCAGTTTTAAGTTTAAAACTTTAATTTTGGTTAATAGCCCTACGTGGCATGGTTTATATTTTTTGCTAATTAAACTTGATACTATCCGCTTGTGGGGTTCTAATACTTTACGTTCGTGCTGGTATAGTTTTATCATTTTGGTTTTGATAGAGGTAGATGGTTAATTTTCTATTCTGTTGCTTTCTAAGTTGGATTCTTCCCTAGCTAGCTATTTGTTGTACCTCGGGCTAGCACCCTCTTGCCGCTACTTAATTCAAAAACTATTTCAATATCTATTAGCTTATTTTTTTCTAATGAAAATATCTATATTACTTCAAATAAATATTATATACCAATCACAAGAAAAGGGTATACAAAAAGGATCACACCTCAAAGCTAATGGGCTGGGTTAAACCAAGGAAGTCAAATTAAAGAAACAAGCCAATAATGCTACAACACGAGCAAATAAAAAATCAAAGAATTTGAATTTTTTTTAAGAACAAGTGATTTTCCTCTCATCAACATTAGTATTCTTAAGAATTTGATTCTTATAAGAGGAATCCTCAAGTCATCATCTACATCCTTAGTCTATAATTTTGTTTGAAAAGAGTCACTCAAACCCTGAATTTAGAGAAGAGGAATCAGTTGAAAACCATATTCATTATTCATTATTCATTACTCATAGTAGTAGAATTCATAGGATTGGAGTATCCTCCATCTTTAGAGGATCTAAAATATTATTTTCATAATTTACTATTTGTTGTTGTATCTAATTGTTCTTTGCTCTCAAAATAACTCAAGATTCTCCTTTTAGGAAGCTTTGTTATTCTTTCTGGAGACATATTTCTCTCATATCAACTTCAAAATGATTGGATAAATCCTCTTTGAAAAGAATTTAAGAATGCTCTAAGTATTTAACACCTATTTGTAACAAAAACTTTACCTAAATTGATAGCTTGACCATTCTTTTGTTGCACATGCTTGTTTGCTTTGACTAAAATGAAAGTATACTAAAAGCTTTGGAAAACATGAATCACATTTTAACCTTGTTTTTGCAATCTTTGGAAAAGTAACTATATTCATGACATTTGTTGCATTTGAAAGGTAAATGATCACAGTAAGTTCTAGCATATATGACTGACAATCTAGGTTTAGCTATTTAAGTTTAACTCAATGATGTTAGGAAGACCTTCTCTAAAATTACTTAGATTTGAGCTCATGAAAATTTGTCTTTTGATTCTGTCCTCTCAATGAGACAACACCTATAAGCATTGCCAATTGTAGCCACAGATTTTATCATCCCAAAAATATGAAGAAGATGCAACCAAAATAAAGACTATAGCTAGTCTTTGAACCAATGAATCCAATATAATCTTTGTGTCCAAAATATAGGTCAATTCTAAAGATCATATCTTTCTTCCCCATTAGTTCAAAGAAGAAAGCTCAAAATCTTGTTATACAAAACCAAATGCTTATCCTACCCTTCAACCATGCTTCCAATATAGATTAATCCAATTATCCAAAATTTGAAACTTCACCAAAGACCCATGATTAAAAAAAACTGAAACTTTTTCCTTAGAGAATAATTGATTAAATCAAACTTTGGGTCTCATATAAACGAGAACGAGAAGATTTAGCTGTGATTTACCAGCCGATACTTGCAGTTTTTCCAAGACAATTTTTAAGATGACAATATAGAAAGAAAATGTTGTTAAGATGACAGAACTCCATAGAGTTCAGAAGGCAAAAAGATAGAGTAAATGACTTCATAATGAGGAAGGTGAAAAGAGCAGGTCATGCTATAAGTAATATGATGATGTTTGGAGAGAAATACCACGCAAAAATTCTATACCTAAATTATCTATCTTCATGTACTCACACTAAGCAAAAATAGTGCAAATAAAAGAATCCAATACTAGATCAAGCTTTATGTTAAATGGCGAAATGCTTCTGATATGTGATTTACTATGAGACAATTATGAAACGAATTTATTGTATAGAACTACAAATCATCTTCCATTGTTTTTTGGAAATTTCAATTCTCAGACCCATTTCAAACTTTCTCATTTGATTGCCTTGTTGATTTCTTTGAATGAGTTCCTTATAATAGAGGCTGATACATTGCCATTTGTTGCAGGATTGATGGCCTTTCTAATCTTGACTACATTTATTGCAGTCCCAAGGGCATGGCCTGCAACTTCAAAGGCTTCTTGGGTCACCTCCCCTGCATCTTCTCCAAACCTGCATTGCATTTTATAACAACACAGTAAGATTTATAAGTAACAGAAGTTTTTTGCCCATAATAGACCTTTCCCATTCTATTGGGAACTGCCCCCTTATTTAATCACTCATGTCAATTTGTGGTTCAGGTTGCTTCAGTTTACTGCCCAAGAAATGGGATTTTAAAAGAATTATCATCACAACAGTTTGGACTGCCTCAACATATAGAAGAAGCATTAAGGCTGTTAAGTCAATGTGCTCTTAGTCTGTTGGTGAAATTGAATGATTCTTAATGACCAGAGGGAGAAGAGAAGAAGGAGAATAAGAAGCAGCGGCAGAAGAAGAAGCAGCCTATAAGGGATCAGGTCTCAAAGAGTGCAAGGCTCTAACATCATGAAGGATGTGACATAATATGAAAATGACTAGTTGCTGAAACATCGCAGGGAAGGTTGAGTCCTATTACGTGATATGAATGAAGCATACATCCATTATGAACCACAGTTCCCACCTGAAGAGGGCCCCTACTATTCTATGGTCTATTTGCTTATGGATGCTTCCCTACTATTCTAAGGCTAGCAGGCTAATTAATTAATGTGTGTGTGGTTGGGTGGGGGGCATAGCATGGTTTAGGGAGGAGAGTACTGTTTCACAGCAAAGCATTTATAGAAGCAAGAGATCTAGCTTATCCACCACTACTACCAGTACTAACAACATTTTTCTATTCGAAATTTGGCATAATGGATACCCCAGTTTTTGGCTCTTAGCTGAAGAGATTTCAGCCTAATACTTATGCTCATATATGAGATAGCTAAAACTCTTAATACTAGAACTGTACTCACCTGTGTGCCATAAAATCAGAGGTCACCTCGGAAGTGGCTGACAGAGCATCTTTCCCTGCTACTTCAAGAGCTTCCATAAGCTTGTCTGCCATTCACAAAATGATATTGGACCTTATCAGAACTAGCTGCTACACATTACATTGCACAGTGATAGGTAATGGACAAAACATTTAACATACTGATAGCATCCAATGAGGCAAGCAGAACTTCTCCTGGTAGCATGGCAAAGAACTTTCGGCCTGCCTTGGATGTGATTACAGGACCTGTAACAGCTCCACTTGCTGTTATCACCCCTTTCAGCACATTACTGCTCATTTTCTCAGTCATCTTTGACAAATTCTTTACCCTGACCAAAAACAAAATTACATCTTTTAGTTTTCCAAGCTAAGAGCCAGCAACTTTACCTTGGGCGGTGTGAGAACTCATGTTTGGATTTTGTAAAAGGCTTTATGAAGGGATCCCTGCTCACAGAAATCATTCACAGATAGCATATACAAGATTTTCTCAACAATCAAATGTTTCGTTGATTGGAGGTAATTTTTTTTAAATTTTAAAATAAATTGATTACTTAATATATCGATGAAATTGTTAATTCTTTTGTTTGTCTATAAATAAATTAAACAATTTTCTTTGTACTAAACTATTTTCCACTTTCTCATTTTTTTTAAATGAAACATTTTAAAAATATGATTTTTTTTTTTTTTTTTTTGATTAAAAGAGGAATACAAATTTATTCAAACATCAGAGAAATACAATTATGAAAAGTGAAGCTGCATTTTAAATTTTAAATTATGAAAAGTGAAGCTGTATTTTAATGTATAGTTCATGTTTTTAAATTGAAGCATTCTTTAAATTTGAATTGTTGAGATCAAGGTAAAATGGAAGGTGGGTAAGATGATAACATTTTCTTACAAGTATAGAAAGAGTATGTAAGAGAGTACAATTTTGAGATTTTTTTTGATTTTTTTTTCTATTTTACAGAATTTAAAAAACCAATTAATTAATTTTATATATACAAAAATGTTAATGTACGATTATTCAACTTGTCAATGAAGATGTGGTCTAAGAGCTAGATCTCTTGATTTTTTAATTATCTTTTTTCTACTATAATATTGAATCAATTATATTTACTGTTACTTCCTTCTTTTAAAATTGTTTTGATGATTATGAAATTGTTAAAATTTGCAAACATCTCAATGCACAAATAAAGATTAATAAACCTATCATTCAAAAGTTCTATTGTGGATCCCCATCTCAGATAATTTTTACTTAAATATTTTCAAAATATTTTATTTTAATTAATTTCAATGTAAACAATTATTTGTATAAGAAAAAAATATTTTCAATTTAATAATGCAGGCACTATTTATTATTAGAAGGATTTTACAGTTTGTTTAAGAATACATTTTTCTAAAACTTATAGATTATATAAGTCTTAAATTTTTTATAAACAAATAATTATCTTAGATAAGAGAGAGTAAATTTCCAGTCTATTATCATTATGTTTTGCTTCTGGATTATACTGTGTAGTATTTTGATTGCATCACGTTTCAGGTCATTAAGATGAGAGTGAGCCAGCTGCAGGAGTAAAATGAAATTGCAGACCAACAAAGGTTTAAAAAGGCAAAGGGGTGGAGATGGAGGGGAGGGTGGAACATGGTTCAATTTTTAAACCTTTGTTGGTATAAAATTTACTCAGTCTCAGTCTGATGATGGATCACAAAGTCTGATCCCAATAGAAAATGCAATCAAAATACTACAAATAAAATCAAGAAACAAAGCATAATAATTCTTTTAAATTTATCATTTTTCTACCTAAAGATAAAATTAAACATTGCAAAACTTTAAAAAAACATGATAAATTTTCTAATTATTTTGTAATTACAGAATTTCTCACAACTTCAATCATTCATAATGTTGAAATGCATAAATATATCAATATCATAATACTAAACTTAAAATTATTTCTACAATTAAATAATTCTTATGTCTATCTTTAAAATAATTAAATTAAAATAACTAATTAAAAACTTCAACTTTTTTTTAAATTTAACAACTAAGATTATATAAATATAAAATTTGAGAATAAACAACAATTTAAAAATAAATAAAAGCCTTCCTACCTCTTGATGTTTCTCCTAGTGCGAGGACTAATCTCAGAATTCCTTCTAGCACTAACATCACAAGGCCTTCCCTTGGCCTTGGTCATGCTTCTCACAAACTCTCCACCTTTCTGCACTTGTGAAGAATAAGCATTACTACACTGAAACAACCCCTTGATAATCTGCCCTGAACCAGAAGCTATAGCCTTAGCTAAAATACAATTATAATCCTCTACTCTAGGAGCCAAATCAGCCCAGTAAGCTGCCTCTGAATTTTCTCTCTCACTACCTGTCTTTCCACCATCTTTAGGGCAGGAAAAACAAACATACTGCTCAAGGCACTTGTCAAGCAAATCCAGCCCTTCTTTCTCTTCAAAACTGACTCCATAGTTCAAGATTTCAGAGCTAAATTTGGCAGGCTCTGTTGCCTCCTCCACATTTGGCACAGGTACTGAGAACAAGTAGTGACAGGAGTCCACTTTGACAGTAGGCTGATCCTTAGTTATTGGCCAACTTAGATCATCTCCAACTTTGGCTAAGATGGCTAATCCTGTATTTCCATGGAGAAGCCTGATTAGAGTAAATTCACCACTACAAAATTCAACACTTTCTTCTCCATCTACCAAATGGGCTATTGCTCTGGGAATTCTAACAAGCACTTCATGACTGCCAAGGTGTTCCATAGGATCCTCTTGAACCTGAGGCTCTGAACATTTTTGTTGTTCATTGTTTTCATTGACATTTTTAGGCTTCTCTTTGCTCAAACTAAAGGGATTTCTCACTACCCACTGCATTTTTTTTCCTTTTCTATCTCTCTCAAGGGAATGCTAGCTCTTAAACTTGCAATAATTTGATGGTTTTAACTTCAATTTGTACTTGAAGGCAAGTGGATAAAGTTGATTTACTCATAAACTCTAGATTATAAATGCCCAAGATTGTAATGAAAAGTTCGAAGAGTAAGACAATATCGGATATAAACCTTCTCTTTTCTCTGGTTTAGACAGAAATAACATATTACCAACCTTCTGGTTTCTCTGGTCTATATAGAAATAACATATACGCCTAGTGATTTGGTGAAACAGTTGCATGATGTACAGCGAGCTGTCTTCCATGAAATGATAAGCATATTCTTTTCATCACTTTATACGGTACATTATCACTAAATTCAAGGAATCTATCTTTTCAACTTTACTCATGAACGGCTCATAACTTTAGACTTTTAATGCATTAATGAGTTTGTAGGATAAGAATTGGGTGCTGTCCAAGTCAAGATTATTCTATCAGATTTCCCCGCCCCCCCCCCATCACCCAATAAAAGGCTTCTATACAAGACATGTTTATAGTGTAATTGAAGATTATTTTTAGCAAATTCAATCATGGTAGAAATTATAAAATCTATCGTTATTATTCTTTGATTTTTTTATTTTTTTTTTAAATTGTAGACTAAAAGTAGGTTTTTAATGATTTCAAATCTTTTTACAATGATCAAAGTATAGATGTTAGAAGTTTATATGTATCAAAATAAATTAATAAGCAATAGATTGAAAGGTATTAAGAACAAAGTAAATGACAACAAAATAATAATGAAATAACAACAAACTCTTGAAGCTTATGGTTGGCAACACAAATTAATTTGATATAGGGTAAAAGGTGGGTTTTGAAAGGACCCCCAAAACTTATACAAGATCAATACAAAATATATCAATAAACAAAAACACGACATGCAACATACAACCTAGAGGTTGAAACAATCCACAATGTACTCACATCACAACACTCACATCAAGAACAACAAAAAAATCAACCAACTCAAGATGGTTTGAAAGTGAACTATTTCAAAGAGCTTTGGACCTACTAATTGTCTCTCCCAAGAAATAAAGATGCACTTATCCTTCCTACTTGGTCATCATTTTTCGGAGGTCAACCCAAAACCAAGAGAAGGCTTATGGGATCTAAAAAGACTTACATCAAATTCTAGTATTATTTTATATGAAGGAACAAAGGTTAGTAGCCAACAATCATTGGTGGGTCTAGTAACTTGTTCTAACCAAGGGTAACCCTTTGGTCCTTGACAATCTAATTTGTACTAGCCATCTTTGAACCCTACATGACTATGCCCATGTGACCAACCAAATGAGAAGACACAAAAGGACCACACAAGGCTCCAACATCTACCAATGAATCCACCTCGTTCTAATGACCAATAGACACCATATTATCTTTTCTCTTCTAAGAATTTTATGGCTTCCCTTTGTGATGCAGTCATGGCCGGAGTTTACCTAATAGAGATGGTCCAACCATGCAACAAGAGTCAACATAAAAGAAAAAACCAACTCAGAAACAAGAATAAACAATCAACATGCTATAAATGATCTTCACATTATCATGGAATCGGGTATTTACATCACATTGGCCCGTAATATGTAGATTACAAACTTTCAACATACATGCCTGATTACAATTTGATCTAAACCCTAATGCTAACCTTCCAGGTTATCTCCTGAGAATTGCCCCCTAACAAAGATCAAGAGCCTCCATATATAGGGCCTTCACAACTATTAAGTTGGCCAAATCAATTACATTTTCCAAGAATTAAAAAATGTAATACCGCAATATAGGTCAGGAACCAAATCATAAAGATCTTAAAGCCAAGATGTAGAATTAACGAACCATCCAAGGGAGATGTCAGGCAAAGATCCACGAACCCTGGGATTTGAGTCACCAAGCTTCGCCGATAGGGAAATTTCTTCACGAGATCGGAAAACCTCAACTGACCATGAGAACATGAAGAACACATAGAACTGAAAAAGAATCTTCAATATTTCCACAATGAAGTATCCAAATAAGGTACGAACCTAGACATAGGTAAAATATGATGTCCAGAACAAACCCTCAGGTTCGTAGCAGCAAATGATCTAAAACCAAGGAACACAACAAGAAACACAAAACTGCTAATTGAAACAAAACTAAGAACAAATTGAAAGGTAAATATTTTGGGTCATGCAAGATTGCCAACGACCCAAGGATGCTCCTGCATCAGACACCCCTAGTGAGAAGAAAATGTTCCATAAGATAAATTTATGAACATTTGATAGGATGTGGAACATAAATCCCATGCTCATACTTGATCCAAATATCCTCCTTGTCTGCAACTTTTTGTCTCTGCTCTTCTACCTCATCTTTTGTTAGATCCATCAACTTACTCTTCTCAACACTTTCTCTATCATATCTCACATCTATACAAGACTTCTTAACACTACCTCCTTTCTTTCACACAATTGAATTACCTCTGCTACAAGCCTTTATCTGATCATCAACCAAGGTCTTCTGCTCCTTCACTTTACCCTTCTTACAATCTAATACCAACTTGTTCTCTCGTTTGCCTTCAAAATCCTTCTTATGATCCATACCATCCTTTGTATTCTTCTTCTCTGAATAGTAACTCTTAACCATGCTCAAATTCCTTATACTTCTCCCCTCTACCTCCTTCAAGGGAACCAAGGTAAACTTATGTTCATCCTTCTCTATGGTGACCAAATTTCTTATGCAATCATGAATATCTCCCCTATAAAATTGCTAAGGTATGCCCAATAGAACATGACAAGCACTCATAGATACCACATCACATAACACCTAATCTCTGTAAGGTCCAATTTAAAGTTGACCAAACACTTCTCTTTCACCTCCACCATGTGATCATCTAAAAACCAACTTATCCCATAAGGACAAGGATGTTTAAGCCTCTTTAAGCCAAGCTTCTACACTATCTCTTCTTATACCAAATTATTTGTACTACCACTATCCATAACAACTTTATAATATTTACCTCCTGATTTACAAACAGTCCTAAACAAATTCCTCCCCTGTAAAGGCTCAAATATTTCTCACTCAACATGATTCTCCTAAGTATAATAGATTCTCCTATCTCAAGTTCTGTCATACCTTCCTCAAGTTCATCAGTAGTCTTCTCCTCATGTGCCACAAGATTATGTCTACCCAAGTACTTACTAGATCCTTCATAACATTGAAAAGCTCTATGTCCTATGCCACCACATTTGAAACAAGTAACTTTAAATTCCTTGCTACCATTCTCTCTCCTAAGTGTCCTCTGATCAGGTTCTACCTCAATGGTTTTCTTCTCCTTACCATTACTACCCATTTTATTCTCCTTTCCTGTAGGGTTACTTTTTCATCTCTTTAACTTATCTTCTATCCTCAATGCATACTGATAAGCATCCTCCATTGTAGAAATACTCAACATACTCAGCTCATCCTGAATATTAAATCTTAGACCATTAATATATCAGGCCACCTTCTGCTTAGATACTTCTCAGTGGCTAGAATTGATTGTCATCTTATAGAACTCTTTAGTGTATTCTTCACAATCTCGTCCTTCTACTTCAAGTTCTACAATTTCTTGAACAATTCTAATTCATAATCCTCAGAAATGAATTTAGCCTTCTGATGTAGGAGCATCCTGGGGTAGTTGGCAATCCTATATCACCAAAAATATGTTTTGTTGGTTTTAGTAGTAAAATCAGTTGGAGACCTGAGGTGCTCGGTCACTTTGGTGATAGTTTTCAATTGGCAGATGTGTTGCTTCCCATTGGACTCGGTGACTAAACTTGGTGGTGCTCGGTGCTACACTTCTCGGTAGTATCTACACTCGGTGGTGTTCTGTGTTTCGGTGGTATTCGGCTCGGTAATGTTGAATCGGTAGTTGTTGGCTTGATCTCGGTGACTGTTTGCTCGGTCTCAGTGACTGTTTGCTCGGTTTTGGTTACTTAGTGGTGTTTATGTTGCTTGGTTGTGTCTATTCGGTGGAGCTCGACTCAGTTGTGCCTCTCACCGAGTGGTCTGTGTTCAGTGTTCTTGATCACTAAAGGGGTTTATACTATCTTTTGGGCTAGCCAACTGGTGCATTTAATTTATGGTTGTGTGTGGGGAATGTGAGGACCTATATCTTGTTTGGTTCACTCTCCTATGTAGATTTAATGACTGTTGGAGGCTGACTAATGGATAATATATTGGTTGTGTGTTTCTTGATGTCGACTTGTGTTTATTTATGTTATTTCTATTGTAATGCCGACTTGTGGCAAGTGTGTATAAAAGAGAGTCTAGGTTGATTTTTTTAGGAGGAAAGAGATTGTGAAATAGCAAGGTAATAAGCTAAAATTTTGTAGTGTTGATGATAGTTGTAAGTGGGTAGATAGAAATAGAGGATTTCTTGGAGGCTTGCGAGCACAAGTTCAGATATGGTTTTTGGTGCAGGAGCACCCAAACTAAATCAAATGTTTCTATGGACCATAGGGGTTCCTTCAAGGTCCTAAGAGGCCTTTACAAATGTTAAGACACTAAGGTTATCCATTGGATCACCATGTAAGGCCATAGTACCAAGATTGGCACAATATGAGCCATTGGGTCACTATGAGTCATTTATGATCCCAAACCCTAGAAATAGGTTTTTTTTGGGTTTTTAGTGTTAGGATCCACTATGGATCACCTAAATAACATCTTGACCAGATTTGGTCATTAGATTAGCAAAATTGCAAAAAATGTAAAAGTTGCTCAAAAGTTGTCAAGCAACTTTTGAGCAAACTTAACAAATTTTCAAAAACTAACTCCCAAATGGTCAAGTTGGTTCAAAATTGTCATTTAACCATTGGAAATGCCTACAATAGCCCTTTTATGTGGGTGGTAGGCTGATGATGTAAGTTGATATTTGAAAATCAATAAAAGTAACCATTTTCTTGCATTCTGAAGGAGACAGTCACCGTGTACAGTCGGGTACGGATAGAGGGGCATGTGAGTTTTACACCAAGAGTGAGGGGTATTAATCTACTTCCATTTGGTTTTGGTCTCATGTGCTGATCAATCTTGGTTTGAAAGTTATCCAATTTTCAAACTCACTGCCTGAATTGTAGGCCCTAATTCAGGGTTTCTTAGGAAATTAAGTGTATCTTCACTTTCCACCATGGGAAATTAATGAACCTTGGTGGAAAGCTTGTTATTATGATACTTTTCAATATTATGCAAGATAGGTTCTTCAAGTTGCAGGGAAGTGAGAATGGAGTGATGCCCTAGGTGTATATTCATATGTATGCACCTATCCTGATTTAGGACAACAATTATAACTTCTATTTGGGAATTGACCAGAAGCCCTAAGTTGGAGGAAGAGTCATTTGTGCACACCCTCACATTATCTAATAGTCATTTTGGGAATTGGATGTATCTAGAAGACACTTGTAGTGTAAATGAAGGCCTAATTAGGGCTAATCGGTGGAGCAATTTGGTGTGTCTTTTTGTCTTCCTCTCAATCCCAAGTCCCAAGGCTTAAGTCCTAAGTCCTTGGCCATAAAGGGTATCTGAACCCCAACTAATTCATAAGGTTATGTGGGAGAATCTCAAGTAAGATCAAATTTCCTTCTGAAAAAGGCTACAAGCATAACCTTGGGCTTGTGAAGCAACCATGGTATATGGATTGCATTTGAGTGAAAGAATCCTTGGAACTAAGAGATAGAGACCTAAATAGACCACATCCACTAGAGTAGGTCACCCCTGGTCCTATATGTCATTTTGGGGTTATTATTGTGAATCAGGGTCATTTTCTTGAAGGGCCAACCTAGGTAGTTGGTCTTGAAGGATTGGTGAAACCTAGTGATTAGGTTACCCTTGGGGTTTTTAGG
>MU224895.1:1272125-1303011 GCA_018584345.1 Thuja plicata
ACCTAGTGATTAGGTTACCCTTGGGGTTTTTAGGGTTGTGATAACCTTACTAAGTCTTCCTTACACACTTGTGATAAGTGTCAAGCATTTTGGCTTCCTAGTTTGGTGATCTAGGGTACATTGCCCTTTGGGTCACTTTAAGGCTTCTAGTTGCCCACTTTGCATCAAGTGGTATTAGAGCTATGTCTGCTCCTAAGGATGAAGATATACCTTCAAGGGTTACAAATATTGAATTGGCAAAGATGGTAAGAGAACAAAGGGCAGCAAATGCAGCCTTGACAAGGAGGTTGCAAGAGTTGAAAAGCAAGGTAGAGAGGGGTAAAGGAGTTGCTTTTGGTGATGAAGAAGGGAGTGAGTCAAAGAGTGACAACCCTAATCAGGATGAGAACATTCCTGCAGACCAGAGACTCCTTCTAGATGCCTTGAAATCTATGGGGAGAAGAACCATGGAGGAAAAAATGGATTTTCCAACTTTCAATGGGAAGATGAATGCAGACTTAGCCTTGGATTGGATAGAGGCCCTAACAAGTTTTTTTGAATGTGAGGACATCCCTGAGAAGAAGAGGGTGAAAATAGAAAGATCCAAGTTGAAGGGAGCAACCCTAACTTGGTGGAACTTCATCCAAACAGAGAGGGTGAAGAATGGGAAGAGCATGATCTCTTCATGGAATAGAATGATTGCATTGGTCAAGGAGACCTATGTGCCTAAAAACTATGAGGTACAAATCCATAGGAAGAAGAAAAGCCTAAATCAAAAAGACATGGATGTGGGATCATACACCAAGGAGTTCCTAAATTTGTGTATGAAGATAAATGTGGCAGAAGATGAAGAAGAAAAGTTGGCAAGATATTTGAATGGTCTGAAAGTATCCATTCAAGAGGAACTCAGCCTACATTGCCCTACCTCAGTGAACAAGTGCTATCAAATGGCACTCAAGGTAGAGGAAAAGTGAAAGAGAAAGAAAGAGTTTGGAAAGGGAAAGACTAATGATAGTGAGCAGAACTTCAGAGGAAGAGGAACCTCTTGGAATAGAGGGAAATACAGTGGTAATAGCAGCAGGACCCCTGACCAAGGAGACAAAGAGAACAATGATACAAAATCCAAAGATAACTATAGAGGGAGGAGACCCTTCAATAGGGGAAGGACAAGAAGTGGTAGAGGAAATGGACCATTGAGATGTTACTATTGCAATCAATTGGGACATCATGCAAGCAAGTGCCCTGAAAAGAGCAATAATAACAATCAAGGGGAAAGGAGAGCACAACTCATTGAAGAGGAAAAGAAAGAGGACAATGCAAGGGACTTAGAACTAGAGGAAGGACAATATTTGATGATGAGGCAAGTATTCCTTCAAGTTCCACAAAACCAAGAACCTCCTCAAAGAAAGAACCTCTTTAGAACAAAGATCAAATGCAATGGGAAGGTATGTCATTTACTTATTGATTTTGGCTCAACTGAAAATTTAGTATCTTGTGAAATGGTACAGAAGTTAAACCTCCCTAAGAAGCCTCATCCTGTTCCTTACCATGTGTCTTGGTTAACAAAAGGTCAGCAAACTTTAGTCACTGAACAAGCATGGATAGAGTTTTCAATCTCTGATTTTAAAGACAAAGTTCTTTGTGATGTTGTGGAGATGGATTCCTCCCACATTCTTTTAGGAAGAACTTGGCAGTATGATGTAGATGCCACAAACCACTATAGGAAAAATAATTACTCTATTACCAAGGATGGGAAAAAATTCACCATGAAGCCCCTGCCTGATAACAAGACTGAGAAAGAACCAACTGTCATAACAATGGGGGAGAAAGAAATGTTAAAAGTTTTGAAAGAATCTGAAACTGAAGCATATGTCCTAATATCCAAACCTAAGGGTAATGTCATATCTGATAACGGTGATCCTATACCAAATGAAACTAAGGAATTGCTTAGAAAATACAGATATGTCACTACTAGTGACCTTCCCACAACCCTCCCTCCCTTAAGAGATATCAGTCACCAAATTGACTTGATACCTGGTTCATCCCTGCCTAACAAAGCCCCATATAAGATGACACCATTGCAGCATGCAAAGATTGAAAAATAGGTAAGTGAATTGTTGGAAAAGGGACTCATTAAAAAAACCCTCAGTCCATGTGCTGTCCCATCAGTTTTGGCACCTAAAAAGGATGGCAAGTGGAGGTTGTGTACTGAAAATAGAGCCCTAAACAAGATCACTATAAGATATAGATTCCCCATGCCCAGAATTGAGGATCTATTGGATCAAATAGGAGGTGCTTGCTACTTCACCAAAATAGACTTGAAGTCTGGATACCATCAGATCAAGATCAAACCAGGAGATGAATGGAAGACAACATTCAAAACTACTGAAGGTTTGTTCAAATGGTTAGTAATGCCCTTTGGGTTAAGTAATGCCCCTAGCACTTTTATGAGACTTATGAATGAGATATTCATTGATTTCATTGGAAAATTTGTTTTTATTTATCTTGATGACATACTAATATTCAGTCATAGCAAGGAGGAGTATCTTGATCATGTGGAATATGTTCTAAGGAGACTTCATCAGCACAAGTTGGTGATCAACTTGGAAAAGTGCATGTTTATGAAGAAGGAACTTGTGTTCCTAGGATTTGTGATCTCACAAGGTACCCTCAAGATGGACCCGGAGAAGGTTGAAGAAATCATAAATTGGCCTCCACCAAAGAACCAAGTTGATGTAAGAAGCTTCCATGGGCTTGCCACCTTCTATTGGAAGTTTATCAAAAATTTCAGTCATGTGTGTTCACCAATACTTGACACCATTAAAGGAGGTAGAAATAATAAGTTTGCTTGGAAAAAGGAAGCCAATGATGCATTTCAATACTTGAAAAATAGAGTTTCTCAATACCCTATCTTGGTTCTACCTGATTTCAACAAGGTCTTCACTGTGGAGACAGATGCAATTAATTTGGCCATAGGTGCAGTCCTAAGCTAGGAAGGTAAGCCAATTGCCTTCTTCTTTGAGACATTAAATGAGGCCAAAAGGAAGCACTCAACCTATGACTTGGAACTCTATGCCATGGTCCAAGCCCTCAAGAAATGGAGGCACTATCTAATCGCTAAGGAATTTGTGGTATATACTGACAACCATGCATTAAGTTTTCTCAATTCATAGGAAAAAGATCTCTGTTAGACATCTTAAATGGGTGGAATAGTAGCAGGCCTACACCTTCAACATCAAGCACAAGAAGGGTGTAGAAAACAAGGTTGTTTATGCCCTTAGCTGAAGAGTGGGTCTAGTTTAAGAGATACAACTTCAAAGTGTGGGAATTGATTCCCTCAAACACCTATACCCTGATGATCCTGATTTTGCAGAGATTTTTCAATTTTGCACAACAATGGTTGGAAGATACCATACTGATTTTTCTAAATACCTGATTCAGAATGGACTCCTATTCAAAGGATCTCAACTATGCATTCCCAAATGTTCAATGAGGACAAATATAATAAGGGAGAAACACTGTGGTGGCCTAGGAGGACACTTTGGCATCGACAAGACTGTAGACATGGTGAAAAGAAGCTATTTTTGGCCAAAGATGAACAATGATGTTAAAAAGTTCATATAGACTTGCACCATCTACCATCAAGATAAAGGTGTGTCAACAAATCAAGGGTTATATCAACCATTACCAATTCCCTCTAGACCATGGGAATCAATCTCAATGGATTTTGTAATGGGATTGTCTAGAAAAAAACAAGGTTTTGATAGTGTTTTTGTGATAGTGGATAGATTTAGTAAAATGGTCCATTTTGTACCATGTAAAAGCACAAATGATGCTTCTCATATTGCACATGTTTTCTTTAAAGAGGTATTTAGGATCCATGGTTTGCCTCAAACAATTGTATCTAACAGGGATGTGAAATTTCAAGGCCACTTTTGGAGGACACTTTTTAAGAAACCTGGAACTAATCTAACCTACAACTCTTCCTATCACCCACAAATAGATGGATAGACTGAGGTGGTAAATAGATCCTTAGGAAATATCCTAAGATGCCTAACCAAACAGTATGCTCAGAGTTGGGATCTACTCTTTCCCCAAGCAGAGTTTGCATTCAATGACTCCATGAATAGGTCAACAGGCAAGACCCCCTTCCAAGTAGTGTATGGCCTTCATCCCAAAGGACCATTAGATCTAGTAGAGCTCCCATCTGATTTCAAAATCAGTTCTCAAGGACAAGAACTGGCCGAACTCATAACAAAGGTGCAGCATGAGGTAAAAGAAACACTACAAAGATCCACTTTGAAATACAAGGAACACACAGAAAAAAGAAGAAGGGAAATCCACTTCAAATTTGGAGACAAGGTATGGGCATTCTTGAGGAAAGAGAGACTACCTAAGGGTAGATATTCCAAACTTCACATGAAAAAAGTAGGACCATGCAATATCCTCAACAAAATGGGTGAGAATGCCTATGAGATCTCTCTTCCCCCTACCTTGCAAATTTCTCCAATTTTCAATGTTGCATACCTCACTCCCTACAAAGGTATAATAGGTCCAACAAATGAACAAGGTGAGCAGGCAGATATGAATGATGAAGACTATGTAACAGATCTCCCACCAAGCAATCAAGTGGAACTAGACACCATTTTGGAAACCAAAGTCTTGAAGCAAACATGAAAGAACAAGTACATGTACTACTTAGTCAAATGGAAAGGACTCCCTTCAATAGATGCTACTTGGATGACAGATGACTAGATCAAACAACATGGCACCACTGTTGACCAGCTATCCTCAAGTGGGAACTTGAGTTCAAATCTCATGGGGAGTATGGTGCAGGAGCACCCAAACTAAATCAAATGTTTTTATGGACCATAGGGGTTAAGGTCATAAGAGGCCTTTACAAATGTTAAGACACTAGGGTTAGCCATTGGATCACCATGTAAGGCCATAGTACCAAGATTGGCACAATATGAGCCATTGGGTCACTATGAGTCATTTATGATCCCAAACCCTAGAAATAGGTTTTTTTTGAGTTTTTAGTGTTATGATCCACTATGGATAACCTAAATAACATCTTGACCAAATTTGGTCATTAGATTAGCAAAATTGCAAAAAATGTAAAAGTTGCTCAAAAGTTGTCAAGCAACTTTTGACCAAACTTAACAACTTTTCAAAAAATAACTCCCAAACGGTCAAGTCGGTTCAAAATTTTCATGTAACCATTGGGAGTGCATACAATAGCCCTTTCAGGTGGGTGGTAGGCTGATGATGTAAGTTAATATTTGAAAATCAATAAAAGTAACCATTTTCTTACATTCTGAAGGAGACAGTCACTGTGTACGGTTAGGTACAGATAAAGGGGCATGTGAGTCTAACACCAGGAGTGAGGGGTATAAATATAATTCCATTTGGTTTTGGTCTCATGTGCTGATCGATCTTGGTTTGAAAATTATCCAATTTTCAAACTCACTGTCTGAATTGTAGGCCCTAATTCAGGGTTTCTTAGGAAATTGAGTGTATCTTCACTTTCCACCATGAGAAATTAATGACCCTTGGTGGAAATATTTTTATTATGATTATTTTTAATATTCTACAAGATAGGTTCTTCAAGTTGTAGGGAAGTGGGAATGGAGTGATGCCCTAGGTGTATATTCATATGTATGCACCTATCCTGATTTAGGACAATAGTCATAACTTCTATTTGGGGATTGACCAGAAGCCCTAAGTTGGAGGAAGAGTCATTTGTGCACACCCTCACATGATACAATAGTCATTTTGGGCATTGGATGTATCTAGAATACAGTTGTAGTGTAAATGGAGGCCTAATTAGGGCTAATCAGTAGAGCAATTTTGTGTGTCTTTCTATCTTCCTCTCAATCCCAAGTCCCAAGGATTAAGTCCTAAGTCCTTGGCCATAAAGGGTATTTGAAACCCCAACCATTTCATAAGGTTATGTGGGAGAATCTCAAGTGAGATCAACTTTCCTTCTGAAAAAGACTACAAGCATAACCTTGGGTTTGTGAAGAAACCATGGTATATGGATTGAATTTGAGTGAAAGAACCATTGGAACTAAGAGATAGGGACCTAAATAGACCACATCCATAAGAGTAGGTCACCCCTGGTCCTATATGTCATTTTGGGGTTATTATTGTGAATCAGGGTCATTTGCTTGAAGGGCCAACCTAGGTAGTTGGTCTTGAGGGATCGGTGAAACCTAGTGATTAGGTTACCCTTGGGGTTTTTAGGGTTGTGATAGCCTTACTAAGTATTCCTTACACACTTGTGATAAGTGTCAAGAATTTTGGCTTCCTAGTTTGGTGATCTAGGGTACATTGCCCTTTGGGTCACTTTAAGGCTTCCAGTTGCCCACTTTGCATCAGTTTTCTTCCACTTAGCTATAGGGTAGACTAGAATGATAGATCTTGCGAGATATTGTTGATGATTTTGTTGTTTTGTCCCTAACCAAGAATGCCTTACAACCCAACATGTTGCATGTAATTGAATCTTAAAATAAATATGAATTTATATAAGTTGTTACATCTTTGTGTTGATGAGTTTCCACTATTGTATTATTGTTGGCTGCAAGTTTGGACAGTCCTTTATTGTATCCTCCGAGCTTGACTACATCAAGTGGTATTATATTTGGTTCATTTCTTGTGGAGCTTAGGGGTTTTGAAGATATGGAGAGATGCCTCTAAGAATATTGGACCCTAGGGCGATTGCAACTCTTCCTAAGGAGGTGGAAGCGAGTATAATAGAAACATTTAGATCAGAGATGGCAACAATGAAAAATGATATCATAGAAGGTATCAGAAATGTTGGATTACATAGAGGTCTGAGAACAAATGATGGTTATGAAGAAGCTGCTGAAGACTTTGAAGATGTTGGATCTAGTGGAGATGATAGAGCCGATTGGATGGAGAGATCTAGAGAAGACAGATATGATCAATTGTAGAGATCTAGTGCTCGGTTGAGTACAAGTTACCGAGTGGAGGTTTCCAAATTTTTAGGTACATTGAGACCCAAGGATCCAATTGATTAGATCGGTGAGTTAGAAGAATACTTTGAGCTAGAAGACATTGAAGATCCACTTAGAGTGAGATTGGCACAAACTAAGTTGAAAGGACATGCTGCTTTATGGTGGAAAGAGTTAAAGAGAGATAGAGAAGAAGAAGGTGAGATGAAGATCAATCGGTGGAGTTTGATGGTGACAAAGCTAAAAACTAAGTTCATTCCTACTGACGATGAACTTGAGTTGTTTAAGAAATTGTAGAACCTGAAATAGAAGGAGATGACTGTGGAAGATTATACCAAGGATTTCTACAAGTTGACTATTCGGTCTAGACATAGAGAAATTTCTAAAGAAAAGGTGGCAAGGTATGTTAATGGTTTGAAATTCAATATCCAAGACGAGATTGGTATTTTGAAGATTAAATCTATGCAAGATGCTTATTAGTATGCACTGAAGGTAGAAGATAGGATGAAGAGAAGACATTATGGTAATTCCCGAGGGAAGAAGAAGAAAGAAAAATTGGTAAAGGATAAACCGAGGGCTGAGGAGGAACCAAAACCCATTGAACCGAGGAGAAGAAAAAGTAGAGGTGTGTTCAAAGGAACTTTTTATAACTATGGTGAAGAATGACATTGGTAATTTGAATGTCCCTATGCAGATAAGAAGGTCGGTAGTCACCAAAATGCTGTGGTGAATGAGGTTGCTGAGAATGAACCTGAGGTGGAGGGTGTGACTCTCTTTCTTAGGAGAACATTACTGCCCTCGAAGCAAGCTAATTATTTTTAGAGGAAGAACTTTTCCAGGGTTGTGTGTAAGTCTAGTGGTAAATGTTGTAAGGTGATTGTGGATGGAGGAAGTACGAATAACCTAGTTGCTAAGGAGATGGTTCAAAAACTTGGTTTGAAAAGGTTGAAACATCCTTGTCCTTATAGGATAAGTTGGTTTTAGAATGGTCATCCAATAGAGATGAAAGAGCAATGCATGGTGAGTTTTTACATTGGTACTTATAGAGATGAAGTATTATGTGACATTATGGAGATGAGTTCTTGTCATGTTTTACTTGGGAGACCATGGCAGTATGATAGAGAGGCTATTCATGACTGTAAAATAAATTTGTTTACTATCCTCAAAGATGGAAAAAAGTCTATTTTGATTCCTTTGAAGGATGGTGAGCTCGGTAGGAGGAAATTGAGCATTGGTAGTAGATCTGGGATGGTTGCAGGGGTCATTGCAGACATTCAAATTCATAGATCTAAAATCACTTCAGAGAGTACTAGTGGAAAAAGGAACCAGAAGAAGAACTGAGGGAAGAGTGTGTTGGTTGAGGACTCAGAAAACATGTATATTAAGAATCAGTTAGGGATCTATGTGCTAAATCCCATTAGATGTTCGTCTAGCTTCTGAGAACATGTTTTTGCACCTAGCATGTTTGATACAGGAGCATCCTAGGGTAGTTGGAAATCCTATATCACCAAAAGTATGTTTTGGTTTCATTTGGTTTTAGTAGTAAACTCGGTTGGAGACCTAAGGTGATCGGTCACTTTGGTGGTAGTTCTTGGTTGGAAGATGTATTGTTTCACCATTGGACCCAGTGAATGGACTTGGTGGTGCTCGGTGCTACACTGCTCAGTACTGTCTGTACTCAGTGTAGTTTTGTGTTTCAGTGGTATTCAACTCGGTAATGTTGACTCAGTTGTTGTTGGCTCAGTCTCGGTGACTGTTTGCTCGGTCTTAGTTACCGAGTGGTGTTTGTGTTGCTCGGTGGTGTCTGTTTGGTGTAGCTTGGCTCGATTGTGCCTCTCACTGAGTGTTCTATGTTCGGTGCTCTTGATTACCGACGGGGTTTATGCTATCTCTTGGGTTGACCAACTGGTGCATTTAATTTATGGTTGCGTGTGGTGAATGTGAGGATCTATATCTTGTTTGGTTCACTCTCCTATGGATATTTAATGACCGTTGGAGGCCAAATGATGGATAACATGTTGGTTGTGTGTTTCTTGATGTTGGATTGTGTTTATTTATGTTATTTCTATTGTAATGTTGACTTGTGGAAAGTGTGTATAAAAGAGAGTCTATGTTGATGTTTCTAGAGGACAAAGATCGTGAAATAGCAAGCTAATAAGCTGGAAATTTGTAAAGTGTTGCAGATAGTTGTAAGTGGATAGATAGAAATAGAAGATTGCTTGGAGGCTTGTGAGCACAAGTTCAGATCTAGTTTTCTTCCACTTAGCTATAGGTTAGACTGGAATGATGGATCCTACGAGATCTTGTTGATGTTTTTGTTGTGTTGGCCCTAACCGGGAATGCCTTACAACCCGACATGTTGCATGTAATTGAAGCTGAAAATGAATATGAATTGATATAAGTTGTTATATCTTTGTGTTGATGAGTTTCCATTGTTTTATTGTTGTTGTCTGCAAATTTGGACAATCCTTTATTGGATCCTCTGAGCTTGACTACATCACCTTCAACCTAGCAACCATCACCCTCCATCTATTGATTTTCATTTCACCATGTTCATCTCTATCTATTTTGAATTCTTTCAACCATAAGGCAGAATGACCCTTCAACTTAGTCTGTGCTAACCTAAACCTCTATGGATCTCTGATATCTTCAAGCTCAAATTAACATTCTAGCACTCCAATCCAATCTATCAAATCCTCATGATGCAATGAATCAGTGAAAGTAGAAACATCCATCCTATGATTTTTACTTACTTGTGCCATAGCCCTCAACAATATTTCTTCATTTGGAGGGATCTCAACATCTACGGTCTCAACATCTTCAACAACTTCCTTGTATTCCTCTTCAGTCTCAGGATTCCTTCACAATCTAGTCAATGCATTTCTAATCTCATTTATTATCTCATTTCAGAATTCCTCCATCATTTGTTCTATCCTTCTAGGGTTCATCCTTCTAGGCAATGTATTTCCAATCCTTAGGTGCAACTACCTCAGCTTCGATGATCTGATTACATAGTGCTAATTGCCTCGCACTCGATGATATATCAGACACACTTGCAACCTACCTACAAATCGATGATCTGTTCACCGTTGGTATGCCTTTAATTGTCCAAAGTTATCAAATAGAAAAAATTTCCCCTGCTATCCCCTTACACAAGTCCTTTGCAATTACAGGAAAAATATACACTCTTCCACCCCACAACAAACACTTCTAGGGCTTCACAAGCTCAAGAACTCAATCTGCTAACACAAGAACATCAACCTTTCTCTAATACTATCTAACACAGTCATGGATGAAGTTTCCCCAATGGATATGGTCCAACCATGCAGCAATAGTCAACATAGTGGAAACAACCAAATCAGAAACAATAATAGACAATCAACATGCTATAACAAATCTTCACATTATCATAGAATCAGGTATTTACATCACATTGGCCTGCAACATGCACATTACAAACTTTCAGCATACATACTTGATTACAAAAAAATATCGATCTAAACCCTAATGCTAACCTTCCAAGGGTACTCCTAAGAAGCACCCCCTAACAAAGATCAAGAGCCTCCATATATAGGGCTTTCACAACTCTTAAGTTGGCCATATCAATTTTATTTTCCAGGAATAAGAAAACATAATACCACAGTATAGGTTAGGACCCAAATCATAAAGATCTTGAAGACAATATGTAGAATTGATGCGCGATCCATGAGATATGTTAGCCAAAGATCCACAAACCCCAGGATTTGAGTCACCAAGCTTTGTTGATTGGGAAATTGCTTCACGAGATCGGAAAACCTCAACTGACCGTAAGAATATGAAGAACACATAAAAATGACCAAGAATCTTCAATATCTCGACAATGAATTATCCAAATAATGTGTGAACCCATACATAGGTAAAACATGATGTCCAAAACAAACCCTCAGGTTCACAGCAACAAATGATCTAAAACCAAGGAACACAATAAGAAACACATAATTGCTAACTAAAACAAAACTAAGAACAAACTGAAAGGGATATATTTTTGGGTGATGTAAGGTTTCCAACGACCCAAGGATGCTCCTACGTCACTTTGGCTACACTCAAAGGTAGGGTGATCAACTATGCGATATGTTTGACAGAAGAGTACATAGTCCTCATACACAATATGTTGAACCAAATAACCCAATTTGGAGGATAATGTAAATGAAGAAGGTAGAACCTTACTCATATTTTTATACACACCAAATCTAGCAAAAATATATTTTTAAAAAGTTGTCACTAGATTAAAAATGATGAACAAGCCAAAAAAAGAGTTATACCCTTTAAAATCTCAACCTCCCAATATGAAAGCTTTACCCAAACCTCGTAATAAAGAGCCCATTATTGACCAAGAACCACAAGATACCTAGAAGGATACTTACACAATCGTCATGGTTATTACTATCAATAATAATAATTATGATATGTATAATCAATCTAAATATATTAAAGGGAAAGTATATGTAAAGAGAGGACATGTTTTTATTTTCTAATAAGCTGATATGCATGTTAAATATGTTTTTTTAGGAAGGATATGCAATAATAACCTGTGGTTATTTCTATTATTCTTTCTCTTTTAATCATCTTTTTTGTTATACCTTACCAAATCAGGGTAGTGATAGCAACTCTATACTACAAATTTACATTCTTGTAGTAGATAGAGTAACACAACATATCCCTAGACCCACACCTACTCCTTGAGAAAGTAATTCTTTGGCCCTACCTTTTCATCCATTTGAGGGAGTAAGAGACCCAATAGTTCAAAGCACAATAAAATTAAAAAATCAACTTGAAAATTGGGATGAGATCTCCAACCTCTTTTTGAATCCAACCACTAACTAATCTTATACTTACAATACAATCAATGTACAATATTATGATATAAAGTATATCTCGGACAAATGTTAATATGATTTCAACAATGTATGAACAAAAAACCATATAGTGATTAATTCGTATATACAACATGTATACACATATCATATAAACACACAGTGATAAACTCATATATCCATCACATATACACATAGTGACTATCTAGCAATATGAACTGGATACAACCCTACTATATGCTTCTTCATATTACTTGCTACACTATCAAATAAGCTCTTTATAATATGTTGACAATGGAGAAAGGAAATCTAGTGTATTTGGTGCAAGGACTTCCAACAATCATAACCTTTGACTCCATTGTTTGTTTGGGCTAAATTTTATAGGTAGATGCATCTTCTAGTGTTCATGAAAATGCCAATCACCTTTAGTCCATTGGATCAAAATTTGACAAATTTCTAGGGTCAAATTCCACCATATAGGGCCTCAAAATTAGCTTTTACAAAATTTTCAAGATTTTTGAGTTTTATTTTTAATAGCTTTCTTTTTATGCATGTAGTTGCTTAGCGAGTTTATGAGTGATTTGACTTGAATTAACTCTAAATAATTAGAGATTTTAGTAGCTTTTGGAGTAGTTTTTAAAAATTACTAAAAATGGAAAAAACTAATGTTGTGAAAATTTGCCAAAAGAGGTAATTTTCAGATTGTAGTTAAATTTTTGTTTTCTCTCATTGTAGCAACATAATGGACTGGAGAATAATGAATTAGAATTGATTTCTGAGCCTTTTTTTTTTTTTTTGAAATTTTCATTTGTGAGTACTCATTAAGGGTTAAAATTTGGTTGCATCATCTGGTATCAGAGCAAGATGATGGCTGGGAGAGGAATATGAAGAGGAGGTCTTGCATAGATGCATATAGACATGTAAAACCCCCAAAGGAAAGTAGTAGAACTTGCATAAATGAGGACACATCAAAGATGAGGTGACTCTGATGATGAAGAAAAGAAGGAGGTACATACCGACATGCAGAAACTGAAGAAGAGGAAAAAAAGTCAAATGAACTAACACTTGATGAAAGGATGGTTAGGGAATTAGAAGGGCTAAATGATGGGATCAAAATTTAATATCATATTATGAAGGTAGTCTTAAACCAGAGGAGTTGATAGATTGGCTAATCAACATGGGAAAATTCTTTGAATGAAATCATATTATAGAAGAAAAGAAAGTAAAATTTGCATGCACAAACTTAAAAGGACATGCAGTGATTTGGTGGGATCATTTGTATACAGAAAAAACCTGAAAGGGAAAGGAAAATATCAGAACTTGGGATAATATGGAGAAGAAATTGAAAGAGAAATGTTTTCCTATGAACTATGCACAAATTCTTTTTCAAATATTTCATAATCTAAAGAAAAATTTGTCTACTATAGAAGAGTTTTCAAGTGAGTTTTATAAATTATCCTTCCATGTGGACCCCAATGAAACTGATGAATAGATGTTTGTAAGGTATGTTAATGGCTTGAAGTTTCTATTTAAGATGAATTGAACATGCATCAAGTCACTAATATGACATAAGCATATCATCTTTCCTTATAGGCAGAAGAAAAGATAATTTGATAGTATTTTTAAAGGAATAGAGGAGCGAGAAGGGGTACATCATCCTTATTGAATGGTGATTCAAGTTATAGTCGGGAAGAATCATCCCAAGGAACAAAGAAACAAGAAGAAACTTTCCAGACTCCATCAAATAAACAAAGAGGAAGGGGGTTTCAACAAGGTTAAGGTTACGGTAGAGACAGAGGATGGGAAGGAAAAAGAAGACCATTCACTTGTTTTAGGTGTGGTGAAGAAGGTCACTAAGAATTTGAATTCTCCAATTAAAACACGCAAGAGAGGAATAGAGAAGGACCGTCTAGGGTGAATCTAGCTCAAGCTGAGAATGGAGCAGAATGAGAAGTATCACCAGATGTAGGAGAAAGTCTCATGATGAGGAGGCAAATGGTAATTCTGGTAAAGGAGGAGGCACAAGAAAAAAGGTCCTAATGATTCAAGTCTTAGAACCAACATATTTTGCATGAAATGCACTTCAAGAGGAAAGGTGTGTCAAATAATTATTGATAAAGGTAGCTGTGAGAATATGGTTTTGAAAGTAATGGTAGATAAACTAGATTTTTTGTGTGAAAAGCACCCTCACCCATATCGTATTGTATGGTTCAAAAAGGGATTGAATTTATAGTAGATAAGAGGTATCTTAATAAATTTTATATAGGAAAGGTATACATGGATGAAGTATGGTGTGATGTCATTCTAATGGATGCATGCTATGTCTTACTGGGAAGACCATGATAGTATGATAGAAAAGTTATTCACTATGGAGAGAAAAACACATAGAACTTTTGGAAGGATGGATCTAAAGTAATTTTGTTACCTCTTAAGGATGATGGAAAGGGTGAGAGTATGTTTTCTGATAGAGAACTTGTCAAAGAATTGAAGGTAACATGGTTTTTTTATGCATTGGTAATACAAAAAGGGGAAGAGGAAGACTTGTCAATACCACTAGAAGAAGATGATATATTGGAAGAGTTTTTTGATGTTATTCCACAAGAAATACTATATGGTCTTCCACCAAAAAGAGAAATTCAAAATCATATTGATCTTATCCAAGACCAATTCTTCCCAATCAAGAAACTTATAAAATGAGTCTAGATGAAACATGAAACATTAAATAAACAAGTGATAAAACTTATAAGAAATGGTGATGATGGAGAACCATTTGTAGAACACCTCCACCCGTTATAGGAAGAAGTATGGAAGAAGTTACAGGAAAGTCATGAGAGGTACAAAGCTACAAAAAAATTCTAGTCAAAGACACCAACAAACAATTTCAAGCAAGAAAAGGGAAAAGATTGCACATGTTTTAGATAAGAAGATTGTTAATACTCACCAAGGTGAATACAATATATATATTTAGTACAATGGGAAGGTTTATCCCCAATAGATAGTACATGGATTAAAAATTTGGAATTGAGGATGCTGGATTAGTCAAAATGACATTAGTTTGATGATAGGAATTTGTAGGAGTTGCGTTCTTTTCAACCAAAGGAGAATGATGCAAGGAATTTTGACAGTCATAAATTTTGACTTGGTTGTCTATTTGGGATAGAAGTTTATAGGCAGATGCATCTTCTAGAGTTCACAAAAATGTCAATTGCCTCTAATCCATTGGACCAAATCTTGACACATTTCTGGGGTCAAATTCTACCATATCATATCAATAAAAATATAATTTAGTTACCTCCACCTCCAACTTTTGAGAGTGATATGTATCACTAAGACAACCATCTCATAAAATAAAATTAGCTAGTAATCATGAAATCTTTTGATCATATATATCTTCCTTATAAGACAAAGATGTTATAATATCATTTAGTAAGTCTAGAAGTGTAGATGGAATGATTAACAATGACATAATGATTCATCCACCCATGTCAGTTTTTCATAGAGAGAGGAGACAAATCCTTCCCATTTAAGCTCAAAATGTCACCTAATTATTTCATATAATGATTTAAAACAAACTTTCAAGTCACTCCAAATTGTATTGGTATCAATATCTCCATTTGGTATTAGTATCTCCATTTATCATGGTTCACATATTCTTTATAGTGTTATTGACATACATTGTTCCTTATTTTATTCATCTATTGCTATGTGTTTTTACCCAAACTCTCTATGTATGTGTACATAATTGTGTGCATATAGGTATTATTATATTTGTATATGATTGCAAGGTGTGTGCATTTGACACTTTCTATGCTACACTAATAAATAATCATTATGACTACCTTATTTACATGTACCTTCTATGATAATATATTACCACATTGCTGCTATGTTATTAAGGTAATATACTCTAATCATTACATGGTAGTGATATATACAAGGTTCATACAAATCTTAGGTATTTTATCTAGACCTCATCTTTTTTGAAATTGTAAAACCTATCAATATACTCCCACTAAAAGTGTATGGTGAGAACATACCACATATTAAAAAAATTAACATGATCCACATACAAGTGGCTTGAAAGAAATGAAGTAAAAGAAAGTTATATATGATTAGATATGAAATATCTATTAGACCAAATTAGGCAAATGAATAAAAATTAGCTAAAAAGTAATGGTTGGCTGGAAATGGAACAGTAATAAATACAAATGAAAAACTAGAACAATAATACATTAGACACAGTGACTAGAACTAGCACTTGTACCTATGGAGGTTTAAGAGATAAGCCTCTAGGAAATTATAGGTAGGATTTAAATGTGAAAAATAGAAAATTAAATTTTATATAAAAATGTAATTTTTTTTTATATTAGTTAAAAAATATAATTTTGTTTGGTAAAATTGGTATTATATTTTATTAGTAATAATAATGTTTTACATCAAAGATATAATCTCAAAGAACCACCCTGCAAACCAAAATCAGAGTGCAACCAGAGTTCATACAAAAATACAAAAAACCCCATCACCCATGTCTCCTTTAGAAGCAAGGTGATCACAAAAAATCAAGAAATATCTAGCATATACATATTTGAACCCTAGTTCCAACCCTAGCTCCTACAACCCACAACATACAACCATTCATGGATACAAATTATATAGTGCCAACATATACAAAATTACAAAATTTGGATAAACACAGTATCACAATTTGAACAAAAACTCAAAAAATTAGGATGCCTTCCCACAAAATTATAGAAAATTTCAAGTTTCAGAGCCTCACGACCAAGTACATTGCCAAGTCTAATGCTTGCAACATCAACCCTTAAGGTCTTCTTCTATCACAACCTCAACCACGACACCTATCGACTCTGCCACCCCTTGTACCACATCCACAATGATGACTCAGTGCAGGGAATCTGCCTCCAAAAGTCTCCAAGCTTGTATTTGAGGTGGGATTTGTCCATCTTCTCTTAGGGAAACCCTATAGCCATCACCATTTTCTAATCCTGCACGCAATCCTTGATCATATTCCAGTATTTTGTGGCCTCCTCTTGTCATTTATCTTTGTTTTCCAATGCACCCAAAAGAAATAAAGGGTAGAGATGATGATGGTATCTAGGGATACCAATCCAATCTTTGCTTCCTACCACAAAGCCCACACCTGGTTTAGCCAAATTCAAAATCTCCTCCAAACCAATTCTCCATTCAGACTTGATGCACCACTCAACAGTGTGCCTCATCCTTACTCTGGTATCCATCTCCAGCCCCCATGTATAGAACATGGAGGAAATTGTGGTATTCATTCTATATTTGAACTTGGAGACAATAAAGTCTATCCTCAGCAGCAACCTAACCGACATCAAAATAAATAGATCATTTGCAGCAAAGATGATCTTCAGTCTCTCCTATGTAACCTATCCCTAGATGGACATTTGTTGCTTGTTCACCTTGAAACTAAAGTTTATCTCCATATCATCTATGCACTTATTGCTTTCTCTCTGCAACCTAACTAGATGTTGGCAAGAAACATTCCCAACAAATTCTCAAAAAATGGAAATATTTCAAACAATAAACTTGCCTTGCCACTCTCATAAATGAGGCATCATGAGCCACCATTCACACAACTAGTTGAGGTGAAATGATAGTGTATTACATCACCTGCCCACCTACCAATGTCCCATTGCATTTGAAATTATCATTGCGATTCAAAACACTATAGCCACCAAATTCTCTGCCAGATTTGATCCAAATTCATTAGCGAAGGGGACTGCCAATTTGGAGAGTGCATCTACCAACTTATTCCTTTCACAAAATATGTGGATTATTTTGAAATTTTTGTTACCTTCTAGCTTTTTCTAGACAATCAAAATAATTTTTTCAATATGCCACAGGTGAGCTACCAATTAGAGATCTTGTTGACAATAATTTTTGAATCACCTTCTAGGTGCACATACTCTACCTTGATTTTAGATGCCAACTCCATTGCCAATAGTGCCTCCTGAGCTTCTGCATCATTGTTTGTTCCAATTGTTAGGTTCTTTGTTTCAATCGCCAAAGTATTTACTTCTGGGTCCCTTGCTACACACCCAATACCTGATGGTCTAGGGTTGTCATTGGATGCACCATAAAAATTTACTTTGATCCATCCCTCCTTCGAATTCTCCCACTACACCTCACTCCTCTTCTTTGCATTGAGATTAACCCCAAAAAGCCCATTAATGAGATATATTAGTTAAAAAATATATATATTTAAAAAAGGTGGCATAGTCACTTAATATATTACTATAATAATTTTGTTACACTATTTTAAAAGAGCTCTCAGAGAAAAAGAACCAGGAAGAAAAACTTCGATCATTGCTCATACATAATACAAAATATCACAATCTCAGAATCATAGTATAAGAAGATAAAACCCCTGTAGTGCCCACCCATAAATTTATTTTCAATAATGATGCCAGAATATTTTGCATATTTTCATGATGATTATGCATATGTTAGGATGATTTTACTCATCCCATACTTGCATGTGTATGGTTGGAATATATCTTTTACATTACAATGTGGTGTGTTTATCTTATATTTATGTATGATGTGTCTGATGTGGTAGAGGACATAGATGTAGTTACTTGCATTGCGAGATCCACATGATTGACTGATCCTAATCATTGTATGTTATATATATTATGTACATGCTTGACTTTGTGATGTAGGTTTATAGGTACCAGGCATCGACTTCCCTAAATTGTCAGGATGAGCGTGCCTTATTGCAATATCTCAATGGTAAGAGAGGGGAGATAATAGATAGGTCCAAATCCCAACTTAAGCCATTATTATCCTGAAATAGTGGACAAGTATCTTATTTCCTACCTTCCAAATTCGTCAAGGTGACATCATTCATGAAGCTTTCCTCTTGTGCTTGTTGTGGTATTTTTGGGTTCAGTTGGTTTTGTAGTCATGATGTATAGTCATGTGATTGATGTGAGTTTTGTGTTAGTTAGTTGGGTGATTTATTAGATTAATTATGTAATTAATAATTAAATCGTATTAAATTTGGAAATATTAAATATGAGGTTATTTAATTAATCAAAATTAATTAAATACATGTGTTAATTATAAAGACTTAATTAAAAAGTCTAATTCTAGGAGTAGAGGATTTAATTAATTATTAAATCTAAAATTGAGATTTAAAAGCATAATTAATGAATTAATATTTTATTATCAATTTGCATATTATTAATATGCTAAAATTATTATTTGTTAATTAAATAATATTATGCAATTAAAATTGCACATTCTTTTATTAAAATTAAAATATAGATTTAATGTAAAAAGCTGAGTTAATTGGCTAAATTGGAAAAGTGTTTGTAATTATTAATTATAAATCAATTAATTATTTTTGCTCAATTTTAAGTTGATTTTTGTTTTTTCTGATTTTCTGATTTGAGCACTACTAAATTTTTGCCATATTTCGACACGAGTTGGTCGCTTTTTCGTTGTAGGTTGGTCAACCAAATGACCACTATTGTCATCAGAGTTTTTTCATCGATTAAGCGACCCAACTAAAGTTGTTTCAAATTATCGACAGTAATAGTGGTCAAATTATCGACTGTATAATGCGTTGAGACTGTGGACATTTCAGTCGAAAAAGTTCGTTGATCATTGCCATCGTCATCGAACTATCAACCTCAGAATGCATTGAGACTATGGCATTCCGATCGAAATAGTTCATTGATCATTGTCATTGTCGTCGAACTATCGACTTCATAATGCGTTGAGACTGTGGCATTCTGGTTGAAGCAGTTCGTTGATCATTGTCATCATTGTCTAAATAGAGACATCAGAATGTGTTGAGACTGTGGCATTCCAGTCAAAGCAGTTTGTTGATCTAGTTTCGGGCCGTCAAAATAGAGACGTCAAAATGCGTTGAGACTGTAGCATTTCGGTCGAATCATTTCATTGATATATTTGATGGTCATCGAATAGCGACAACATATTCATTTTAATATATATATATACATACATACATACATATATATATATATATATATATATATATATATCCTTTTACTAATATTTTCATTGAAAGTATAGTAGTTGAATTAGAATACACTCCAGAATGCTTACAAATCTAATTACGTAGCCCTTATAATATTTTCTTGAACATTAATAACAGTATTTTTATCATTGTTCTTACTATCGTGTTGTTATAATTGTTCTTACTATCATTAAATTATAGTCTATAAATAACATTTTGCATAATTTATTTTTTCTTTTTCTTGATTAGGTCATTGTATATTTTTTCATTGATTTTATTTACTTTCATAATGTCTTATGTTTGCAATGCATATACAATTGTTGTCACATAAAAATACATAGTTTCTAATACAAAATTTAGTACTCTAGCTAACATGCATGCTACAATCAATTTCAATGGAAATGTTCTAAATTGTTTTTTTCTTTCCATGACAGTGTTTTAACAATGCAAATGTTTTAACTCCTATTGTTTCCAGTATGAAAGATGTGCTAGTTGTTAAAAATATAACAAGGCAATCATAAAAAAATATTAACAATAATCATATGAAAACTGGCAATGGTGAAAGTAGGTAAAAAATACACAATGTAAGATGATGTAAATCTTCCTATCTACTCTTGCCAAGAAGGCTAACTAGGACATTAATATATGTATGAAATGATAAATGCTTACCTGATCTTGTGTTTTTTCCAATGGCCAAGTCAAGAAAAGGATAAACACATATATCTTCCTTACTCCCATGCTTTTGAATATATATTACAAATTGAGATTAGCTAAAATTATCTCATGAATGTATCTTCCCTATTTAATGTCATCTCAATACGTAGAAAGAGTCTTTCTCTCCTCCCTTTCAGGTAGGGCATTTTGGAACAGGTCATCATTAAGGTGGTATTAAAAAAGTGTTGTGCACGTTAGTGCACACACCCTTATCTAGAAATATTTTGTCACATAAGGTGTGTTGCATATAATGTATCACCTGTAGCATCCTCCTTTTGTTCTACTCTTGTCTTCTTAAGAACATGTACAAATGTTCTTCAACACATTATAGGCACTAGGTGACATTGCACCTGGCAACAACAATGGCATGCACATGTTACAATGGATAGTGCAATGATGCTATTTCAAAAAGATAAATCAGTTGTGTTTGTAGTGATTTATCCATGATAAAAAATGGCCATTACACTCATGCCCCCTCAATCCAATGACATCTATGATTCTAAGGTCTCCCTTTTCATTTGGATTTAGATTTTGATTTATGAATGAATATTGTGATGCCCTTCAAATCCAACAACCACCATGAGGATTTGTTACTTGCATCAACAGACATGCGACATGTAAGATATATGTGTGGAATCCTAACCTCTTCTATTGGCATAAAGCACTTCAAAAGCATCTAGCTCTTATTATGCCACTATGGATTATGGATTTCAATTAGAAACCAGGTTGCATGCCAATGAACTTGATATAGTGATGCATTTTGAGTATACAATTTGTCTTCCATGATTTTCATTTTCTTTCTTTTGGTTTTTATTTTTTTTTATAATATGACACCCTCCATACAGATTTGAAAAGTTAACAATAGTTTTAAAAAATGATAAGGCAAGAGAGTTTATTCTAGATATGAGGCATCGACACTTGGATCTATAACTTATCAGAGAGTGTCAACTTTAATCTTACGTTTGTGTACCAAAAAATAGGAATTTTATGATCAGGGAAGAATGATGATGAATGCAATGCCCCAAACAAAAATTAATAGAGGTAGTATATAAAGACACAGTGATATCTTTCAATCAATATGTTTTTTAAAACCTAGAAGTTACAACCTAAAGAAAAGATAGGCAAATTTATAAATCTATTTAAGGTTAGTATGCTACAGTCAACAAGAGGAATCAGAGTGCAACTAGAGATCAATACAACCATGATAATAAATCCAAAAATAAGGCTTCTATTATTAGTGCAAGGATAGGTATGTTCAATGCCATTAATGAAAGTGAAACTCATGATGCTAGATGTAGTGTATTGTGTCAAAGTAACAAGTAAAGGTGACATGTTTCAAAATAGTGTTGTTAAGATGTTGAATATAAAGAGAACATGACAATGATGGCATGTCATTGAAGGATAAAAATAACAGTTTACAATAATAAAATTACATGAAGGATGCATTAATCAATGACCATCATACACAACATTCATTTCTATGAGGAATATGAGGGCACTGTTACCAATATAGAGGATGATACCAAAAATAATGTTGTAGAAATGCTTAAGTATGCATAAAACAATGGTTTCAAATAAAGAGTAGCATATATCTAAAGGAAATAGACCTATCATAATTACAGTCAAGAAGTAAATATTAAAATCATCAAGAGTGAAAATAGTGACTAAGAAGACACCACTGTCATAAAGCATAAATATGTTGATTCCTCATTAGTGAGGTATGAATGCTATGTAGCAGAGATTTAAACATGTAGTATTAATGATCAAGAGATGCTATTTCAGATCACCAGGAATCAATGTTTCAAATCCATTTCATAGAAATAATCAAAGATGAAAGCACATTGTTTCTATACTAGGAAGGACAACAACCACAGAGATGAATATATAGTAACCATGATCACTACCATGGAAATGATATTAAGGAATAGAATTCAATGATATTCAACTATGGGGATTGAAAATATTGATACACAAATATAAGGGACAATGGTTTCAAACCATGAGATAACACTTGTATGAAGGACAACACCAATATGAACATTGTAAGACATAATGACTTTGAAGATTTAACAATCGAGTGAATTTTATTGCAGAGCATAGAAGGTAGTGGGAAAATTTTAAATAATAGATTATAAGAATAGTGGAAAAGTCCCAAATATTATTGAAAAATGATACTGCTACATTAAGGGAAAGATGTGTGATGGATGATCATGAACCATAGACAATATTTCATTCATTGCTTTGAGGTTTCAAGACAGATATTCATAGTGTATTAGTGCAATGAAGGGGGGACAAACTAGAAGACAACAAATATCAATGAAAGGTAATAGATCAACCTAGTGTGCAAACAAAGAAAGATCGTAGAATAACAGTAAGGAACCATGAAATCTATAACTATAATGGGGTTTGAAAACACATTTATTTACAAAGTCCTTGAAATGTTCCTATAACTATCATAAGCAATAATTTGAATAAAATGAATTTTTTATAGCAGAGAAACAAAATTGAAAAAATTGTACTTATGATACGTACATGTTCATTAAATGCCATAACACATGAGTGCTGAAAAAATTCTACCGTATGAAGTATTATAACTTTTGAAAAATAAATGGGAGAGTTGTATGTAATGCCCAAAATTCAAAACACTAGATTGTACATTAAACAGACTATTTATTCTACTATGAACATATCTAATTTGCATTTTTTTTTTCTTTCTAAACAATTACATACTACATTAATACATAGTGTGAACCTATTTGTTATATCATTCAACGGGAATCTAAAATGATAATAAATCTACTTACAACAATAAATCTTATTACGATGTTCAAATAACCAACATGACTTGCAACTGCATACCTGAATTTCTCTTTCTTGCTTCTGTATCATATTCTCCTTGCCTCTCTATTTCCTACACCTGTATATATGACTACACAACTAGATGCATGATACAAAATTCATAGTTGATTACATACAAGATCGTAAGATAAGATACGTCAATAACTTAGCTAAATTAATCATAAGGTATTTAAAACTAGTTTTGTAAAGAGATGCAAACTATAAAAAATATTGGTAAGGGGTGGAAAGATCAAGGAAGAACTCAAAAGTACAAGACCTAAGGGCTAGACCTAATGCCTTGGGGGCTCATCATAGATGGCCTTGCCTACGTAACTCGCATAGACATCATAGTTCAGGTTTAACTTTAAAACCAGTCTTTTAAATGATGGTAGAAGTGGTTACACAACCCCTTTCTAGGGTAGAGTCCCCAGACCGTGTCTCCATCAGCTGCCACCCACTTAGGTGAACAAGGATGAGATCCTAATTAGATTCTACCTACAAATAATTTATACGTAGACTTCCTCATAAGGTTACCTGCCCAACAATTCGTAACTACGATGGAGAACCAATTCTTGTAAGATATTAAGGTAATATCCATGATCCCAAAACTATGAGATTTATAATTGTATGAGAGGAGATACATATTACCTAATTATATGACCACTTATCTTAAAAATTGCATGACATAATTCTATTTGATACTTGCATGCTGCTTCAGATTTGCACAATGTTGAATGCAAAGGAAATCACCCATGATAAGGTTTTCTCAGCTATACCAGGAATATATAAAGATCTGATTTAATTTATAAAAGCTACCTATTCCTATTAATATTAATAGTCAAATCTAGAATAGATTTAATTTTTTAAACACCCAAACATCTAGAAAAGAAAGCTTCATTTTTATTAACACTTGTTATCCACTCTCCAACTCTACCTATACTACCTTCTAAATCGTAACAATCCATATCTTATTCAATCACCCAAATCAAATAAATATTGAAACATTACCTAAATGGTGTATTAAGTGGATAGATGCAGATAACATATACATACCAAATATTAAAGAGGTTTAACATAGTCGATGGTGATTGAGAAAATTCTACTTTTCCATATAAGTATTTACAGCAAAAGAATAGTTTGCATGAATAAAATAAATGAATCACTTGTCAAGAAATCTATTACCTATTACTAAAGAATAAATATATTGGTTCATCAAAATATATGTCAAAATACATAAAACAACTGAAGAAAGTAAAATGAAAGCAATAAACGTAGATTACTGCACCTCTGAATTGGAGACCCTGCTAATTCTCATTAGTTCCTTCTTGACCATCCCTCTACAATTCCATTAATGTGAGAATTAGATCAAATTTTCATGTGTACAAACACAAGTAAACTAATCAAACAATAGGATAAAAGAGTAAAATTTCAAATTACCTTTTGATCAATTTTCTTTCTCTTGTTCAACAATATTATTCTATTTCAGTATCAACCTCTTTCTTTTCTTTGTTAGGGAGTTCCTCATAATTTTTTACACCATGTATTCTACATTTATGTTCAATTACACACTTTCTTTGCATATCATACCACAACTTCAGTTGGTAGTCAACATCACTCTCCCTCTTTGGATTATACTTTATTAAGGAAAGATATTTACGTTTAGGTTGTCTTGTATCATTTGGACCACACTTTTGTGGTGGAATGAAATCAAGGTTGTGCTTCTTCATCCTATGCATATTTAGTCCTTTCAAATATGCATAGGATAAAGAAGCACAACCTTGATTTCATTCCACCACAAAAGCATGGTCCAAATGCTACAGGACAACAAAAATGTAAACCTCTTTCCTTAGAGAAAATAAGAAAAGTAATCAACAGAGGGAAGGAGAGTGATGTTGACTACCAGTTGAAGTTGTGGAAACATGAATGAAGCTCACAAAAATATAATAATATACCATCCACCCGTTCAGTTCTATGATGAGTATAAACCTGCACAAACAATTCTAAAATAAAACAAGAGCTAGAGTGTAGCATAGTTCCTTCCAAGTGCAGGCAAGGTGGTTTTGCCAGATAGAGATGGTTTTACATGATAAATGCGTCTATTTTATTATGGTTACAACCCAATATCAACAAACAAATTATAAGAATATAAACTTAATTTAGTCAAATTACCTGGCTTCAAATACAACCAAACCACTCACAGATTCCTTCTTCTAGAAATGTTGTTGAAGACAAAATAGTGAAGTTGTCAACCAATGATGTCAAGTATGACTTGAAGCTTTGGATGCCCGAAAGATAGGAAGAGATAGACAATGTTCATTTGTATTTCTCTCTTCCTGTCTTTGGGAATCCAATGATCGAAGTCATACTTGAAGGATGTTCACTTGAATATCACCCGTGCATATACCTTCTCTAATCAAATCTTATATACAGGTGAAGGGGACTAAACATACATTTTGAGTATTGGTTTTTGTTCTAAGTTTTATGTAGGGTACATAGATAAGAAGACAATGGTTGGAATGAAAGTTATGTATGTATCACCTATGCATATACCTTCTCTAATCAACTCTTATATATAGGTGAAGGTTGTATATCTTGTATAGGTTGTGTTTGTGTGCGCACATGTGTGTGTGTGTGTGTGCGCGCGCGCGTGTGTGTGTGTGTGGAACCATTTGAATAGTGAGAACCATTTGAAAAAACCTATGGGACTAGAGCTAAGTCTTGGGGGCTCATCATTGATGGCCTTGCCTATGTTCATTCTCAGATACTTCGTAGTTTGACTTCATATTTTTGAACCAGATCAATCTAGGTTCATCATGGTAAGGGTATTAAAAGAGCCTGAAAGGTTTATTTTTACCTAATTTATGGAATACATAAGAGAAACTTAATTCATGCCATACATAAGGGACTAGAACTATTACTTATGAATAGTGAGAACCATTTGACTAACCCTATGAGATTGGACCTAAGTCTCGGGGGCTCATCATTGATGACCTTGCCTATGTTCTTGCTTAGAGACTTCATAGTTTGACTTTATAGTCTCAAACCATATCAATATAGGCTCATCATAGTAAGAGTATAAAAATAGAGTTTATTATGTCGTATCACTATATACCACTACTTTTCTTCCTCTAAATAGAGTTCACGTATTCATCTTATATAAATAATCTCTTCCCTACATTCAATCATTATACTCACATAACATTCATTAACACATAAAATTAATTCACACACAACATTCATGAATAATTAATTAACACATCATTCATCAACATTTACTAGTAGTAAAAAATAACATTCATTAAGACAAGGTTCTTTCATTAGCAAAAAATGTTAATAGCAATCATTTCTTTTTTGGTTTCTTGTTTTTTTTTTTAACAAAATGGCTAAGCAGAGCATCAAAATCCTCTTCATTCCCCTCCTCTACTGATTTTGATCTCAACACATGTCTCCTCGTCATGTGTTCAGGAAGACTATGTTGTTGCGCCAAAGGGGGGTCTGCTGCAATAACAACTATATGGGTTAAATTCACACCATTTTATATTAGTGTTGTTGTTCCCTTTTCTTGCTGACATAAAAAAAATAATCCTCAGAAGGTTCACTCTATTTATCCCTGACACTGACCAAGCATAGAGTAGAACAATAGTAACAAGGTCTTGAGACCTCCTACACTTTGAGCTCCACAAACTCGGGCGGGATTACCTTTGAAAACTTAGAATAACGAAATCACTAAATTATTCTAGTTTGCTATTAGTGGAATTACAGGGAATGATCACTGTAAATTTTACTAAAACAGACCAAACTGAAAGTAAAGATTGATTTTAATGATGATAGTCATTTAATTGAACAAAAATAGACCAGTGCTCAATCTTAGGGCATGGAGTCATCTGTGAATAATTTTAACCAGCATGATTGAAGACTAAACTTAAGGCAATTATAGGATCTGACACAAACATAGATATACCTTATATATCTACCTCAGTACATTTAGCCAGATTAATCCATCAGATTCATTTGCTACCCTGAACTTTGTTGAAATATCTCTAAGGTATATTCTCTCCTTGAAAGAACCCTAGAAGTATTTCATAATCTGCCTTACAAATATATAAATTGAAAATGTTCCTTGAACATTCAATTTAGACAAAATTTAGAATGCTAAAATGAAGACAAAAAATCTACTAAATGCTTCAAAAACTGTGAACTGGATTTTATTCAGAGGTCATCATCAATTACTACATTTAATAGAGATTTCTCCAAAAAGACCAGATATATTGGTTCTCAAAACCAAGATTTATAATTGACTTAGTATTATTTTCAGATAGAAAAATGACCATCATCGCCTTCCCAGTAGTCTTGGAATCCTTTTTATAGCATAAGGATGCAACAAGCTACCGACATACTGGGAAGGATTACATAACTGCGTGTAACAAAATTTTGCAACCGAACATAGGTGGCAGCTAATTTACAAGGTTTGTCTTTTGTGGCTTAACCATATTTATCCTTTAAGCTTCACCTCCCATCTGTTCACTTCTTTGACAGTGGGCCAATCAAAAGGCAACATCTTCCACCCACCTGGCATCCATGACTGGTTCCAAATTTGCCTTGTGCGAGTGCGCGACTGGGCTTACTCATTTTCCTAGATTTTTCCATCAAAACTGCTCATCAATAACATGATATCCATGAAAATGAAGACCATGAGATTGGCTTACAAGCCAATGCACCCCTTAGTATGGATTCACCACTGCATATTTCAACTTGAAAGTTTTTCAAAAACCCTCTCTCTGTCCTATGCTGGCAGCAACATTTCTGCAAGATTTTCAAAACAAAACAACAGAGAACCTTTTCTCTAATTCCTGTGCAAGCTTTACAATGTATTTGCAAGTCTTTAAACATTTTAATGCACCCTCCTTTAATAAATTTTTCTCTAACAGTTCATATGCTCTGTCTACACTGCTGCTACATTTTTCACTTCTGGGAAGATCCTTGCGAGTGAGCGATACACCCCTGCTATTCAACTGGTCACATACTCGCCATCCATCCTTGCTCCACTTTTCACCTTCTGCGAGTGAGCGATGACTTAATTCTCAAACCACATTTCATGTCTGTCGCACACTCGCCATCTTTTATTCTTTGGCTTTTGGGTTCATGCGAGTGAGCGATGCTTTCTTTTTTAACCTATCGCACACTCGCAAACTAACATTTCATTTTACCTGGGTCTTGGTGACTGAGTGACAATGCATCTTTTCTTTCATCTATTCCATCATCGCACACTCGCTAGCTATTTTAAACTGACTTTTGGATCTGGGCGACTGAGTGACATTGCCTCTTATCTTTCATCTTTTTCCCTAATCACACACTCACTATCCTTTTACTCCAGCTTTCATCTAATGCATGAGTGAGCGATGCATTCTATTCTTTGACTGGTCACAAACCCGTGAGCTCAAAAATTTCACTTCTGTCACTGACGACGAGTGTGCGACTGTCTCTTTTCTTTCCTTAGTCGCCTACTCGCGAGCTCTTTTCCTTCCATCTCTGTTGATCGGCGACTGAGCGATGCTTTTCTCCTTTGACTCGTCGTATACTCGCGAGCTGATTTTTGGTCACCTCAAAGCATCAATGAGTGAGAGAGGCGTTGAATGGTTTCCTTTGTCGCTCGGTCGCAGACTGCTATGGATCTTAAAAATGACTTGTGCGACTGAGCGATGAGTCTTCACTTTAGTATTTCATGCCTTCATCGCGCACTCACACTGCAAAATAAAACTGAGTTAAAACCTTAGTGAGTGGGTGACCTACAGGACAGGACCTCGTCGCACACTCGCAGACCTTCTGACATTAACATAAAATAGTGAGCGGGTATGCGATTGCTTGAGATTTAAACAAGAATTTCTCAGTCGCAGAGCATGAGATAAACAGAATAACATTACAACGAGTGCGCGACTTACATAATTTTAACCCGTCGCTGACTCATAGAACTATAGCTCAACCTTCATAAGACATCGCGACTGCATGATTTGCATTGCAAAATAGCTCGTCGCCCACTCGCGCACAGATCAAAACTAGACATAAGCTCATCGTGATTGCGCGATTCTCTTTTACGGATAGCTCGTCGCGCACTTGCGCAACTTAAAGACATGTTAAAAAAAAACCAATGCGACAGAGTGAGTAAAGAAAAGCATGAATTCAAAAGGGATTTGACTTCTTTTTTTGCGGTAAAGCATAGGATTTAAACAAAGAAAGCCCGGGTTAGAGCAAAAGACCAAGAAATTCAAATTTTTACCAAGGTAGTGCTAACAATGGCTCCAACTGGGGAAAGATAATTGCAAAATTGTCATTAGAAGCCAGACCTCTGGAGAACAGACCACAAACCTAAACTAAACTGTACAGGAGCACACAAAACCACACAAAAACAGGGAAAACTAAACTAATGTGCATGGAACAAGGAAAACTATGAGAAATAATGTTTCAGGAATTGTCCATGCACTGGAAATTCCTGTATTTCACCATTTGGATCCTCCAAGAAATAAGAATCCTGCCCATGAAACTCCTGGATTACAAATGGGCCCATCCACAGTGATTCAAACTTGCCATGTTTGCCTTTCTCCTCTTTTCTAGCATTCCATTGTAACACCAGATCATTTACCCTGAATTTTCTTTCAGTTGTCCTTTTATCAAATAGGTATTTAGACTATTTCTACAACTTCAGGTTTCTTTTGTGAGCTTCTGCTCTTATTTCTTCTAATTCCATCAACTGATCCATTCTTTGCATCATAGGTTATGGATTTTCTGAATCTTCTTCCAGCAAAAATTTGTGCACTAGTAACAGATTGTTCAAGGGCAACCTTGCCTGACTTCCATAAACCATTTCAAAAGGGGAAACCCCAATGGCCTTTTTTACTGTCACTCTGTCAGCCCATAAGGCTAATTTTAGTTTTGAATGCCAAGACTTCTTATTTTTATCCAAAATCCTTTTAATGATTTTCATAATACTTTTATTACTGGACTTAGCCTGTCCATTAGATTGAGGATGATATGGTGAGGAGTAAGATAAAGTAATGCCATATTCTTCACAGAAGTCTCTAAATTCATCAGACATAAAACACATGGCATTGTCCATAATCAGCTTAGTGGGCACACCAAATCTTGTCAGAATGTTATCCATCGAGAAATCCATTACTATCCTACTGGTTGCTCTCTTTGTTGGGATTGCTTCTATCCATTTGGTGAAGTAATCTGTAGCCACAAGAGTCCAACTGTGACCCCCACTAGATTTTTCTATAAATTCACCAATAAAGTCCAAACCCCACTGGGTAAAAGGAGCTTCAATAATCATAGGAGTTAGAGGTAATGCTCCTGAAAATTTCATTTTGGCAGAAAACCTTTGGCATGGTTCACATTTTCGTACAAACATTTGAGTATCTCTGAAAAGACATGGCCAGTAAAATCCAGCTCTGATTATCTTGTGAGCTGTAGTTTTAGCAGAATAATGCCCACCACAT
>MU224895.1:1310352-1336443 GCA_018584345.1 Thuja plicata
CTAATTTACAAGGTTTGTCTTTTGTGGCTTAACCATATTTATCCTTTAAGCTTCGCCTCCCATCTGTTCACTTCTTTGACAGTGGGCCAATCAAAAGGCAACAGCTTCCACCCACCTGGCATCCATGACTAGTTCCAAATTTTCCTTGTGCGAGTGCGTGACTGGGCTTACTCATTTTCCTGGATTTTTCCATCAAAACTGCTCATCAATAACATGATACCCATGAAAATGAAGACCATGAGATTGTCTTACAAGCCAAGGCGCCCCTTTGTATGGATTCACCACTGCATATTTCAACTTGAAAGTTTTTCAAAAACCCTCTCTCTGTCCTGTGCTGGCAGCAACATTTCTGCAAGATTTTCAAAACAAAACAACAAAGAACCTTTTCTCTAATGCCTGTGCAAGCTTTACAATGTATTTTCAAGTCTTTAAACATTTTAATGCACCCTCCTTTAATAAATTCTACTCTAACAGTTCATATGCTCTGTCTACACTGCTGCTACATTTTTCACTTCTGGGAAGATCCTTGCGAGTGAGCGACACACCCCTGCTATTCAACTGGTCGCATACTCACCATCCATCCTTGCTCCACTTTTCACCTTCTGCGAGTGAGCGATGACTTAATTCTCAAACCACACTTCATGTCTGTCGCACACTCGCCATCTTTTATGCTTTGGCTTTTGGGTTCATGCGAGTGAGCGATGCTTTCTTTTTTAACCTGTCGCACGCTCGTGAACTAACATTTCATTTTACCTGGGTCTTGGCAACTAAGTGACAATGCATCTTTTCTTTCATCTATTCCATCATCGCACACTCGCTAGCTATTTTAAACTGACTTTTGGATCTGGGCGACTGAGCGACATTGCCTCTTATCTTTCATCTTTTTCCCTAATCGCACACTCGCTATCCTTTTACTCCAGCTTTCATCTAATGTGCGAGTGAGTGATGCATTCTGTTCTTTGACTGGTCACAAACTTGCAAGCTCAAAAATTTCACTTCTTTCACTGACGGCGAGTGTGCGACTGTCTCTTTTCTTTCCTTAGTCGCCTACTCGCGAGCTCTTTTCCTTCCATCTCTGTTGATCGGCGACTGAGCGATGCTTTTCTCCTTTGACTCATCGCATACTCGCGAGCTAATTTTTGGTCACCTCAAAGCATCAGCGAGTGAGCGAGGTATTGAATGGTTTCCTTTGTCGCTCGGTCGCAGACTGCTACGGATCTTGAAAATGACTTGTACGACTGAGCGATGAGTCTTCACTTTAGTATTTCATGCCTTCGTTGCGCACTCGCACTGTAAAATACAATTGAGTTATAACCTTAGCGAGTGGGTGACCTATAGGACAGGACGTCGTCGCACACTCGCAAACCTTCTGACATTAACATAAAACAATGAGCGGGTATGCGACTGCTTGAGATTTAAACAGGAATTGCTCGGTCACGGAGCATGAGATAAACAGAATAACATTACAGTGAGTGCGCAACTTACATAATTTTAGCTCATCGCTAACTCGTAGACCTATAGCTCAACCTTCATAAGGCATCGCGACTGCATGATTTGCATTGCAAAACATCTCATCGCCCACTCGCGCACATATCAAAACTAGACATAAGCTCATCGTGATTGCACGATTCTCTTTTACGGATAGCTCGTCGCACACTCGCGCAACTTAAAGACATGTTTAAAAAAAACCAGCGCGACAGAGGGAGTAAAGAAAAGCATGACTTCAAAAGGGATTTGACTTCTTTTTTCGCGGTAAAGCATAGGATTTAAACAAAGAAAGCCCGGGAAAGAGCAAAAGACCAAGAAATTCAAATTTTTACCAAGGCAGTGCTTAGAAGTGTTACAAGTATTTCATTAATTAAAAGAACTATAAATCAAAAAAGAAATTTAAAAGAACAAAACATAGATTTTCTTTACCTGATTGTGCCACATCATCTACAATAACATTTTCATCATCCCTAAAGTCAATATGGTGACACTCTGAACATCCTCCACTCATTCAGCATGACATTCTGTATGCTCTAACACATACACAAAAAAGGTTACACCAATTTCAATTTTTGATGTTAAATTGTATTAATAATTACATAATTAATTTTCAATAGCAAATGAACACTTCCATCGACACTGCGATCCACATCAAGGCCTTCATCATGCGGTGAAGGTTCTATGTTAGGATTACGAGGCTGCATTGCAATGCCATGCACATTGTTATCATTGTTTGCTTTTACAAAAAAAAATAGTTAATTTATGTTCGAAATTAACATCAAATATATTGTTTCTCAAGTACTCAATTTCAAATATTTTTTATTTGGCATATTTACCTGTTCAACCGATGCAGGAGACTCTTGGGTTGGGCCAGTGGAAGCTTGGCATAGGCGTTCAGCCACAGCTTGATAGCCTTCCTTGAAGGCAATATTTTTGTCTTCTTTGGTGGCATCTAAATTAAATTCTGAGCCTTGCATTTTTTTATTAAACAAAATTATTTGCAATTTATAAAATTTTAGATCCATAATTTCATTTACTGCTACTTACAATTCGTACTTGAATTTTTGAATAACCACCAAAGCCAAGTTTGTGCTGGCCAATCTTTTGTAGTCTGGCCTTTGTAGCCTTTGATGTGTCCTGCAACCTTTGAAGAGTTTGAAATATGTTAGATTATATATATATAAAGAACACTAATTAGTGTATAATTACATTCTACTAGAAGTTAATACTATTGCATACCTTATTTTCTCATTTGGTGGTACAATTCCTCTTCGAGTATCCCCTTTCTCCTTTGCATCCAAAATGAATTCATTCCAATGCCTCACTGAAATAAAGGGAGGATGCTCGTACTTTGGGTTGTGGACGAGATTCCTTCTATATGTGTCCCTCACAGCCTTAAGATGTTTGGCAACTTTTTCTATAAAAAAATTCTCCTCAAAAATTTTATTACCAAACTCATGTTGTAAATCTTTTATGAGCTGTCCTTTTAAATTTTTTTCTTGTAAGTTCCACCTTTTAAGAAAAACACAAAATTGTTGGATACAAAAATTAACTAAAGTTGTGTATCGTGAATATAGTAAAAGAAATGAAGTGAAAGAAAAAATATTTTACCCATTAATTATATGAAATAAAAACATTGGGATAGGGTTAGTTCACTTATGATGTTCCACCTTGTATGTATAGTGGGCCCGAATATCTTTAATGTCAAGTCATGAAGCGCTTTATAAAAAGAATCGTTCCCTACAAAAATGTCAGGTGATCAAAAATCCAAAACTTGTTATGAATAAGTAAATTACAATTACAATATAAATAATAATAATTTTAAAGTACCTGGAAGTTTAGGACATTTTAAAGGCATCAATTCTTTATCATCTATCAATAATGATGCCTGCATAACTCTCATGCTAGAAACATAGGTAGATCCAGGAAACGATGGTGAATTATCACCAATACAGGTACTCTATTTTGTATCCGGCGTAGCATTCATCAGTGTATCTCCTACTGCAGAAAATTAATCCACTATGAGATGCACCCAAGATTAAAGTACAAATTATCAAATCATAATTAACACAAAACCAAATATAGAAAAATAAGGATTTACCAGGCATAGAACGTGAAGGCGTTGATGTTTTCATGCTCCTTGTTGCCAACATTGCACTCGACAATCTCATATGGTTTGTCCTTCTAGGAGGAGTCACCTGGCTCACTTGATGACATGAACAATACATTGTTAGCAAAGAAATTCTAAAATAATAAGAGTAAGAGTAGCTTTCAATATTGTTTGAGTGAATATTTTCTTAGAAAATTTGAATTATTTGTAACTGTACCTTTTCCTATAGCTGTATCTACGGTATCAGTAAGTCCAATGAAAAATGTACACTTCTAATCAATAAGTCCAATGAAGTTTTTGAATGTTCCAAAGAAAAAATTCCTTGTAACTTGTTAACTTAAGGATTATTTTACCTGAGGTGGTAGTTCTGCTAGTACCAGCCTCACCGCAATGTCCATGACCAGGTTGTTGAGCAAGAAAAAATTCATGTAACAAGAACACATACATATTTTAGCTCATGACATAAAAGAGTATAAAATATAAACCTTTATTGAACTTTTTTTATAACTAAAGATTCATTACTTCTTACCTGATAATGTTGTACTTGTGACATCAATTCCTTTGTCCTCACCTGCATATCCATGGTTGGATTTGGATCCTCCAACATTTTAATAACTTCTACAGTGACTTTTTTTAATTTTTTCCTCACCGCATTTATAGGTTTAAGGATATCTAGGAGCTCATTCGTATCTAAAACTAGTTCCTCTGTTGTTGTAGGTGCTTTTCCCCTATCCTAAATATCAATTTGTGACAGGAATATCAGTAAAAGTATCAGAATAACTCCAAAACCCTAAATAAAAGAACATAATAATATAACATTTTTCAACTATCTAATTTGTACAATTACAAAAAGTTTTACCTTTGCTTAAGAATGGATGGGTGGAGCATCCCCGTCGCCTCTATCATGTGGGGGATCCATGTGGTCCTGTGACAAAGATTAAATATAAAAACTTCAGCGAACTAAAAACAATAGACTTAGCAAAAAAACTTATTAATAAAATGGTATATTGGAGTCATAAACTTGAGGTTAGTTTAAATGGTATATAGTACTTACCCACCCCCCCATGATAGTAACTTTGTTTTTATCCATGCGATTTAAATGGTAATTTATTAGCAGTTCTTCCCCTGCACGTATTGATTTTATCGCACATACAAAAACATGATTCCACTCACTCACCTCAAATATGCAATTGGGTTGATTATTAGTTGTCACAGGTCAGGTACTATTTATAAAACCCACAATATTCCCTGTTGTTTTTGGTCTCCCGTCAATGTACATAGCAAATATTTTACTTTGACCATTTTCTTTCCATTGTATATAATTTGCTGACAGTGCATACCTACGCATACTTTTTTTTATATTGAGCGATTTGCATCCAATTGTCATAATTGTAGAAAGGTCTGACAAACTCCATCAATTCAACAAGTTTTTTGTAACATACCTTTATCCCATCCATGGAAAATAGGCCCAAACCACGTAATGAGGATGGAGCTATGTGATATATCCTCTCGTTAACAGAAAAATCAGTGTTAATTGGAGGTATCTCCTTGGGGTACCCATTCTTTCTTAAGATGTGTGTACCAAAAGGGCACATTGATGTTTCCTTTGTCTCATCATCATAAGAACATGACCCCCTTTTAGCAAGGAAAAATTGCATGTGTTTATTGAATTTTTTTCTAATCTTTTGACCTCTAGTTGATCTCCCTATTTTAGCCGTACTACATGTCTAACTTTCATCTACCATTCCCGTATTTCCCTCATTCGAGTAAGATAGATCTGAAAAGTACCTATTTGGTGGTTCTTGCAATCCATCAAATGAGATATATAGTTGGTAAGGAGCGAGATATTTTGCTAAATGAGGGTAATGTTGATGAAGTCGGCCATAAAACTAATCTTGAGGGTAGTACTGTTAAATCATGACCAAGCTAATACCTTATTATTAAACCACTCAATGAAGATGGGCATAAAGAGAAAGCAAGCAATTAATAGACTATTTTTATTGGGCATATTGACTTATACCTGCTGATCCATGTCACTGTGCAGGATCCTCGTCAAATTTCCTGCATATGTGAATCATTTATCTTAAGTTAGCTAAAAATTACATGATACGTATGCTACAAATTACGTAGAAGAAAACATGAACAATATGCAAGATTGTAAACATGAACAAATTACCTTTACCTTATATATGGAGTGCAAGATTGTCAACAGAAGGGGTGACAATGTGTGTATTCAATTGCCTGTTTCCAAAAAGGTTGACAATCAAACAAAATATATACATGTAATCAGCATCAATTAATTGAGCATCATAAGCAATACATTGGTTATCATAAATCACATATGATTTAATTATTAGAATTGAACACAATGAATTAATTATACCATGCCATTAGAGTTGAATACATCAATAAATAAATATTAAATATATATACTAATCAATATAAATATATATAAATAATTAAATCACATACCTTGTACATTTCAATCATGTCATTTATCATCTTCTTCATCCATCATCATCGTCGTCGTCGTCGTCATCGTCGTCGTCGTCGTCATCGTCGTCATCATCGTCGTCCTTGTCATCGTCGTCGTCGTCATTGTCATCGTCATCGTAATCATCATCATCGTCGTCATCATCATCATCATCATCCTCATCATCATCATCATCATCATCATCATCATCATCATCATCACCATCATCATCACCACCACCACCACCATCATCTTCTTCTTCATCATCTTCATCTTCAGAATCTTCTTCTTCCATCACATTATACTTTACCAACCTTCCTCTTGGATCATGTCTAACAACAAATGACCAATCTAGTTTATGTGGAACCTCTAAGTAAAACACTTGCTCACATTGGCTTGGAAGAACATAGGGATCATCTCCAACTGGCTCAAACAACCTTGTATTAATCATTGTAAATCCATTATCATGTTGAATAACAGTTCTATCAGGATCATTTTGATTTAGTCATAACCTGTACCATTTGAAGAAAAATAGAACTAATTTGAAGGAGTCAAAGTCGCACTCAAGTATATAATCCAAGAAGCCATAGTATCGATTTTAAGATTTTTGAGGATGTATGTCATTTCTAGATGAAATATTAGAGACCTCGAAGACTGCAGTTATCCTAGAATCACAAGTTTTCTTCGTGTCATCCAACTTTTTTATGCAAAATTTGTGTCCATGATAATACATAGCTCTGTGGTGCTTGACCTGCAATTTTTCAAGCATGTGAAAATTATTTACATCATGAGTTGATATGAAACATATGGGTCATGATCATTAATAAATTAAAGCAACACATTGAGTTGATATGAAACATATGGGTCATTACCAAATGCTAGATCAATTACCATTGTCATAACATTGGAATCTCCATTACGATGAGCTTCTCTAACCAATGAAGCAACACCTTCCCATGTTAATGAGCAACCATTTTGATGACATCGTTCAATCCATACCGTCATCCAATCAAGATTGTTCGCAATATACAAATATATTTTATCCCACTCTCGACCAACTGTATAAAAAAATATACCAATTACAAATAACTTTATTGAAGATTTATAAGAATTAATTAACTACAATAAAATCTTATAATTACCTCTCACTTTTGTCAATCTACCTTTCCCCATCAAGTACTCCCCTTCAAATTTGTTAATGGAGTTGGGATCCCAAATACGATCTACATGGATCGTTGTTGTTGTATAGTCAAAAAATGGAAGCACTTTCATTATAGACTAGTTTAGCCTTCCAAGTAAGTGGTTTTGGGGTCATGTCAAGTTCCTTGAATGGGTTCCTGATTTAGACTTGGCTTTCCCCTTGTTTTGCCCTAATTCTCCACCTCTCTAGCCAATTTCTGGCATTTTGGACTGCAAATCTAAGATCTTTGACCTCGGGGTCAGGGTCAAACTTTTGGATCTATTTTGACCTCAGGGTTAGGGTCTAACTTTTGGGTCTATGTCAACCTCGACCCTGACCTAGGTTAAGGTCGATCTCACCCCTAACCTAGGTCAAGGTCGACCTCGACCTTGACCCAAGGTCCAGATTTTAGGGTCCCACAATTTCCGGATGTCGATCTTTGAAAAGGTTAATTCCCACTTCTGGGTCAGCTATTTTGGGTTCCAAAGTGATGATTCCTAAATTATATTTAACATAGGTCCTCTCCTAGGGGTAAAGGCTTTAATGGGAATTTAATTCTCCTATGTCGGCCTCCTTAGAAGATTGTACCCTAATTTCATATAAAAGGAAGTCTTTCTCTCTCATTTTCTCTAAGCATGATCAACTATCAACTAGGTGATACTAGGCATCCTTGAGAAATTGAGAAGAATTATCAAGTGAATTTAAATAAAGATTTGAAGCAAGGATTCATCCATCATCAAGCATTCAAGCATCCATTCATCAAAGAGATCCATGGGAGGCCATTGAAGGATTCATGCCACAGTGCCCTTTTTTGTGATCTCTCCATCCATCTTCTTCCAAGCCTCTTCATACTCATGAACCCATTCAAGATTTGGTGTTAGAGATCTACAAGCAATTGATTGAAGACATCATAAATTCTAAATTCTAGATCCATTGGTGCATACATACTTGTGGATTTAAGGATTCGAATCCTCCACAAGGACTCTTATAAGAAAGGTGAATTGATGTATTTACTTTGTTTACTTCTGCAATTTCAATTATATATTTGAGGTTAATTCCAAAAATGGGGTTTGACCAAGGAAAACCCCTCCCCCCAACAAACAAATCTCTTTTTATTGCAGGTATAGGTTCAGGATTGAAGATTTGAACTCAGATCTGGATACCCTTTTCAGCGAACTATCAGGATCCGCAAATAGATTTTCTATCAGACCTATGCAGGGCAGGGTTGAGATTATTGGGTCAGGGGTGAGATTATTGGGTCAAGGTCAACCTTTTTCATACGACGGTGTCAGATCAAAAAAATATTTCTAGGTTTTGTTCATCTCTGCATTCCGGTTCCGGATCATACTTTAGATTTTCCAGAAATAGAGTACAGACCTCAGAAAACAACATTCTTTGATCTGCAATTCTTTAAGGTTAGTACTTCCTCTCATCCTTTTCAATTACTATCATAGATCATATCTACTTAATAATAAAACAGAATTTAAGATCTTCTTCCTTTCTCTCATTTCCAAAATGATTGATTCATTTGTGCATTGATCCTTCTTTTGAGTTAATCAACTTGGATCTTTCATTTGTGTATTTGGGGATAAAAGAGGAACATCTTATCTTCCTCCCCCCTATATTCTTAATCACATACATAAATTACAAATTAAATTTAAAGGTTAAGGAAATACAACACCTAATAACACAATCAATTTTCTTCCTTTACATTTTGGTGAACCCGCGATAGACAACTCTTTCTTTTTGGTGTTAGATTTACATGTTTATGCTAGATATTGCATGTTCTTTCAATTACATTTAAAATTAATAAATCAAAATCTTGTGTTAGTTCATTTTTCATTGCATTGGTGTATGAGATTTACCACTTCTAGTCCTACATATAGTATCCTAGTTAGAAGAAGCCGTAGACTTATGGTTTCCTTTGATCCCGAGTCTTCCTCTCCTTTCCTTAGGATCCCGAATGATAATTTGATAACTCATGATTCCAATCCTTCTATGGAGCATAACTCTTCTCACTCATCTCATGACAACGATGATGCCTTAAGATTTCCACCTGAACAAGTGCAAAAAATCTCAACCAAACTTGATAAAATGGTAAATTGGCTCATCCAAGAAAACCATAATCAAGATTATATCCAAGCTATAGAGGCTATTAAGAAAGCCCTCCATGATAATGATCAAGGTGTTAACTTCTTGTGTGGTCTTACTCATATTGTGCATTCAAATGTTAAACCTTTAGCTAAAGAGGCTCAAGAGTTAGGATATACACCTCCTATCACTAGTGAGGGACCTTCTTTTGTTCCTTTACCTAGCATTCCTACTGATACTCCTCCTTTGATGACTACATCTATCCCAATAGCATCTATTCCTGTGAGTGCTCCTTTAGTATCTCTACCTACCTCACAACCTTCATATCATAATGTACCTTTTACTTATTCTAATCAATTTCCAACTGTGGTTCCTAATGTTTCACCAGTTGTGTCTTCTATTCCTACTGATTCCTACACTTTTCCTAGTGTTCCTAACATTTCTATGCCACCTGTTTCCTCTAATGATTCCACAATTATTAGTTTGGCTAAAACTATTTCATCTTTACAACAACAACTTTCATCCTTAACCCAATCCAAGTTTAGCATTCCTACATGTGACATGGGTAGTCCTTTATCCTTAGACATCATTCGTGCTACTGTCCCTCAACAAGCCAATATGCCTCATCTTGAGAATTACAATGGTAAAGGTGATCCTGTCACTAATGTTAAAACATTTCAAATCCTTTGTAGTGATTATGATCATGACCATACAATTTTAGCTAAATTTTTTGCTAGAACTTTTCATGATAAGGCTTTGCAATGGTATTGTTCTTTACCTCCTTATTCAATTGATTCTTTCCCTAAAATTTCTAATACCTTTATCCAACAATTTAAAAATAACATTGGTCCACAAGTTTCCTTAACTGATTTAATGCATTGTAAACAAAACATTAAGGAAAAGTTGACTGATTTCATTGGTATATTTAAGCATTTGTATGCTCAGATTTCTTATCTTGTTCCTGATATTGATATTCAACACACGTTTATTTAAAATTTACAAAAGGATATTAGAGATAAGATTCTTCTTACTGAATTTACCTCTTTTCAACAACTTTGTGCAACACTTCACCATTATCAGTTACAAGTGAGTCAATTTGAGAGAAACACTCCAATGGATCCTGTTCCCATTGATAAGAGTGACAATGCTCCTAATCCTAATAAGTTTTAGAAACCTAACAACTATGTCAATATTAATAAACAGATGAATACAGTTGCTGATCAAGTTGCTGTTACATCTAATAATGCCACTTCTACATCCACTGCTTTCCGTATGAATCGTACGTTTACTCCTCTCTCTAAAACTCTGCATTCTATAATGAGTAGGTTTTTAAGTGATAATATTATTACCTTGCCTCCTATTCGACCTCTTCTCCCTACCATGATAGCATCTAAATCCTTCTATTCTAAAGCTTTTTCTCAATACCATCGCCAGAATGATCATGATACTGAAAAATGTTATTCTCTAAAGCCTAAAATTCATGATTTAATTGATTCTAAAGCTTTGTCTATTGATAATTTTGATGGTAGTGGAAATAAATATGTTTCTCCTCTTAATCAAAACATTCAAATTTATATGAATCCTTTACCTACACATGATACTAATACCATAGCTCAACCATCTTCTGTGGATATTGTTTATGATTCAAAGATGGATGATCTTAATCACATTGTTAATCATTTGGAGTGTGTTGTTTTGTCTCAACCTACTGTTCAAGATCCTTCACCTCTACTTCAACTTCCAATTCCACCTAAACCTCAAAAACAAACTAAGGAAAAGTGACCCAGGGAACTTTTAATCACCTTTGATGATTCTGAAATGATTAAAGCTCCTAATGGTCCCCTTTATTTTTTGTATGACTTATTTTATAGCATTGCTCTGCTGCTCTGACAATAACCAAGTAAGGGCACTTATATCAATCTGGTCTCCATTGTTATTTGATCGAATGACATTTTTCATTGCATGGTTGGATTCCTCAATGTCACTACAAATTTTGACAATTTTTTCTTTGTCGCGCCTTCCATCCAATGATTTTTATAATGTCTCTGTTACATTCTTTCTAATATGCATAACATCACACAAATGCACGATTAGAGTTTCTCGTAGTATGGAAACCTACTAAATTGTGTATGATAACTTTTTAGTCATTTTGGAAGTTGGTCAATGATGCATTGACGACCTTCATGAGCATCAATTACATCATCAATAAACAAAATAGAATATCAAAATATAAATTTCAAACAAGAACCATAAGATGGAATGACATTACCTCGATGATTTATTCTATTGTATTCCAGCTTCCATAGGTGAGGTGTCATTCTTTGTGGCTTTGATGTAGTCTCTTCTTTCCCATTGAAAAGATGTTTTTTGGTAATTCAGTACTTATGATTTCTGTGGAGAAAGTGTCTATACTCATCAAACACCTGCTTTCCTAAAAAAATTTAATGATGAGATTTCATCTTTGGACCACAAACTAGACATGCAAATTTTCCCTTTGTCTGAAGACCTACAAGATCATGTATAATTGGATTAAATATGTTAATTTTGTGTTAGCACTATAACATATCAAAAAAGAGGTGTTCACAAGAGAAGATACCACAAAAATATGTTATCCCAGGGGCATCATGTATTGTCCATACAAGCATTGCATGGAATTGAAATTGTCTTTAACCTATTGGTCTAGAGATTTCATATATAGTGACCTCATTCCATAACACCATCAAATCATCGATAAGGGGCTCTATATATACATTCATATCTTTAACTTGGTACTTATCTAGTTGAATGAACAAAAATATTACATAATTATTAGGACCATTTTGATGGATTATTTATAATAAATTAATTTAGATGACTATTAAATGAAAAAATACCTGGAACAATCATTGCCAACATTATGTGCTCCCTCTTTATGGACATCCAAGGAGCAATGTTATTTTTGATAACAAAAACGGGCCACACCAAGTAAACAGATCTCATCTCTTCAAATGGATTAACACCATTCGCTGCCAATGAAAGCCTGAGATCATGAGGTTCTTCTTTAAAGTGTGGCTGGGTTTCCTCTATTTCCTTGAATTCCAAACCATCCATAGGAATTCGCATAATGTCATCTTGACTTATTTTTATGCATGGTAATCCATAAATTGTGCCAAGCTAGTGCACCTGAATAATCATTGCAGACGTGGAATAATGGGAATATACCAAAGAACCTTGCGACACACCTTTTTTGTTATTTGATCTGATCGATATCTACTAATATGATATTCAAGGCATTCTGTTGCAAATTCATGTTATTTATGATATATAATATGATTATTTGGACATGCATGTATTGTTTGATACTCCATTCCAATATCTTTCATAATGGCAGATAATTCTCAGTACGAGTGAGGTAGAATGTTTGATGGTGGTAAGAAACACTCACCTATCAACCTATGAACAAATTAAATATAATTGGTTAATATAAAGAATATTAATTGGTACATGATTCACCCTTTGTTAACTATAAGGAAATTATGACTAAAAAATGAAAAAAACATGACATATATGACATACCTTAACATACGTGTGATTTCTATGTTGGATAAACCATTCATAACCTTAAAGTTCACCAACAACAATACAAAGGCAAGAAGAGTTGTTTGGGAGCCTTCGTATAGGGGCTTGTATACCTTCTCAAGTATAGGTACATAAAGGTCATCTTCATCATCATCATCAGTTGCGCCAGTGCCCTCATCTTGACCATCGTGATCTTCTTCCATGGGATCATTACCTTCTAATTCGATATTCACACCTCCATGTTCCCTCATTTGGAAATCCATATTCTCTAGATTGTCATGGTCCATAACATGAAACCCAGGGTGGTTGACCTATATCAAAATGATGACCTTAAATTAACCATGAACATGATTTCATCATCAACTCATTTCTTATCTATATAAATTATTCAAATAATATATTAAAAAGCATACCAATGGACAAAATTTGTTTCCCCCTTCAATTTCATCATGTTGCCTACAATGTTCCTCAGCTGTTTTGATTAGATATCTTCAAGTATTTAAGCCCTTGCAAATATTGTAGGGACAATAACATTTTCCATCACCTTTTCTTTTAAAGTTAGACCATAATCTAGCAATTGTCTCCTTATTTTGTTCTGGTTTGATATTGTCAGACATGGTCTTTCTTGAATGGAATGACTCGTTACTTGTATATTGACTAGAATGTTGGTGGAAGAAGGATGATTTGTTTGCAACCTTCAGATACAGACACTGAACAACCATTTTCTCAACACAAAGGGACATTTATAATAGCCCTAGAAACCTAATTATTTTAAAATGGAATACACCAAGGAGTACCATCAGAAATATTGACCATTTACAATCATGAAAATTAAACCTAAATCAGATAGCTCATTTTTTTTATTAGCGTGTGTAGTCTCTATTTATATGAGAAATGAATGAAATTCAAGGCCTAATTTATCAAGAGCAAAAAATGAGGCAAAACCCCACAATCAAAAACATGAAACCTAATAAAAAACACTGCAAAAATTGATTGGGACAATGGAATTTAAAAAGTAAGGAAATGTGAGAGGATCAATCAAATAATCAAATAAATAAACACGCTTTGTCAACAATGTTCAAAATCCTGTCACCAAGCATAGACATAGGAAATAAAAAATGGACAAAAGACAAGAAATAAGAAATTTTTTTATGAGAAGAGGTCAAAATAATATTCAAAGTATTATTATGAAATTTGCATGTTCATCACTTGTGCATATACCTTCTCTAGTCAAATTCAAGGCCTAATTTATCAAGAAAACAAACAATGCGGAACCCCAATATCGAAAGCATGAAACCTAATAAAGAACACTACAAAACTTGATTGGGACAATGAAATTTAAAAAGTAAGGAAAGGTGAGAGCATCAATCAAATAATCAAAAAAAGAAACACACTTTGTCAACAATGTTCAAAATCATGTCACCAAGCACAGACATAGGAAATCAAAAAGGGACAAAAGACAAGAAATAAGAAAAATCATTAGGACTATAGAAAAATCATTAAGACTATAGAAAATCAAGTTCTAGAAATGGATGGTTCCGATGCTTTGCCATTACAAAAATTGAGCATTCATTATTTGGTACTTCTAGGTGTATTCCATTTAGATATGTTCAAAATTTTGCCAGTAATGATTTGGGGAATGCAATCATGTAAAACACAAACTATTATTATTTTTATGAGAAGAGGTCAAAAGTAAATTCAACTAGTTTATGCATAAAAGGACATATGTTTAATATAATTGAACTAAATTATGTTAACTTAATTCATGACATAATAAAAACCACTCACTCTACACCTTTGAAAACATCTTCAATGTCCCTCAATAAGTCACTGGAATAATCCAAGCAAGTTAAACAACTCAATAACCAGTCAGAAAGACCCTACTAGGGTTAGTAGGTGAATTAGTGTTTGGAGTATTGTGAGTGTTTGGGGATCAAAGTGATTGTTGATTCCTCACCTAGAAAGATCAAATAGTGTGTTCAAATCCATAGATTGGATCAAGAACCTCACTGGTAAAGGGTTTCACAACTTACCAAGAATCAGAGAAGTGGTCCTAGCCCTTAAGCCCGAGAGGGTGTTTGAAGACTTAGCATGGGTGAGACCAAGTTGAAGAAGTGTCTTAACATCTTTCTATTTTGACATTTTCTTGTTGAGAGATTAGTGTAATGTCCCTTGCTAGGTTGGACATAATTATCACATATATAATTCGATCTTACACTGTATGTCCCAAGAACACAATAATTCAATTTAAAATATTCATAAATAGGAAGTAACATTAGTTCCTGTATACCCAATCATATTACTATTTGGCTTAATGAATGGAAGGTGTAGGTCTTATCCAAGTTTCCTAGAGACCAGCGAATGGACTCCCTCAAAGTTTATAGGTCCAAGTCTGTATCATGAAGGCTTACAAAACGTTGACCACTACCCTCTATTGGAATAAGATCCATTGCTTGGATTTATACAAGCCCCTCATTGGTAACACTTTATTCCCTTCCTCTTCGGGTACTAAATAGTAACAAATCTGAACATGGACAAATATTATTATGACTCCATTATTATTAATGAATATATATATTACAGATGTAAATATTAGATCATTCAGAGATATGTTAAAGAAAAATTAGATATATATATTATATATAGATGATTCTGATTTCATCCTTATTAACATATAATATATATGATAGACTATATAAGGTTTTTTATCCTTTATTAAATATATATTGTTAACATGCTTTCAACACCCAAATTCTAAACTTTTAAGTTTGAGCCCTACAAATAAATTACTCCAAATTTTCTTATCCTTTATGATCATTCGTGCACTATGCATTGTCAAATCTTGAACCTTGAGCCGCAAGTTCAAAGTTCAAGATTCAATATTTCAAGAGGCATCGTGCAGGTTCAAAGTTCAAAATTGAGCTTGCAAATTTAAAAAGTTCAAGTTCAGTTCAAAGCCAGGTTCAAAATCAGATTTTGATATGTAGATTTAAGCACCATAGTTTGGAGGTTTAGATTCTATGTTTGTTTCAACATAGTTCTATGGTTCGGATTCTAGATTCAAGATCAGTAATTCAGTTCCAAGATCCAGGTTTGCAGACTTCATCCACTCTCTTGAAAGGTATGATTGTGCTTGCATTACAATGTAAGTTCTTTCTTTGAGGGGTTCGTTTATTGTCAGACTATAACAAGGAGATTGAATATATAAAGTATAACACAATAGAAGTCAAGGCCTCTGTAATGAATACAGTAATGGAACAGAGCTTTCACTATCCATGTTAGAAGATAATCACCAACTACTATTGAAATGTCCATGAATTGTGTTGATTACAATTTTATGATATTGTAACAAAAGCCCAAATTTCTATTTAAAAATGGATGGCTCGATTACATGGGTTTGAAAGAACCCGAGTGTGTAGTCATCTAATGTGGTCTTCATTCCCAAATGGCACTGTCAAGATACTGCCAGCAGAAGCAATAGTGTTTGGTCATTGATTTAAAATAGAAAGCCTGATGCTCAACCCATTGTTATAGAATGGTCCCGATATAATGAAGAGTTTGCTTTGATAGGATATCACATTCAATGTAGAGGATCTGTGCATACTATGGTCATAGTGCCAGTGGCCCAAACATACACCTCAGGCATGAAGCTTAGGTTGAGATAAGGTTAAGAGACATCAAGACCAAGAAAAATGATCTGTTTGAAAGAGCCCATTAGTCAAGACAAATCTACACGCAGAGCATGGATATGCAAACCATTTTTTTTTTAAAATGCTAGTCGAGGGAAAACATAGCATATCAAGTGATACTGATCGGTGAGAATCTGAGGATAAGGTATGAATTAGTTGAAAGGATTGAATTTATGAATGGAACTCATACACACCTAAGCCACTGGTGAAGCTGTGTATACCAGTTATTCCAGTGCATCTTCCAAAACAATGTTAGACTCCCATGTTCGATAATCTCGATCTCCAATAAAATAGATAAGTGTGAAAGTCTAGAGCATCACCTAAGTCATTTTTGGTTGGGGAAGTTGATCTCTTTATCATCGAAGCATGGTGAGAACACCCTGTGCTTATGGAAAAAGGCCGAGTTCCATGTGTGTGATAGAAGACTCATTTTATTGCATTCCAGATTATCGTTGGTGGGAATTAAAGATTGTTAACAAAGAGAGAGGAGTCTCGGTGTTTTGGTTCGCCATGTCCTTGCAAAACTGATGCACAAAGTGAATATAATTGAGAATATTATGAAAGGCCGAGATAGTGTCCTGAATTGATCCAGTTAAATAATACCATCAAAAACCAGGATGAGTACGATAATGGAAGACTTTAGATATCATTCATTTGGCCAAAGTGAGTCACATGATTATGGCAGAAATATCATCCAACTCCACCAAAATTTGATTCCACTATGAGGGTCAGTTCGCCAAGGTAAATGTTGCATAAGCCTCCAAATTAGAATTATGAAGCCCATTACATCTTAAGTACCATCTCCTATTCTGCAAGAGTAATATGGAGAAGTGCGGGAACTGTTGGACAAAATGCCATCGCAGTCACAATATATGTTGATATGTCAATACATCCCATACACAGGGTCATGGATACATGGAGGATATTCACAAACTGTTTGACAAATTGTCAATCAATCAAAGATGACCAAATAGTGTCAGGTGTTGAAGAAGCACCAAATGCACTATTGTAGAGACCATATATTTCAATCAATTCTCATAACATACCGCCCCCTAAGCTTCTATTCTCCAGCTTATTAAATGATGGTAAAATTTTGTTCAACAAGTCCAGATTAGAGCCGTATATTTCTTGGAGACCTTTGAATGAAGGAAAGGAATTGATCAATTCAGTGCGGAGCACCCCATATCATGGATCCCAAGCCACCACCAAAACCAAATGTCAAGGTTTTGCTTGTCAGTTTGAAGAATCAGGTGGAGACATTGAAGATAGAGGCTCAACATTAGTAGTAATAAGAGATGAAAACATAAGACTCATGTTGAACTCAAAGTGGATGCCTCGCGATACTCAGAGTTTGTACTTGTAATAATCAAGCACCAAAGAAATTGATGCAGTGTATTCTTTTACCACAGTAGTGATAAATTCAGGAGCCTATGCCATCTATTTGACATAATGTCGGCGTGTGAAGAGATGAGTTTTTGGCGGAGTTCAATCATCATGAGGAAATGATACAGTGTTGATTGGATCTAATATATGTAAGTATGGATATTTTTTGGATGGGATTTGATGGTGAAGGGAAAATGAAAGCGGCTAGATGTGGATAAAAAAATAAGACATGTGTCAATTGGCCTGCACTACATAATTTAGGGATAAGAGCGAGACAAGGCACATGTAACACAATTATAACCAACTATGACTGGTGCTGTCAACATGAGGCATTTTTATGTGCCAAACACCTATTGGTGCTTTCTATTAAAAGGTCATATGATAAGGCCCATAAAAAAATGATTATGAAGTTATTCTATAAGACTTCGTAAGGTATTAAGAATCAGTTATTATAACTAAAAATGATCATTGAGGATTGGGAGAGTTTAAAATATGCAAACAAACATCCGTTTAAGGGGGGTTCTTCTTTTCTTAGATTCAGTCGGATAGAGGGAGGGGAGAAGAATATATTTTATGGTGCGGATTGTAACAGGGGAAAGGGGAAATAATTTATTTTGTTTTATTTTCTGCATGTTGATTGTAAGAACAGAGATAAAATGATCCTGAGGTTATTTTGTTATGTGTTTGAAATATAGAGGAATCAATATATATCAGATCCTAAGGTTTGAATATTTATTTCTTGGGTTGAAATTGGACATGTAGCCACTTCTTCCTATTTTAAATGTAGTTTTGTATTATCGTGTCAATACGTATACTCTATAAATCAGTCAGTTCACATACTCATACTTTGCATAATAAGATATTTAATTCTTTTAATTTTCTCTATTATGTGAAAGGTTTAATAAATGGTCTTGTGGCTATTTGTTGGTCTTTCTCTCCTTATTCAGTTTGTAAATCTCATAATTGCATTTATCCTATAGTGATGGGTGAGTGTTAGCATAGCCTTCATGTCTTCTAGTCAAAGACATAATCTATTATTTAATTCACTGTAAATCTTTCTAGGAGGGAGTTGTACCTCGCAATTCAAAGGAGGGTTATCAATCTAATGATAACTCATCCAACTGTTAGTTTAGTTTGTCTTCTTATTTTGGGCGTTTGAGGGTCATTTGTAAGTTTTTTTTGAGAAGACAAATTTTTTCACTAATAGATTTTTGGCGACTCTGTTGGGGAAACCGGAAACGAAGACCAGTATTGGATAATTGTTTCCTCAGTTTTATATTTATATCTCCATGTGCAGGAGATTGGTGAATCTGCTAAAGTGGTGACTCTACTGATTCTTGATGCAAATCCAAAGGAGTTGTAAGAATGGGAAAAATACCAGGCCCCACTATCACAAAGATTCTTCAAATGAATGATAAGGTTCTACAAGATTTCTGGGAACATTATAAACAAAGTATCTCAAAGGATGTGAAGTTGAAGATAAGCCTTGAAGATGACCACACCTCTACCTTATTGTGGATAATTTTGTGTCACATAATTCACAAGCTCAAATATTTGGAGGCATGCAAGAGAAAAGTGCAGCACCTCAAAAAAGAACTGGAGGTTGTGGAGGAAGAAGCTCCAGTAATTTCATCGAGTTATATCTCTTGCAACTACTCAGTTGTGAGTGAACAAGAAATCAACTTTAGGGAATAGCCTGAAAAGAATCCTACTACTAATGAAATTAATTCGGAGAGAGATGAGATGCTCCAGTATCTTTGGAATGCCTTCAAAGGGAGCATTTGTGAAGCTAAAAGGGATAAGTTAAATCCCACTGAAGATCGACGATCTGCCATACTACTGGTATGTGTGCATAAAAGATATAATAATCTCAAGAATTCTAATCAAGGAGTTCCTGCTGCTATAAAGATATCTAAAGAAAAATCTGAGATTAAAGAACCCTTGCTCTCCAATATTTTGGTCTCTAAAGATCAATATTTTTCATCACCAATGGAAAAATCATCAGTGCCTTGGATTTCTAATCAGTTGCAAAAGGAAAGTCAGGAACAAAGTCAACAAGAGGAGCTGCATTTTCAAGAAAATCCTGATGCCATAGAAGGGTTTTTGGTAAGTAACAGTAAAGAGATAAAGACTTATGATTTCCAACATTTATTTTCATTTGATAAACATTTTAATCACATTCAGCAAGAAGAGGCTTTTGCTGTTAAGTTTGATCCTATGGTTGTTGAAAGTAGTCTTCAAAAATTATTGCCTTTAACTATATACCATAAGGATAGTTCAGCTTGTAACACACAAGAAGAAATTTTGAATTCTGATTTTCCTTCCGAATGCCAAGGAAATAATATAGTTGAAATTACAGCAATAGCGAATCAATTGGGAAATAATGATGGTGAGATTGTTTGGGGAAGCATGAATGCATTATACTCATCTGCTGAATTTATCAAAGATTTTGTAGTTCATGATAATCCCCTCTTCATCCCTTATGATCTATGTGATGGGGATGATGAAAAGGAGGGTCATCTTGAGAACCATGGTGGCATAACCATGCTAAAGCCAAGAAAGAAGGTGGAAGTGCATCCAAAGCACAACAACCAGTTATAAGCCTCCTCATCAAACCATCCTTGGCTATTAGAGGCAACTAAAGAAGACTTGATATATGATTTCCAAATGATCACCGAGGTTCATGATGAAAACCATAAGAGTTTATTTGAGGTGAAGAACAGTTTATCTTTGATGCCTTTGATTTCTGAAATTAAAGATCCAAATGCTTCCTATGTTTGGCCTAGTGTTGATCAGAATGTATTAAGTGATGATCTAGAGCCTAATGTTTTTGAGCTTGAGGAAGAGGTAGAATATGAGGCCTTCTTATTTGATTTCACACCAACAAAAAAAGAATGGTCTCAGCCTCAAATATTGGAGGCATTTTGTTTTAAACATGAAATTGCTGATAGACTTACAAGAGACAGATTTTCAGCGAGCCTAGTCCCAGGTATTGATTTGAAGGTTCCTACAAGACACTTCCCTAATATTTCCTTTATTAATGGTTTGTTCCACTCTTCCAAAGAGAAGGATAAGGATATTTTTGATTTGAATCTCCTCACTTGAGATGGTGCTAAAACACGGTGGCCTAAAATTTATGATGTGAATTGGCTTTTTGGATCTGACATGATTTCTAAGTTTGTGCAGCATATTGTGGTCAGATATCTTCTTGCAACAACCATTAAATGTTTGTTTAGAATGGTACATCTCATGCATCAACCTCTCTTTCACACTGGCAGATACTTCTCACAGCCGGTTAATGGCTTCACATGAGCAGTGAGACGTATCTTTGGAGGTATGGGCTGCTAGCCCTATCTTTTGTAAATAATTTTTTGGTTGTGTTGGTTAGTTTAGGTGTTTTGGCTTGTTTCTGGTTTCTTAGTTTAGGGGTTTTGTTTTGGTAGTTGTCCCATTTCCTCTCTGCCCTATCCGTAAGAAGTCTCCTTGTTCTCCATTTTTGCCTTGACTTTATTTCCCAATGGCTTAAGCACTGGTCTCCTACCAGAGATTGTTGGATTCTTCATGTCCCTAACAACCCATATCCCCAGTCAGAGCCAATTTTTAACATGCTTTCAACACCCAAATTCTAAACTTTTTAGTTTGAGCCCTATAGATAAATTCCTCTAAATTTTCTTATCCTTTATGATCATTCATGCACTATGCATTGTCAAATCTTGAACCTTGAGCCGCGAGTTCAAAGTTCAAGATTCAATATTTCAAGAGGCATCGTGCAGGTTCAGAGTTCAAAATCAAGCTTGCAAATTTAAAAAGTTCAAGTTCAGTTCAAAGCCAGGTTCAAAATCAGATTTTGATATGCAGATTTAAGCACCACAGTTTGGAGGTTCAGATTCTATGTTTGTTTCAACACAGTTCTATGGTTCGGATTCTAGATTCATGATCAGTAATTCAGTTCCAAGATCCAGGTTTGTAGACTTCATCCACTCTCCCGGAAGGTATGCCCATGCTTGCATTACAATGTAAGTGCTTTCTTTGAGAGGTTCATTTATTGTGAGACTATAACAAGGAGATCGAATATATAAAGTATAACACAATAGAAGTCAAGGCCTCTATAATGAATACAGTAATGGAGTAGAGCTTTCACTATCCATGTTAGAAGATAATCACCAAATACTATTCAAATATCCATGCAATGTGTTGATTACAATTTTATGATATTGTAACAAAAGCCCAAATTTCTATTTAAAAATGGATGGCCCGATTACATGGGTTTGAAAGAACCTGAGTGTGTAGTCATCTAATGTGGTCTTCATTCCCAAATGGCACTGTCAAGCTACCGCCAATAAAATCAATAGTGTTTGGTCATTGATTTAAAATAGAAATCCTGATGATCATCCCATTGTTATAGAATGGTCCCGATATAATGAAGATTTTGCTTTGATAGGATATCACATTCAATGTGGAGGATCTGCACATACTATGGTCATAGTGCCAGTGGCCCAAAAATACACCTCGGGCATGATGTTTAGGTTGAGATAAGGTTAAGAGACATCAAGACCAAGAAAAATGATTTGTTTGAAAGAGCCCATCGGTCAAGGCAAGTCTACATGCAGAGCATGGATATGAAAACAAGATTTTTTTTAAAATGCTTGTCAGTCAAGGGAAAATAGAGCATATCAAGTGATACTGATCGGTGAGAATCTGTGGATAACGTATGAATTAGTTGAAAGGATTGAATTTATGAATGGAACTTATACATACCTAAGCCACTGGTGAAGCTATGTATACCATCCATTCCATCACATCTTCCAAAATAATGTTAGACTCCCCTGTTCAATAATCTTGATCTCCAATAAAATAGATAAGTGTGAAAGTCTAGAGCATCGCCTAAGTCATTTTTGGTTGGGGAAGTTGATCTCTTTATCATCAAAGCATGATGAGAACAACCTGTTCTTATGGAAAAGGGTCGAGTTCCATGTGTGTGATGGAAGAGTCATTTTATTGCATTCCAGATGATCGTTGGTGGGAATCAAAGATTGTTAACAAAGAGAGAGAAGTCTCGGTGTTTTGGTTTGCCATGTCCTTGTAAAATAGATGCATGAATTGAAGATAATTGAGAATATTATGAAAGGCTGAGATAGTCTCCCAAAGTGATCTAGTCAAATAATACCATCAAAGACCAGGATGAGTATGATAATGGAAGACTTTAGATATCATTCATTTGGCCAAAGTGAGTCGAATGATTGTGGCAGAAATATCATCCAACTCCACCAAAATCTAATTCCATTATGAAGGTTGTGAAAATTCCTATTGCAACCACTGATTATTAATCTCCTATCTCATAAAGATTATTTAACTGCTGAAAATAAATTTACAGCTGAATATCAAAAAATAACACAACTGCAACTTCACCAATAAAAATACAGAAAGAAATATGCAACACAAAGAACACAATATTTTTGGACAAATCATCCCTGGAAAAACACCAAAGGGAAAACCAGTACTGCAGATGAGAAATATATATTAATCTTCAGCAAATTAAGAGATACTAAATTCCTTGCCTCTCACTGGCAGAATTTAGACAATCTCCTAACTCCTCCTTCTGATATTCCTCCACTGCTATCCTCAACGCTATCACTACACCCTTTCTAACACTGCAAGACTGTTTTCTATCACTGCAAACTCATTTACTAACACTCCAAATGCTCTTCAACTTCTGTTGGTGTGATGTGATTGATGTCTCTCCAAATGCCCCTAGACCCCCTTTTATACTACCCTCGTTGGTAAACCAATGGCTGAGATCAATTCTCAATCAATGACTGAGATAAATTACAACCCAACAACCAAACAAAAAATTAATTGCAAGTTGTCACCTATGGGAATCAAACAAAAAAATAATTAATAATTAATTAATTATTGTTAGCAAGTGGTGGGACAGCTGTCCAACCTAACAAACTAACACTCCCTCTTAGCGAGGAAGCTGTTCTGCAGGACACCCAACTTATCTCTGAAGAAGATGAATTTTGCCTTCCCCAATGCCTTTGTTAGAATGTCTGCTACCTGCTCCTCTGTAGGTATGTACTATAGCTGAACAATCCCCCATTGTACACAATCTCTGATGAAGTGATACCTGATGTCTATATGTTTAGACCTATCATGAAACACTGGATTCTCAGACAACTTAATGCAACTCTGATTGTCACAATGTATCACAGTAGTCTCAACTCTCTGACCAAACAAGGCCACTAGCAACTTTTAAAGCCAAATAGCTTCACACATCACCATGTTAACTGTTATGTATTTTGCTTTTACAAAACTCAAAGCCACAGACTTCTGAATCCTACTGAACCAAGAGACAATTCCCGACCCCAAACTGAAACAACACCCTAAAGTGCTTCTCTTGTCTGTTGTACAGTCTGCCCAATCTGCATCAATATAGCCTATCAACTGGATACCTTCACCTTGAACATATCTAATCCTGTACAAATATTCCTTCAATCTACACACATGGGTCTCTTTACTGTGTGCTACAAAGCCTTCTGGTTGCTCTATGTATACCTCCTCTCTCAACTCACCATTAAGAAATGATGTCTTAACATCCATTTGATGGATCTGCCATCTCATCTGTGCTGCAACTAAGATCACACCTTGTATAGAAGTATACCTGGCCACAGGAGCAAATGTCTCCTCATAGTCTATTCCCTCTTTCTGAGAGAACACTTTTTCTATGAACCTTGCCTTGTATTTCTTGATGCTACCATCTGCACCGTGCTTGATCTTGTAGATCTAGCGTGTTCCAACCAATACCCTATCTATTGGTCTAGGCAGTACCTCCCACACATCATTCTACATTATTGAGGTATATTCCTCAACCATCACATCTCGCCAAACCTGATGTTGTGCAGCTTCCTAATAACTAGAAGGCTCACTATCTACCAACTGACTAACTAAAGCCACATAGTAATTAAACTTGGCTGGTTGTTTCCTTGATCTTGTACTCCTCCTAGGAGTTCCCATAAACTCCTGAGTATCCCTCTGTTGAACCTCACGGTTCCAGCTGCCAACTGTAGAGGATGAAATATCAACCTCCATATCTTCTTGATGCAATTCCTATTGCACCAGTTGCTCCATACTCTGCGAACTCTCACCACCTGAGTCTACATTTGTACTAGTAATTGTACCTGAGCTTTGTTGCCCTTGACTCGATTGAGCTACCCTTGGAGCTTCTGTTGACTGCTTACTCTAATCTTCTACTGGCAAATCTTTGGACCTTCTAAATGCCTTGTCCTCCATGAACTTGACATCATGCCAAACAATGATCCGTCTGGTCCCTAGAATGAATATCTAATATGCCTTTGAGGTTTCACTGTACCCAACAAAGTACCCCCTCTCTACAGTCTAATCTAACTTGGTACGGGTGTCACCTGGAATATGACAATATGCCAAACTTCCAAATATCCTGAAGTGACCAACATCTGGCTTCTTTCCTGTGAAAGCTTCCTCTAGTGTCATCTTTCCTAGTACTTTATGTGGAACCCTATTCTGTATATACACTACTGTACTACACACCTCTACCCATAAGTAGCAGGGCATATCTTGGTCATGTAGCATAGCCCTTGCTGCCTCTGATATGGACCAGTTCTTCCTCTCAGCAACTCCATTCTGCTATGGATTGTAAGGAACAGTCCACTCTCTCTTGATTCCTTCTTTGGTACAAAAATCCTGGAAGTCATTTCCTTTGTACTCGCCTCCATTGTCTGACCAAAGAAACTTTATCTTCTTTCCTGTCAAATTCTCCACAAGAGCCTTAAACTCTTGGAAGCGACTGAAAACCTCATCCTTGGTCTTCAAGAAGTATATCCAAGTCTTCCTAGAGAAATCATCAATAAAAGTAACGTAGTACTCATATCCTCTGAGAGACTTCATTGACATTGGCCCACACACATCTGAATGTACTAGATCAAGAACACCCTCAGATCTGGAATCACTCCTTGAAAAAGATGCTTTCACAAACTTCCCCAACACACATCCCTTACACACATCATCATGCTCTGTGCTCACCTCTGGAACACCTGTCACCATCTCACGAAGCAATCTAAGTGCTCCATGATGAATATGGCCC
>MU224895.1:1349176-1369063 GCA_018584345.1 Thuja plicata
TTCTCATACACACATATCTTGTATATTATGTATATGTATATTCACTTATGAAATATAACATACATATATGTATAATTATGATTGCATATTATGTGTGTGTGTGTGTGTGTGTGTGTGTGTGTGTGTGTGTGTGATTTTTGTATTATTAATATATCTATTTTCTTATTTCACTATTGTAACTGAAATTAATATTATGTATCTATACTAGACCATCTATCTTAATGTACCATGATTCCTTCATATTTATATATTCTTCTGTGTGATATGTTCTTCCCACAATTAGTGGGTTACTCTTTGTCAAGTCTGGAAGATATATTCTCATATATATTAATCCCCCCTTTCTATTTGCAAATCTTATTCATTTTATATTCTCTTCTTTATACGAAGAGATACATCCCTTATGAAGGATGATGCCCTCCCAAATGGACGTAACTCTTCATTAACCTTAATTGTTGTCTTTGTTATTATCATTGTCCTTTCAAGGATTCTCAATCACTGCCTTATGCATATTAATTACTACCTTATTACTTCTCAACTATCGTCCATAATATTTGCAACATTTTAATGGTCATTGTTTTTCATATAATTATCGACTGAGCATAATATTTGGAATAGATATTAATATTAAGAATTGCTATTATTATGATTATTATATCTTTATTAACATAATATATCATATAAAATTATATTATTAGTATTAAGTGTATCTTCATTAATTTGTAATTATATCATTTGTTATTTATTTTTATTTTTTTATTTGATTCTATTATTATATATTATTAAATCCCATTTTGGAAAGGGGATATCACAATTAGTGGGATTGATTTGTGTCAAGACCAACTAGGAAGTTATCTAGGATATTGGAAATTTCCTTGGCTTCTTGTTGACCACTCAGCAATTATAACAACACATTCTGGATGCAAATTGAATGAAACCCAACAGTTTCCTGTGAAATTCTAAACTGGCATAAACATATGTAGAGGGATCTAATCCATCAAAAATTTATTATTTGAAGCCTATGTGAGTTTTCATTTTGATACATTTGATTTGATCTTATTCATGTTTGTGTAGTTGAAGTTATAATCGATTTGGTAAACACTTTATGTGGTACATTTGGTAATCGATTTGGGGACTAATTACTTACTTTATGTGGTATATTTGACTTAGTCATTTTCAATTATTTGGATAGATGAAATAAGTCTATAAATTTTACTTGCAATAGTTACAATGAGGCAATTGTTGTTGATTATGTTTTTCGCTTGAAAAACTTGATTGGAAGGACAAAATAAAATATGATTGGTGATTATAACAAATTGCTTGGTTTGACAAGGAATGCAAAATCCACTTGTCCACTTATCTTCTAGGTAGTTACCCTCATGTATTTTCATTTTATTATCAATAAAATACACTATTATATGTACACAAGATGTGTCTCCTAAATACCTATATATGTATATCTATGTATATAGTTGGATATATATTTTTTCAAAATATATACACACCTATATATAGATATATGTATCGATATGTATGCGATATCTCTCTTTGATTTCTGATAAACTAATAAGATTACCAAAAATCTGTAATAAAGAAAAAACTAAATCAAGGACTATTCGGGATAAAGTTCAATTCATCAAGATAGATCTTGCCGTTAGTAAACAATGGAATATAACTCCTAGAATACCCCCAAAATAGCAGAGCAATGATTTCCTAGTAAATATAAGTAATTATGGACTATAATTACACATTGTCATATCAAATAGCTATTTCATATAATTAGGCCCTTAGATAATTACTCCAATTTCATAGTAATAATGACTCTAAGGCATCGGCTATAAGGTATGGACAATAGTAACTAACAGTAATGTGAATATAGGATGTTTTCGATGGAGATTGATCCTGATAATCTCTTATCTTGAAGTCTTTGAATTTTCAGTACAAATATTTATTTGCATGATCATGTTTCATTTCCTATAGTTTTAAATTTGTTTCCATACAATGTTGTTGCACAAAGAATGGTGAGGGTGTCTTTCTTGCATGAGAGAAAGATGCAAACAATGTAGAGCCAGTCTATACTTTCACATATTGAGCATTTTAAACTGCAATTTGATAGAAATTTATCATCTTGGAGTTCCATCTTTTCTAAGTAATCTAGCCTTCATTCAAATTCCATGTCTGACAACTGTGTTGAAAACAATTTAAGTAACACTGTTGACCAGTTACTCCAACCTCAAGAAAACAAATATCTGAATGATGATAAAAGAAAAAACCATTTCAATATTCTATTGTCCAGGTTAGTTTTTGAAATTACCTTTCTATGAGCTTGATAATTTTCATTTTGTGATATTTATAAATTATTAGAATGTTCTTACTTCATTTGAGTGAATTGTGAAAACTAAGATGATGTAGCACTAGTCTTGCTTCCTCCTAGACCTCCTCTAGGGTCTTCTAGGTCACTCTATGGACCTACTAGGGTTATTTCACAATCCCTAGGATCTTTATGATTCTTATCACAAGATCCTAATGCATTCAACTACTGGACACGATTATGTAGAACAAAACACTTCCAAACTTCCTTCTAGACCTCAAATGATCTTTCTTGCCTCATTTGCCTAAAATCTTCCAACTGATCCAAATTGGACAATGCTCAATCCACAAAGAGGATTATGGTTTTTAAGATGTTCATAGGACCCTTCCCATCACAAGCAATCACACTTTACATCAGAACCCTAATCGAGTTCTGAGAAATTCCATAATTGCTTCCCAAAGTAGGCTATAAACAATTAGCCCTACTTAGTCACATTTCCTGCAATAGCTCACAAAATGTCTTAACAAGTGTCCAAAAAAGTTTAGGATCTAGATATCCTTTCCACGACACTAGATATTTTCTAGTTCTAGGGCTTCCAAGCTATCCGTATAGCTCTGCCTATAATCAAGGCTAGAAATTAGGGTTTTGAGGGTTTCAAAACTAGTCTGATAGAAACCCCATTCTTGCTATCAAAAAAACTTCACCACATCTTCCCACTCACTTTGGGATGTCATAACACACCACCCTACTCCTCTCCAATATTTTATTGAAGCTATGAATACTTTCCATCCACAAAAATGGCTCTGCAACTACTGGTGATCTCTAGCCATGCCTCACTGGCTCGCCTAGGGCATCACCTTAAAAATGGCTGCCATAAATTCTAGGACCCCTCCTTTACTATACACAATGTACATGGAGTCAACCACCATATTCCAAGAGCCAATGTAAGTGTCACGGTTGAAAATGGAGTTATGACCCCATTTGCAGACAATGCTCCAAATCAAACCAGTGATTGGACCAAACTTAAAAGATTTTGTACAAGCAACTAAAACTATTGAATCAAAAAAAATATCACCACAAGAAGTCTTGAAACAACCTAAATTACACTAAACAAAGCTTACATAATTAATTTCAATCCATTAAACCATCTGATCACTTAAAAACATACAAACAGTCACTGTTATTGCATTACACAGCCCGTACACAAAGTTACTCCAACTTACCAACCCTTCCAAAAACTCAAGGATGGTCTTATATAGTTTACCCAAGCACTAAGAAACTGATTTCAGATAGTTAAGGAACTAATTCCTTTGAAATTGCATTCTTGTCATAAAAGTTGTCAATGTTGTCAATGACAATATTGACAACTTTTTGCAACTTCTAGCTCTCTAAAGACCTAACAAGACACCCTCCTACTTAACACTCTACACACTAGGACTCTTGGTCCCTTTATTCACCTAATGATCTGGCTAGAACCACTACAAGCCAAAACAGAGAAGAAGCCCTAGGTTACATTATATCAACTATCCCACCTAGGTGCTCCTGCACCATACTCCCCCAAAAGGAAAAGCTATGTCACTCATGTGGACAGTAGATCCTCTGAGATTCCCACCTTCTTGAAATCTACCTCTGCAATCCATGAGGCCTCTGACTCTGGTGTATCCTTCCACTGAATCAAATGTTCAATGTAGACTTTAAGTCTAGTAGTTTTCTTATCCTAGGAGTCCATAACTTTGTCAGCTGCCATCTAAAACTTTGGAGGTAAGACATCAACCTCCACATCATCACTAACCCCTTGAATATTTGAATTTATCTCATCGACCTTCCATTTGAATTGGATTAAGTCTTGAACATTAAAAACTGGAGAGATGCTCAAATCTGAGGGTAAGTCCACTTTATAGGCATTAGCCCCATATTTAGCCAAGATCTTACAAGGTCCCACCCTTTTCATTTGAAGCTTGGTAGGGACACCCTTCTATAGCCTTGATTTTTTCAAGTGCACCATGACATAGTCACCCACTTCAAACTGAACATTCTTCCTCTTTTCATCAACTTTTTCTTTCACCTTTTGTTGACTGTCTTGGATTTGCTTTCTGACTTGGTCTTGGATCTCCTTCATAGTATGGGTGAAGTCCTTTGCATGGCCAATTTTTTACTCCCTACCTCCAAGATCTCTGAGCTTAAAAACACCCCTAGGGTGCATGCCATAAACAACCTCAAATGGGATCTTTCCTGTCATCCTATTCTTATTGTCATTGTAAGCATATTCTGCTTGGGGAATGACCACATCCCAAGTCTTCCCATACTCCTTAGTTAGGAACCTCAATAGGTTACCCAAGACCTTTTTTACCACCTTAGTCTGGTCATCAGTCTGAGGGTGGTAACCTGAACTAAAAGATAGGTTAGTGCCCAATCTTGTCCTCAATGTCCGCCAAAAATGGCTCATAAATTTCACATCCCTATCAGAGACTATACTCAAAGGAAGACCATGAATCCTCACAATCTCTTTAAAAAAAAAATAGGAAATGTGGCTAGCATCATTAGTAGTCTTTCATGGGATGAAATGCCCCATTTTACTAAATCTATCAACAACTACATAAATGCTATCATACCCCTGTTTAGTATTGGGTAAGCCTACAATAAAATCCATACTCACACACTCCCGTGGCATGTTAGGGACTGGTAGAGGCTGATACAACCCTACATTACTCATTCATCCTTTTTCCTTCATGCAAACAACACATTGCTCCACATACTTGGTGACATATTTCACCAACTTTGGCCAATAGTAGAACCTTTGCACTAGTTCCAAGGTTTTGTCCTTACCAAAATGACCACTTAGAGAACCATTATGTTTCTCTTGTATGAGCTTCATCCTCATTGACCCTTTAGGTACACACAACTCATTTCCCTTGAACAACAATCCATTTTGTAAATTAAAATCAGAGAACTTGCTATGAAAATGATTTTCAAAATCAACACATACCTTATAGGGCTCACCAAAATCCTCATCTACTTTGTAGAGATCTCTAAAACTATCAATCCCAATGCTATTCAATTGGAATTTTTATACTGTCAACAATCTCCTACTTAAGGCATCTGCCACCTTATTAAGTTGACCCTTCTTGTTCTTTATAGTGAAAGTGAATGCTTGCAAGTACTCCATCCACTTCAAATTCATATTTCTTAGCTTCTCTTGTGTGTTAATGTAACTAAGAGCCTGATTGTCATTAAATACCACAAATTCCTCAGGCAATAGATAGTGCCTCCACTTTCTCAAAGATTGAACTAGAGCATAGAGTTCCAAATCATAAGAATAGTATTTCTTCTTAGCCTCATTCAGTTTCTCACTAAAGAAGGAAATATGCCTACCTTCTTGACTCAATACCCCTCCTATTTCCATTCCACTAGCATCACACTCAATGGTGAACAACTTCTCAAAGCTTGGAAATTGTAGGACTAGTTGAGTAGCCACTTGTTTCTTCAACAACTCAAAGGCTTTTCCTGCTTCTACTATCCATATGAACTTTTTTTTGACCCCACCTTTTATTTTATCCATCAATGGTGCACATATCCCACTGAAATTCCTAATAAACTTCCTATAAAATTGGGCAATGCCATGAAAACTCCTTACCTTAGTGGTTGTGGTAGGTGGACGCCAGTTTAGGATGGCAGTAACTTTGTCTTTGTCCATCTTCAAAGACCCTTTGGACACTACAAAGCCCAAGTATACTAGTTCTTGTTTGAAGAACTCACACTTCTCAAGGTTAATAGCCAATTTCTCCTGATGCAACCTTTTCAATATTGCCTCTACATGTCTAATATGCTCCTCTCTTGTCTTACTAAATATGAGTATATCATCAAGATATACCACCACAAACATCCCTGTGAAGTCCTTGAGCACCTCATTCATGAGCCTCATGAATGTGCTCGGAGCATTAGAGAGGCCAAATGGCATAACAAGCCATTTATATAATCCATCAGTGGTCTTGAAGGCCATTTTCCATTCATCACCCTCCTTCACCCTGATTTAGTGATAACCACTCTTCAAATCCAACTTTGTAAAGTACATTGCCCTCCTAGGCAATCCATAAGATCCTCTATCCTAGGTATAGGGAATCTATACCTTATTGTGATTCTATTTATTTCCCTTGAATCTGTTTAAAGCCTCCATTTTCCTCCCTTCTTGGATGCCAAAACAACTGGGAATGCACAAGGGCTAATACTCTTCTTGATCAAGCCTTGATCTAAGAGTGCTTGTACTTGTCTAGCTACCTCCAAGTTCTGATCTAGAGTAAGCTTGTATGTTGCTTTATTGGGCAGAGATGCCCCTGGCACAAAGTCTATTTGATGACTTATAACCCTCTTAGGTGGTGGGTTGCAGGAGTACCATCACTCATAATGTCCTTGTGATTCTCAATCAATTCTTGCAACTCTGTTGGTAATAGCTCCTTCACTGATTGTTCCTCCTCCTTAGGTCTGAGCACAATGGTATAAATTTCCCCCTCATCATCCTTGATGTCATTTACAAACTCCTTACCACTGCATAACATGACATTAGGAGTTCTAGTTTGTGGCTCTTCATCCTCTAGCAAAGACTGAATTTTGAAATTCTTCCCTCCTTTCTTGAAGGTGATGGAATTATCCTTCCCATCATATACTTCCCCATTATCAAATTTCCAATGCCTCACAAGTAGTAAATGGAAAGAATCCATTGGTAGGATGTCACAAAGCAATATGTCCTTGTACCCTGCTATTGAGAACTCTACCCATGTTTTTTCATTAACCAGCACACTTTGGTCATTTTTGAGCCAAGTCAACTTATAGGGATTCACATGGGGTATTTTGGCTAGCTTAAGTTTCACCACTGCCTCTTCTAAAATGATATTGTCAGTTGAACTAGATTCCACTATTACTTTGCAGACTTTGCCTAAGATCTTACATCTTATTCTAAACACATCTCTCATATGCTTGGGCTCATCCTTGATTGGATGCCTTATCAACACTCTCCTGAACATTAAATTCTCACCCATATCTGAATCTAGGTGGTCTATTTCAGGATCTTTGACACTTGAAATGTCCTCATGTGTATATGCTATCCTCTTGTCACTATTTTCTGTAGAAGGTTTGTTTGGACATCTATAGGCTGGATGGCCTAATTGTCCACAATAATAACATTTCATGGTTGCAAAATAAGAACTACTTCTACCTCCTCTTCCTTTGTTAGGACCACCATGATTACCCCTACCTCTATTATAGCCTCCTCTTGAACTGCTTTTAGTCTATTTCTCTGTCAACTTATTCTCTCCTTGTGACATTTGCTCACTACCCCTACCTTGGTAGCCTCCTCTTTGACCCATTTGGTCTCTTCCTCTGCCTCTATTGTTATTGTTATTCTTGAAGCTGGAATCCCCTTTCTTCTTATTCTTTTCTTCCACTCTTATAGCCAATTGATGACACTTTTGAATTGTAGTAGGTGTACATAAGCTAATCTCCTCTTGGATGTTCCACTTCAATCCACCCAAGTATCTAGCCACTTTGATTGACTCTTCTTCCTACAATTTAGACCTCAGACACAATCTTTGGAATTCCTCAGTATATGAGGCCACATCTACATCTTTATGTTTCAATTTTTGTCTCATCCTATGAAGTTGGATCTCATAATCCTCTAGAAGATAGTTGTCCTTCAATTTAACTGGGACTGCATAAGGGCTAATACTCATCTTGATCAAGCCTTGATCTAAGAGTTCTTGTACTTGTCTAGCTACCTCCAAGTTCTGATCTAGAGTAATCTTGTATGTTGCTTTATTGGGTAGAGATTCCCCTGGCACAAAGTCTATTTGATGAGTTATAACCCTCTTAGGTGGTAGGTTGCAGGAGTACCATCACTCACAATGTCCTTGTACTTCTCAATCAATTCTTTTAACTCTATTGGTAATAGCTCCTTCACTGATTGTTCCTCCTCCTTAGGTCTGAGCACAATGGTATAACCTTCCCCCTCATCATCCTTGATTTCATTTACAAACTCCTTACCACTGAAAAACATGACATTAGGAGTTCTAGTTTGTGGCTCTTCATCCTCTAGCAAAGACTGAATTTTGAAATTCTTTCCTCCTTTCTTGAAGGTGATGGAATTCTCCTTCCCATCATATACTTCCCCATTACCAAATTGCCAATGCCTCCCAAGTAGTAAATGGAAAGCATCCATTGGTAGGATGTCACAAAGCAATCTATCCTTGTACCCTACTATTGAGAACTCTACCCATGTTTGTTCATTAACCAGCACACTTTGGTCTTTTTTGAGCCAAGTAAACTTATAGGGATTCACATGGGGTATTTTGGCTAGCTTAAGTTTCACCACTGCCTCTTCTAAAATGATATTGTCAGTTGAACCAGATTCCACTATTACTTTGTAGACTTTGCCTAAGATCTTACATCTTATTCTACATAGATCTCTCCTATGCTTGGGCTCATCCTTGATTGGATGCCTTATCAACACTCTCCTGAACATTAAATTCTCACCCGTCTCTGAATCTAGGTGGTCTATTTCAGGAGCTTTGACACTTGAAGCATCCTCATGTGTATATGCTATCCTCTTGTCACTATTTTATGTAGAAGGTTTGTTTGGACATCTATAGGCTGGATGGCCTAATTGTCCACAATAATAACATTTTATGGTTGCAAAATAAGAACTACTTCTACCTTCTCTTCCTCTATTAGGACCACCATGATTACCCCTACCTCTATTATAGGCTCCTCTTGAACTGCTTTCATTCTATTTCTCTGTCAACTTATTCTCTCCTTGTGACCGTTGTTCACTACCCCTACCTTGGTAGCCTCCTCTTTGACCCATTTGGTCTCTTCCTCTGCCTATATTGTTATTGTTATTCTTGAAGCTGGAATTCCCTTTCTTCTTATTCTTTTCTTCCACTCTTATAGCCAATTGATGACACTTTTGAATTGTAGTAGGTGTACATAGGCTAATCTCCTCTTGGATGTTCCACTTCAATCCACCCAAGTATCTAGCCACTTTGATTGACTCTTCTTCCTACAATTTAGACCTTAGACACAATCTCTAGAATTCCTCAGTATATGAGGCCACATCTAGGTCTTTATGTTTCAAGTTTTGTCTCTTCCTATGAAGTTGGATCTCATAATCCTCTAGAAGATAGTTGTCCTTGAATTTAGTTACCATGGCATTCCAATTTTCTATTGGTTGCTTTCCCATGCTCACCCTCTCATCCTGAAGGCATTTCCACCAAGTCAAGGCTGAACCTCTGAGTCTAGACTTGGCCACTTTGATCTTTTGGGCTTTAGATATACCCTCACACTCAAAGTGATTCTCCATTGCTTCAATCTCCATCTTTCCTCAAAAAAAGGGTATCCCTTCCAAAGCCTTTCCACTTAATTCTTTTATGGATTTTAAGAAAGGTTCCTCATTCAACACTAGGTCTGGTTTGGGGATGAAGTCTTCCTCTTCAATATTTTTCTTACCCCTACCACTGGTTTCAGCTCTAAAGTCCTTCTTTTTAGAAGCATTTTCTAGCTCTTCCATCTTCAACCTCATTACTTCCAAGGTACCCTCAAGGAGTCTATTTTTCTCCTTTTTCTCTTCCATGTCCTTGGCCAGTTCTACATTTGTCACCATCTCTGTAGAACCACTAGATTCCACTTCTGACATATACCAATCTTCCCAAGTTTCTCAACTTGCTCTGATACCACTCTAATGTAGCACTAGTCTTGCTTCCTCCTAGACCTCCTCTAGGGTCTTCTAGGTCACTCTATGGACCTACTAGGTTTATTTCACAATCCCTAGACTCTTTAGGATTCTTATCACAAGATCCTAATCCTTTCAACTAGTGGACACCATTATGTAGAACAAAACACTTCCAAACTTCCTTCTAGACCTCAAATGGTCTTTCTTTCCTCATTTGCCTAAAATGTTCCAACTTATCCAAATTGGGAAATGCTCAATCCATAGAGAGGATTATGGTTTCCAAGATGTTCATAGGATCCTTCCCATCACCTACAAGCACACTTTTCATTAGAACCCTAATCGAGTTCTGAGAAACTCCACAATTGCTTCCCAAAGAGGGATACAAGCAATTAGCCCTACTTAGTCACCTTTCCTGAAATAACTCACAAAATGTATTAACAAGTGTCCAAAAAAGTTTAGGATCTAGATACCCTTTTCCATGACACTAGATATTTTCTAGGTTTAGGGCTTCCAAGTTGTCCGTACAACTATGCCTATAATCAAGGATAGAAATCAGGGTTTTGAGGGTTTCAAAACTAGTCTGATAGAAACCCCGTTCTTTCTATCAAAAAAATTTCAAAAAATATTCCCACTCACTTTGGGACCTCATAAAACACCACCCTACTCCTCTCAAGGCTTTGATTGAAGCTATGAATGCTTTCCATCCACCAAAATGGCTCGGTAATTACTGGTGATCCCTAGCCATGCCTCACTAGCTCACCTAGGGCATCACCTTAAAAATGGCTGCCATAACTTCCAGGGCCCCTCATTTACTCCACACAATGTACATGGAGTCAAACACCATATTCTAAGATCTCGTGCAAGTTCCACGGTGGAAAATGGAGTTATGACCCCATTTGCAGACAATGCTCCAAATCAAGCCAGCGACTGGATCAAACTTAAAAGATTTTATACAAGCAACTAAAACTATTGAATCAAACAAAATAACACCAAAATAAGTCTTGAAACAACCTCAATTACACTAAATAATCTTACATAAGTTATTTCAATCCATTAAACCATCTGATCACTTCAAAACACACAAACAGTCACTGTTATTGCATTACACAGTCCGTACACAAAGTTACTCCAACTTACCAACCCTTCCAACAACTTGAGTATGGTCTTATATAGTTGACCAAAGCACTAAGAAACTGATTTTAGACAGTTAAGGAAATAATTCCTTTGAAATTGCATTCTTGTCATAAAAGTTGTTAATGTTGTCAATGACAACATTGACAACTTTTTTCAACTTCTAGCTATGGTATCCAAACTTGGTCTAACCTTGTCCAAACTTACCCAAACCCCTAATTAGGATGAAAAAAAATCAAATAGGACCTATCATCCCTTGTTTGACTCATTAGGAAACAAAATACCAAATTCCCGCTATTGGACCTAAATGGACACAAAGGTCTCTAAAGACCTAACAAGACACATCCTCCTACTTAACACTCTACACACTATGACTCTTGGTCCCTTTATTCACCTAGTGGTCTGGCTAGAACCACTACAATCAAAAATAGAGAAGAAGCCCTAGGTTACATTGTATCAACTAGCCCACCTAGGTGCTCCTACACCATAAGAAGATATAGTATAGTGCCTACTCTAACAATAACAAAAAATAATGTTGCATATTGAAATTTCTATTACTAATTCATAAGTAACTTAAAGTTTTGTAACTTTCTGTGAATTCACTTCTTCAACATCTCTGTGTTAGAATAACTGAGAGCGGGGGTGAATCATTGGCCTCAAAAATTAATCCAATAATCCAACCAAAACTTTATACCACAAATATAAAACCTCTAGTTATCTACTATCCTACAAGATGTATGCCTTGTGTGAATCCAACATATATATACTACTCAGATAATATACTACTTATCCTTTTCTTAAGATTTACTGAATAGCATTTTATCTTTTCTTAACCTTTACCGAATATCAGTAAATAACTTAGTGTTTACCGATCAATCCTATTTTAGTAATGTGTAAAGAAAAACATCAAAGCAATGAACCATATACACATTTGACACATGGATTTTTAACGTGGAAACCTTGTTAAGGGAAAAACCACTTGGGACTGGTAACCCAAAATTTTCACTCTTCTGAAGTGAGCTCGATGAAGAGCCAACCCTATTAAAGGTTACAAACAAAATGTTAAGTGTGACCTTGTTAGAGGATTTAAAACTAACAGTTTATCACTTGACCTAGCATTCACTATGTTGTCAACATGAAAATATTTTGATACTCCTTGAGATGTATCTCAATATATAAAGGATGGTTAAATGCTACTCGGTTAAGAGATGTTTTGATCCAATGGTTAAACTGAAACAATATATGATTTGTTCATAAATAAAAATTAATCTTGAAAATGTTTAGAATTATTGTAAGTCCATAATACCTCTTATTATCAATGTTATCTTCAAATTCTTTGCTCCACTTCTTTCTTCTCGGTGAATGTTGTTGCTTCTCTGTTGCTCGGTGTTAGCAGAATTCTTGGCTCTATCCTTCAGCATGTATGATCAGATTTGTATGAAGACTTCTATCTTTACCAAAATTTTCTTCAGCATCCCTCTTTCTCATAATGAATTGCCTGTCTCTTTATATAGACATGATTTCACCATTCTTCTGTCCTTTTTTTCTTCATTGATCACTTCTTGATCTGTAAAGCTAGCCATGATTGCTTTAGTTTTAATCTATAAATCTCTCCTTGTTTTCTGGAATAAAACATTATTTAAATCTCCTTCTTATCTTTATCTTTTAATTCATCAACATAAATAAAGTAAACAATCAGTTAACTCTAAATATAGCTCCTGCCAGCTAAGTGTTTTGTCATTTTCCTAACTTCATTTCCCATTGATCAACACTCCAGTTGTGCTTGGTGACTACTGCAGATAGCTTGGGCATCAACTTCAGTTATATCTGTTGACAACTGTAGTTAGCTCGATAATGCTTGCTCAAGTAAAACTATCTGTTGGTTAACACTATGAACTTATGTTCTCGGGGTTCACTGTCCATTGGGGTTTACTGTCACTTGGTGTGTATGATTACCGATGGCAAACAATTTGTCTCTTTAGATCTTTAAGTGTTGTGACAATATGTGTATGAGAAATAATACCATATTAAATTGACATCAATGACAATACAATACATTAACTTATTTAATGTCTTGCATTTACCTTCTGTAGCTCAGTGATCATCAACTTTGTCATCTTCAAACATTCAATTAGTTATAGTTTATCAATCTCTCTCTTTGGCATTGATGGCAACATACTACTAACAAAATATGAAATATATCAGTTGTATTTCATCAATCTCTCCCAAACTTATTGTTCTATAACCAATTCAAATATATGACTCTTGGTAAACTCTTCAAGCTTATATTTGATTCATGTAGAGTACTTTATTCATTCTTCATTTGTTTTACTGGATAGATATGCAGTGTCAACTTTTCTCCAATTCTCTCCCTTTGATGAATGGTTGTTTCTTTGAATCCTTTCTCTAGATCTTTTCTCTCCCTTTGATTGTTCTTCTCCCTAATGGATATTTCCTTTTCTCTTCCTCTGGATGATCATGAGAGATATTTCATATGGATATAATCTCTCCCTTTGACAACAATTCCAAACATGTAATACCTCTCCCTCTAATATATTCCTTGAATTTCCTTTCCATCAACAATATATCTCTGTAATAGCCAAAAATTTCTCTAGTGTTCAGTGCAGATGAGTACCTTTTTGTGTCCTGATATATCTTTGCATTCCATTTCTTTTCTTGCATCAACATGATTGATCTTCTAATTATGTGTAGGATGATGTAGCCTCCAAGTCAGCTTAGTGACCAGTAGACAAGGGTTAGACCCCTAGTCTCTTCCTTAGGCACTCAAATGTATCTTTAGGCAATGGCTTTTTGAATATGTCTACTATTTGTTCTTTGGATTGTACATATTTTAGTATCACCTCTTTCCCTTTTACTTTTTCCCTTAAGTAATGATACTTGATAGAAATATGCTTTGTCTTAGCATGCATGAAAGGGTTCTTTGAAATATTGATAGCACTTGTATTATCACAATAGATAATCACTGGTTCAAGAATTTTCATATTCATACCTTCCAATAATTGCTTGATCCATGCAATGTTAGAGAAATTTTCAGCAGCAACCACATATTTTTCTTTTGCAGTGGATTGTGAGATGCATCATTGCTTTTTTACTTATCCAAGTGACAAGTCTGTCCCCCATAAAGATTGCTCCTCCTATTGTGCTCTTTCTGTCATCTATGTTTCCATCCCAATTAGCATCTGTTTAGACTTGAAGCTCAAATTTTCCTTCTTTATTATACCATAGACCATAGTCCTTGGTATTCTTTAGATATCTCATAATTCTTTTGACAACAGTCATGTGTGATTCCTTGGGATTAGCAGAGAATCTTGTAACTATTCCAACTGCATGTGCTATATCTGGTCTTGTGTGTACAACATACATTATCTTTCCAATCATAGATCTATATAAGGTTTGATTTACCTTGGTTGACTTGTCTTCTTTTTTCAGCTTGCATCCTATTGCCATAGGTGTTCCAACTGGTTTGGAATCTTCCATCTTGAATATGTTCAGCACTTCTTTGATATATTTGGATTGTGTGATGTAGATGCCTACATCCTGTTGTAGAATCTATAGACCAAGAAAAAATTTGATCTCTCCAAATATTGACATCTCAAAATCTTTGTTCATTTCATCAACAAATGATTTGCATAACATATCATTACCTCAAAATATGATATCATCAAGAAATATCTCAGCAATCAAAATGTTATCATCAATATCCTCTTTCAAATATAGATTAATATTATCACTCATTCTTACAAATCCAATACTAATGAGATAAGAGAGAAGTCTTTCATACCAATCTCTTAGTGCTTGTTTCAATCCATACAAGGATTTGTGTAGTCTACATACCATGTTCCTCTTTTTAGGATCAACAAACCCTTTAGGCTGTTTAATGTATACCTCTTCTTCTAGTATTCCATTTAGGAATGCAGATTTGACATCCATTTGGTGTACCTTGAATCCTTTGAATGCAGCATAAGAAAGTAGAATTCTTACTCCTAGTCTAGCAATGGGTGCAAAGGTTTCTCCATAGTCAATACATTCTTCTTGTGCATACCCTTTGCATACTAATATTTATTTGTTTCTTTTGACTTCTCCATTCTCATTCAGTTTGTTTCTGAATATCCATTTTGTACCAATGAAATTCTTGTCATTCGATCTAGGTACTAATGTCCATGTTCTATTCTTTTCAATCATTTCTATCTCTTCATTCATTGCACTAACCTATTTATGATTCTCAAGGCAGTATTAACAAATTTAGGCTCAAAATCACAAATCAAACATCTAGTGTTCAGTGACTTACTTCTTATTCTCATTCCAACCTTTTTGTCTCCTATGATCTGGTTTTGTGGATGGTGTCTTCTGACATACTTGGCAAGTATAGGTTTAGATATATGTACATCATTATGATCATCATCTTGACCTTCATTTTGATCTTCATCGCTCAGTACATCATTTTGAGCAATTTCCTAATTTTTGGTGTGTGTAGCCTGTTTGTCGGTTGCATTATTTTATCGCTCGGTAGTGATACACTGTTGCTCAGGAAGAGTGTCAAGTTCTTCACTATAGAAAAATATGTTATAGTCTTCCAGTTCCTTTCTGCTTTTCTCATCATTTTTCTTAGCAAATCCATCCACTTTGACATTTGCACTTTCAATGATTTTGTTAGAGGACTTGTTAAGACATTTATAAGCCTTTCTTTTGGTAGAATAACCTAGAAATATTCCTTCATCAAATTTGGAGTCAAGATTTCCATTTCTATCATCTTTCAAGATATAACATTGACTTCCAAAAATTCTAAAGTAACTTACATTAGGTGTGTATCCATATCATAGCTCATAAGGTGTCTTATTGGTGTCTTTCTTCAATTGAACTCTGTTCAGTGTATAGACAACAATACTGACAGCTTCTCTCCAGAATGTTTGTGTGATGCCTTTCTCAATCATTAGTGTTCTAGCACAATCAACAATATATTTATTCCTTCTTTCAGCAATCCCATTTTTTTGTGGTGTTCTTTGTGCAAAAACTTGTCTTTGAATTCCATGGTCATTACAAAAGTTAGTGAATTCATCATAAATAAATTATCCCCCTTTATCTGATCTCAGACATTTCAGTTCTTTTCCACTTTTCTTTTCAACTATAGATTTAAACCATTTAAACATCTTAAATTCTTCTAACTTTTATTTTAAGAAAATAACAATCATCATTCTAGAGTAATCAATAACAAATAGAATGAAGTATCTATCACCATAATAGCTCTTTGTTCTCATTGGTCCACATAAGTCAGTATGGACTAATTCTAGAATAGCATTAGATGTGTAGGTTTTTCTCTTGAAACTAGACTTTGTCATTTTACCTTTTTGACAATTATTACACATTACATGGTCGGGTTTTCACATGCTTGGTAAGCCTCTTAATTTTCTTTTATTGCTTATAACCATGTTGTCAAAATTCACATGACATAACCTTTTATGCCACAACCATATGTCTTCATTTCTAGCCAATAAAAAAGTGGTTTCAATCTTATCAAGATAGAATAGGTTACCTTTTTTTTGTTCACCAGTACCGATCAACCTTCTTGTTTCATTTTAGATCTTTGCCTTTTTTTTCCCAAATGCAACTTAGTGTCTTCTGTTATTCATCTATGAAACACTCAATAGATTATAGTTAAGTCCTTTCACCAAATATGTATTTTCACATCTGATCATATTATTCAACATGATTGTTCCTTTACCCTCAACTGGACAAGGTGAGTCATTACCCATTCTTACTGATCCACCATTATAATATTCAAAAGTTTCAAACTTCTCCTTATCTCTAGTCATGTGGTGAGTACAACCACTATCAATAATCCAAACATCATTTTTACTAACCTTAGATATGAGTGTAGTCTCAACATACCTTTCTTCTTCATCTGAATCATCCTTCATAGAAACAAATACTACCTCAATATCTTCATCATATTCAGTGTCAGTATTTTCAGCTTTGTTCTCAGCTAGGTAACAAGCGTTATTTCCTTTGTCCTTGTAGTCTCAGGTATCTTTTCTATCATATTGTCGGTTGCTTCGGTAATCTCGGTCTTCACTTCTGTCATACTTGTTTTCATAAGATCTGTCATCTTTTCTAGCTTCTTTTCTCTTGTTAGGACATCTAGAATTAAAGTGTCCAATCTCTTTACAATTAAAGAATACCAATGGTAATTTACCTTTGTATCTCCCTTTGCCTCTCTGCAATCTTCTAGCCATTAGTGCTTCAATTTCACAAAGTTCTTATTCATCACTATCACTTTCGCTATCATTTCTCATAGTGTATTTATGACTTGATTTACTAATTTTCAAAGAAGATTTGAATGCAGACTCAATAGTTGGTAGACATTGTTGTCAAAGTTAATCATCTCAAATGAAATAAGTCTACCAATCAAACTATCTAGAGTAATATTTTTATTTGATACTACTCTCATTTCTTGTATAGAAAATACTCTAATAGCATAAACATGCAATAAGGTTCTGAGAATTTTACTTACCACTATTTCTTCTTCAAGTACACCTCCTACTCCTTAGATAGCATTAACAACCTCTTTGATTTTGCTACTGTACTAAGTGATGTTTTCTCCTTCATTCTTAGGTCATCAAAATTTCCTCTTAGGCTCTCTGCTTTAGCCCTTAGCACATTTTTATCTCCTCCATGTACTAGCTTGAGTTTGTCCCACATTTTCTTTGCAGTGGTGCATGATTTGACATCTTCAAATTCAACATTGGAGAGTGAGGAAGCAATTTCTATCATCATAGAATTGTGTTCATGTTTCTCTCTCAATTGATCAACTCTCGGAGGTCCAATAGGTAACACAAATTCAGTATCTAAGTACTGTGTGACATCATTTCCAATACCTGATAGGTGGAGTCTTATCCTACTTTTCCATGATGAAAATTTGTCCTTGTTCAACTTAGGCACATCCGTTTTTCTCATCTTGTGATCTTTAGCTTGAGTCTTTAAACTCCCTTCTAAGAACACAAGCTCTAATACCAATTGTTAGAATAACTGGGGGTGAATGAGTGACCTAAAAAATTAATCCAATAATCCAACCAAAACTCTATACCACAAATATAAAACCTCTAGTTATCTTTATTCCTACAAGATGTATGCCTTGTGTGAATCTAACATATATATACTTCTTGGAGAATATACTAATTATCATTTTCTTAAGCTTTATCGAATAACAGTTTATCTTTTCTTAACCTTTACCAAATATCAGTAAATAACTTAGTGTTTACCGATCAATCCTATTTTAGTAATGTGTAAAGAAAAACATCAAAGCAATGAACCATATACACATTTGACACATGGATTTTTAATGTGGAAACCCTATTAAGGGAAAAACCAGTTAGGACTGGTAACACAAAATTTTCACTCTTCTTAAGTGATCTCGGTGAAGAGCCAACCCTGTTAAAGGTTACAAACAAAATGTTAAGTGCAACCCTTTTAGAGGATTTAAAACCAACAGTTTATCGCTTGACCTAGCATTCACTATGTCAACATGAAAACCTTTTGATACTCCTTGGGATGTATCTCAATATATAAAGAATGGTTAAATCCTACTCAGTTAAGAGATTTTCTAATCTAATGGTTAAACTGAAATAGTATATGATCTGTTCATAAATACAACTTCATCTTACAGATGTTTAGATCTATTGTAAGTCCATAATACCTCTTCTTATCAATGTTCTCTTCAATTCCTTTGCTCCACTTCTTTCTTCTTGGTGAATGTTGTTTCTTCTCTGTTGCTTGGTGTCTGTAGAATTATTGGATCTATCCTTTAGCCTGTAAGATCATATATGTATGAAGACTTCTATCTTCATCAAAATTCTCTTCAGCATCCCTCTTTTTCATAATGAATTACTTTTCTCTTTAGATAGATATGATTTCATCGTTCTTCTGTCCTTTTTTTCTTCGTTGATCACTTCTTGATCCGTAAAGCTCGTCATGCTTGCTTTAGTTTTAATCTGTAAATCTCTCCTTGTTTTTTGGAATAAAACATGCTTTAAATCTTCTTCTTATTTTTAGATTTTAAATGATCGGTAGAAATAAAGTAAACAATTAGGTAACTCTAGATATAGCTCCTGCCAACTAAGTGTTTTGTCATTTTCCTAACTTTAGTTCCCGTCGGTCAACACTTCAGTAATGCTCGATGACTATTGCAGATAGCTCGGGCATCAACTTCAATTTTGTTCATTGACAACTGCATTTAGCTCGATAATGCTTTCTTAGGTATCACTTTCTCGGGTAACACTGTCTTTCGGTTGACACTATGAACTTCTATGCTTGGGTTTCACTGTCCGTCTGGGTTTACAGTCACTCAATGTGTATGATTTTTGATGATAAAAACTTTGTCTCTTCAGATCTTTAAGTGTTGTGACAATATGTGTATGAGAAATCATACCATATTAAGTTGACATCAATGACAATACAATACATTAACAAATTTAATGTCTTGCATTTACCTTCTGCAGCTCAGTGATCATCAACTTTGTCATCTTCAAACATTCAATCAATTATAGTTTATCACTCTACAGTGTAGGTGGTTCAAAGTTCTAGGAACAAGGGTGGCTTCTATTACACTTGCAGGCTTACTTGTCACTATGGTTCCTAGTGTATTTGAAAAAATTGAGTAGGCCAATATTTTGGTTTAGAGTGGCATGTTCAATGTTATGAAGGTCAATCATAATCA